>OY992880.1:85684290-85905799 GCA_963921405.1 Cepaea hortensis | reverse complement strand
CCCTCACTTTCCTCTTGCAGTGGGTAAAGGAAATGTATAGTCTGAATAGATGCTAGTCATAGAATAGTTACTGATCAGTAATCCAGTCCTTTTCCTTTATGAGGGTGCTTCTTATTGCTTAGGGGTTATTTATAATCACATATTTTGAACCATGTCTTATCTCTCCAATTTCCATTTTGCTGCTGTAGTCCAGGAGCTTGAGGTATGTTCCATCATGGACCTGACTGCTCTGATATAGCCTTGCTTTAATATTTTTGTCTTTGTTACTCAGGAAATTCCACCAGTTTTCTTTTTTCCATTACAGTGAGTCTGTGGATGGCTTTTGCTTGAATTTGTTCTAAGTTTGGCTTCCACATGAGTCTGGTATTGAGGGATAGTTAAAGTTAGTTGGATAGCCTTTACAGGACATCACAGTCAACACCAGCATGTTTTACTGTTGTGATCTCTTGGCAAGGTTACGTTCAGTAGTTTGCCATTGCTTTCTGAATGACTGGCACTCATACTATTTTGTAACAAACCAACACAAGGCGGTCTGCTGCCAAATCGTCCGCAGCTGTGTTTCGAACGTTGGTTTGCGTGATTACGAACTGCATCCGTAACTCCTTCACCACAGAGTCAGTAGGTATTGAAGGTAAAACCAAGAAATGTATGTGCATCTGTTTAAAGTATGGTTGATTTCCTTCCTTCCTTCCTTCCTTCCTTCCTTCCTTCCTTCCTTCCTTCCTTCCTTCCTTCCTTCCTTCCTTCCTTCCTTCCTTCCTTCCTTCCTTCCTTCCTCCCTCCCTTCCTTCCTTCCTTCCTTCCTTCCTTTTGGGGAGAGAGGAAAGACTGTTGTCATTTTTCTTTGGTTTAGTTTTTAACCAAATCTCTATCCACTGTATGTTTAAGAAGATACAAAGCCATTGTTGTGCAGACAGCAGAATATCTTCATGTAGGCCGTTGAATATATGTTGGTGGTGGCATTTAGTTATGTCATTTATGTAAACCAAGAAGAGAGTGGCGCTATTACACTGCCCTGTGGGGCACCGTGTCTGAGTTTTTTTGACTTGCTGAGGTGGCTGTCCATTTTTGCTCTGGAGCTCTAGATGATTGTTGATACAATAAATCTGTTACCAAAGAATACATGTTATGAGTAACTCCTGTTTGTAGGATTTTCAACATCATGTCCTCCTTACAGACAGTGTCAAAAACATGAAAAAGGTCCTAGAAGATGGCAAGAACTCTCTTTTTTTCTTAGAAGGTATTTTAAGTGTCTTGTGTCAGGTAACAGGCTAATGAAACTAGAACATTATATACAACAATAAGAAAGAGACAAACAGCTTTCTTCAGTCATGTGATAAGAAGAGAGGCACTGGAGAACATTGTGACAACTGGAAAGATTGAGGGGAAAAGAGGCAGAGGCAGACCAAGAGAAATGAAGCTGGATGGATTCAGACAGTGGCAAGGAGGAATACCATCAGCAGAACACCAAAGACAGAGATCTGTGGAGAGTCATGAACGCCTACGCCAGCTGGCAGGGCACTTGATGATGATGATGTGTCAGGTAAGCTAGTTTGTCCTCTGTACTTCTGTGCTGCCTGTTTGCTGTCTGTGGTGGGGAAAGCAATGCCTTGGTTTCAAGGAACCAAATGAGTCTTCAGTTTGCTAGTTTCTCCATCAGTTCAGCTACACAGCTCAGATGACATATATGTCTATAGTTCATCAGGTCTTTCTTATGTGTTCCTGGTTTCGGGATAGGCTGAATATATGCTGCCTTCCAGGTGGATGGCACAGGACCCAGCTCTGGTTGAATATTTTAAGTAGATACTTTGTTGTCAATAGGTCTGAGGTGTTCCAGGAATAATGTCTGCTGCCACCAGTCCCTGAACCTGTTTTAGCTGAAATTTGGTAAGACCATCTTCTACCTTCTGCATGGTGAATTTTAATGACATATACTCATTGAGCTTGAGCTTGACAGAAATGATCTGGACAGGGTTCTGACTTCTTTTATTCTTTCCATGGGGATAGTTATCTTGCTCTCTGTTTGATAAGTTTTGACCAATCAATTTGCGGCTGATTAACCAGTCACAAAACCTGAGTTTATATTTATCCGTCTTGTAAAACTGACTGCATAAGCATCTGACATGTCACTGGAAAGACAAAGTACATTCAACGCTTTGTCATAATGAATTAACATTAGGTTACATTATTTTTTAATATAATAAAATGATGTCATTATATATTTTACCTGCAGCTTAAATCCAACTATTGACATTGGACAAGTGGAAGGAGCTTTTGTTATGGGTCTTGGCTGTTATTTGTCAGAAGATATCAAATTTGATGACAAAACTGGACGTATTCTCAATGATGGTACCTGGGTGTGTATATATTTATAATGTATTTTTCAATCATGGTACCTGGGTGTGTATGTGTTTATAATGTGTTGCTTACTACTATAACCTACCTACACGTCTGACTACCTTCTTCTTCTTCTACCTTTCATCCCCCCATTGAGGCTTAGGTCCTCAACCAAACCACATGAAGCCATTCTATCTTTTGCTATCTCCTGCAGCTTCCTGTATGTCCTCCCAATATGAATCTGTCTGTAATTCTCTTCTCAAAGTTTTTTCAGGTCTCCTGTTTTTGCATATACTTTGTTGATTCCAAACAAGAGAGGGTCAAGTTATATTGTCCTCAGGCTTGCTCAGTGTTATTTGTCAGAGGATATCAAATTCTATGGCTTCACTTCTGGGTTCAGTCAGATTTGCTTGGTTCTGTCCATGAGCTCCACACTGGTTATTCGTTATACCATTTTATTTCCACTATTTTGTGCAAAACTATTTAGTGAATGTTTGTAGTTTAATTATATTCTTTTAATTGTTCTCCATGTTTCTAACCCATACAATAGTACTGATTTAACATTGGAGTTTACAATTCTAAGTTTGGTGTTATGTTCCTTTGACTTCCACAAATTTCCTAGGGCTATGGAAGCTTGTGCCTTTTGTAGCATTAGTACTACAGCTATCAGCAGTTTTACAACTCCTGTCTCCAGTTTCTTCCTGGTCATGCTACCAACACTGCAATTACCCCCTGCAAGTGCCAACACTATGCACTTGATTAGATAGTTGGTTGGTTGTGAATTCTCTGGAAGACAGAGTTTTTATTTGTAAACATTGACATCAGGTCTTCTAAACCTTGAAGCATTTACCAGGGTGAGGTTGGTGAAAAGACTTTTTTTTCAGATCTGGTACCAAAGTACTGAAACTGTTTTGTAGAGCTCTCCAACCCAGAAGTCAGCAAGTTGTGCGAGACTGGTTCTGTACCTTCCAATGGGAGGAGAAGCATATTATGATGTTATAAGTTCATCATTTAGCACATCACATAGATACTGGCTGGGGCTAGGCCTAGGCTGGTGATGTTTCCTCCACACGTTCTAGGTATTTCATTGTCAGCATACTCCAGTCCAATGTCCACGCGGACACTGCTACTGCTATTAATAAACAACTGACTTGTTTACTATGCCTTTAAACACACTGCTCATACCTCCACCACGATCTATGGGGCAAGTTGTTTGCTACTACTACAATCACCACAACCTTTGTACCTACTCTTACCTGCTATATTACCACCACCATCACCACCAACATTATTACTTACTTATTACTACTTCTACTACCTACAACTAACTACCATGACAACTACTTCCAACCACCACTAAACTACTGCACAACAACTACCTCCTATTGAGTGTACTGGCCACTCTAAGAACTACCTACTTTTACCACTACTGCCTCCTACTACTACTACTGCCTCCTACTGCCACTACTGCCTCCTATTACCACTACTGCCTCCTACTACCACCAGTAGCAATAATATACAACTACTACAAAGTACACTATACTATAGCCTCTCTCTTGCTCCAGCTACTACTGTTACTGTCACAAGCTAGTAGGTATTGGCATGCAATTTCTCTAATTTATTGTGTTAATTATGAAAACAATCTACTGGATAGAACGGGCAACATGAAATTCAACAATACCTTCTAATTCAATTCTCCATATTAGTAGAAATACTGTTTGTGTCAATTAGTCTATTGAACTGCAGTTATTCTCAACAGGTGTGTCTTAAAACACCCACTTGTCATACTGCCAAAGTAACTAACAACGAATGTCTGAAAGAGGCTAATGAAACTAGAGCATTATATACAACAATAAAAAAGAGGCAAATAGATTTTGTTGGTCATGTGATGAGATGAGAGGCATTGTAGAACATCGTGACAACTGGAAAGATCAAACCAAGAAACTAAAGAACAGTTTATGATCACAGTCTCTAATAAATATCAAATCCTGTAACAGTGGGTAGATGCAGCGAGCACAGAAGACTGGTAGCAGCATGTTAAAAGTGTTTGAAATGAATCATGTATTGAAGTCCTTGGAAAAATGGAATCAGAACATAAAAATTAATGGTATGTGAATCCATATCAAGGTGGATTGTTTCAGTGACCTGGACCCCCAGGTTAACCCAGGCTTAAATGGGTACCAGGTAATGTCTTGGGAAGTGAAGGTAGTTGATGTGATATTGATTTCATCATCCCTTAAATGCCAGTTAGTCTACACCAATATGATTCATAATTATATATATATAAGAACCAGAAGACAAAAGTATAACAGTTTTAATGCAAAACTGTATTAAATTGTCTCATTGCAATAAAGCAATGACATAGACCAGCATTGTGCTTTACACATTGTGATTAATCTGTCCCAGAGCTTTGGTGAACAACCACAAACTAAGATGTTACTGATTCTCTGTCTAGGAATATAAACCTCCGACAACCAAGGATATCCCCATAGACTGGAGAATCCATTTTCTGCCTGATACACCAAATCCTACAGGCCTTCGTAGTTCAAAAGGTAAGATTCCACTTCATGCTTCATTACCACAGTACAGTTATGTGAGGAAATTCTATTTGAAGAGAAGTGTAATGTCAGTTCATTATACATATAACTTTAATACTGCCCATAAGTATATCCTTGTGACATCAATGTGATGGTTTTTCCTTGCTTCCCACAATTAAAAATATTCTATATTCTATTGTAGTTGGCTTTTCTAATACTTTGGATCATAAGCAAATTATATTTAATGTGATATGTTATAGGTTTCCATGACATGAAACAAGAAGTAATTCTGTTGTGGTGGATTCAACTGATGTGCAATTCATTAAAATATCACATTTAAGTATGCATTTTTATCATTTATCATTTACTTTCTAATATCCTTTGGCAACTGATATGAGGTTCTCGTCATACTTCCTCACCACTTTTCTCTCCACAGGGAAATCTTAAGTACCCATCTGACTAGGTTGGGTTGACTCTACAGCCATTTGTGTTTGCAGAAAAATAAATCCCTGGGATGTGAGACCAATACCTTTATGCTAGTAAACCCTTGTGTTTCATGCAACCATGACTCGGTGCTAATTTAAATAATAAACAAAATACCATGCCATTAAATTACAAAATTAGCGTGTAGTTAAATCACAGTGTTGGCGTAGACTCGTTTATCATCATCAGCATCCAGAATCTTCATGGCTTTGGGTGTTCGCAGTAACAGTTTCCAACATTTTCTGTCTTCATCCTTCACAGTATGCACATCCAGACTTCTCATCCAGTCCATCTTTTGTTGCCAACCCACATGTAACACCTTCACCATGAATACCTTCCCTACACTCTCTCTAGTACATCTCTCCACTATAGCTCTTTCTATGTTTCATGTATAAATGTCATTCAGTAATTTTTCCCAAATCCTGATTATTGAAGAACAGTTTTGGCTTGATGCCGAACTGTCCAGATTTTTCTCTGACCATCATCTTTTCTTTCCTTCATATGACATTATGCAGAACTGTCCAGATTCTTCTTTCACTACTATTCTACTATTCTCTCTTTCCTTCTGAACTTATTCAGTCTTTTCAATTTTTGCTGCAGACGTTCAATGGAGGAAATAACTGCTATTAAAATGTATCACTGCATTAAAGAGAGAGGCTTAACATATACACCTTGATTAAAACATGACATTTCAAAATACAGGTTTCTATAGATTTCTCTGGCCAAAGAAAAAAGTAAGAATGTATTTTGCAATGGTTGAGTATTTAAGGAAAGAAGAGATTCAGTCATACACACCGAGTTCTTTAAAATTGAAAGAGTGAATTTGCCATCTGTTTCAATATATTTCAGCTTTTGTTCTTCATGATAACATTAATTATGGATGGCATCTTCAAAAAGTTGTCTGCTTGTGAATAAAAACAGGAATGTACTTCTGCTGTTTTTTGGTGTCATGTTTCACATACAGTATATGAATTCTCATGTGTTCATGTGTATGTATTCTCAGCTGTGGGTGAGCCTCCTATTTCTCTGTCAGTTGGAGTCCTGTTAGCTAACAAACTGGCAATCCAGTCTGCACGCAAGGATCTGTTTGGAGCTGATGACTTCATGCCAACAGGTACTTGTTCTTGATTGTTGTAGCATGTGTTAAGCAAGTTTTCCCCATAAAATATGAAGGTCAGGATTAACAGGAAAGCTTGGGTAGTGATACAATAGGTTCCTTTCAGTTGAGGTTATCAGACAACTGATACTGTTGCATGAGTAGATTTCATGTATACAATACATATGAGATAGGGTTAACAGTTACATCTTTAATCATATTTACCATTTCCCAGCTCCAAGTAAAGTCATGATTTTGTATTGAAGTGAAGCCGATGACAGAATTTAGGGCCTTGGTTGCACAGTGGCTTGCATTCTTGCTGCCAATCTAGTGCACAGTGGCTTGCATTCTTGCTGCCAATCTAGTGATCATGTGTTTGAATTCTTTCTGAGGTGGGAGTTCTCTTTCATTGACCTTGGCTTCCAGGGCAGTCCACCCTAAAATGAGTACCCAGAAATTTCTTGAGAAGTAAAGATGAGTGGATTAATTCTGACCATATCAGCCACTGAGTGCACGTTGGTCTACAAATATGGAGCTAGCATTATAGACCCATTATGCCTCGTGGCATGAAAATGTGTCCTGTACACTTCACTAACATTGTAGACATTGCACTGGTGATAAAACCCAACCACCATGTGCCTCATGGCATGAACAGGTGTCCTGTACACTTCACTAACATTATAGAAATTGCACTGGTGACAAAACCCATCCACCATGTGCCTCGTGGCATGAACAGGTGTCCTGTACACTTCACTAAAATTATAGAAATTGCACTGGTGACAAAACCCACCCACCATGTGCCTCGTGGCATGAGCAGATGTCCTGTACACTTCACTAACATTATACACATTGCACTGGTGACAAAACCTACATACCCCTTAACATCTCTCTACATATCTCAACTTTGTAGAGTTTTAAAAAACGGAATGTTTTAATTTGCTTTGAATTACTAGCAATTTGATCTTAGTTTTTCACATACAAATTAATTAAAATAGATTTTCATTTACTGAATTTTATTCCTACCGTAAGCCACTGATGTTATGCACTTAGATACACAGAATTTAAAAAATACAACTCCTAATTATTTTTTAAATGTTGTTATTGGAAATTAACAAACTTAACACAAGTGTTGTTGACAAATATCAGTAATTAACTAGTAGTTATTAATTTTCATTTACCTTTAATATTAGTTAATTATTTTAAATGATGTTTTTGGTTTCAAGTCTCACTTAGCTATTTTATCTACACAATTATAGCATGTAGTTATCTTCTTATTGATGAGGTAGAGTACAGAACTAATTGTTCCTACTTTGAATTGAACAGTTGCTCCGTACACAGTAGAAAAGGCTCAGCAGAGTGTAGGTCTCACCATCAACAGTCTGACTGTCTAAGGATCCTTCTGCCAGTCTGTGCTAGCTGCTGCTTGTTGTCCTGTGAAATTAGCATCTGACAGACATCTGGCAGATCATGTTCAGGAAATTATATCCAGATTTTTTTTCCCACCTCTTGTAATGTTTTTCATTTTGTTTAGTATATTTGCTTGTATCAGATTTTGTAGCTAAGGCTTTCATGCTTTTGTTATATTAGGTTATTTTGTGTGAAAACAAAGCTTCTGAGCATGTTTGATGCTCACACACTCAGACTTTGGAAGAATCTAGTTGTTTTCCCTGGATTTCTGCATACACAGGGTCCCACCAAGACAGCAATTTCTCGCTGTCAGGACACAGAATGCTGCTCTGCTTAGATTAAAACTGGAATTAGTGGAACTGCAGCCAATCTGTACAAATAAACGCATACATTACCAAAACAAAAACAAGATGTATCTGATTAGAACACGATCACAAGTCACAAAATGAATATTGTGGTCAAACCCTTAAAAAATAGTTTGTTTGTTCGTTCGTTCGTTCGTCCAGCACACAAACAACAAACACACACCGATACAACTACATGAAAAACACTACATGAAAATTTTTTTTAATTTCACATGACATTACTGCACATTGGGCATTTCCATGCATGCTCAGACTTTTGTAGCGGCCATCCCAAAGTATTTCTACTTTCTGTTCCCATAAGGAGTATATTATGGTATCTTCTCTTTCCCTCTAAGGCAGCCTTGATGTACTTGACCAGGTTTGATCCCCAGTTCATGTAATCAGGCAAGCATCAGTCTTATCAGTATCTGCCAGCTGAGACTTTACTGCATTGATTATATCAGCCTTGTCCTTGCTTCTTCCCATTTGTATTGGTATTTACTGTGGCATGTCCTGGTGCATACATCCAGGTGAGTGATGTGAAGCTTGATTTCTGAATGCTGTTTATCCATTCATAGGGGAGACTGCCAGTTGCAACTTTTTGTAACATGTTCATAGAGACTGATTGTTGCAGTTATCTGTAAAAAGTTCATGGAAACTGATATGATTATTATATGTGTGACTTCCTCTCCTGCTGCTGCCCATGTGAGTGGCCTAGAGGCAGCGGTCATCTCCATAGTCAAGCTTGATGTCATTGAACACTGGTGTTACAGATCTAAAATACTCTTGTTTTTGGACTCCATGAAACAAGGTGTTTTAATAATGCTCATTACAACAAAGTAAGTATTATTAGTATTATCTGTCAGGAATTTTAGAAACAAGTAGCCCATATGATGGCAGCTGGGAAAGTGGCCTTGATTCTCTCATCCCTAAACACACACCTGGTCAACAGTTGCATTGATACAAAATGCATTCTTCTGGTATACAGATGTTTTATAAATACGTAACTGATGATCCTGCCATGGCTGAGAAGCTCACTGCAAACAGCTAGAGAACTGTTGATTCTAATGTGCTGCAAGAGACAGTCAGTTGCCATGACGACTCCATGCCATTGGAATTCTAAAAAGCAATGCACATCTCATATGACTGGTCCGTAACAGAAAATTGTATGTGTAAACTGCTAAACATTATCATTGTTAAATGTGTATGATATTTAGTCAGCTTTGGGAATGTTGAGTCATGTTCTTATTGAAAATCCTATTAATTTGTTGTTCCAGTTATTTCTGTATCAGTTTTCTTGAATATTTGTGTTAACATTGCTCTCAGCTCAAAATGTGATGCTCCACAGTGTCATTTCTGAGTAAAGGCCATGTGATCACTTGAATAAAGATATACATATTAATTTGCATATTATACTTCAGATTTTGTTGACTGCTCTATAATTTGATTTCATTATGCCTTAAAACTGAAATCAGTTAAAACTGAATTTTAATCCAAGCTATATCAAAAGCATTCAGTTTATGACAGAAATAAAGAAGTCTGGCTCATAATAAACAGTGTTTTATTTCAAAGTTGGGATACTAATGTTTTCTTGGCACCCAATTTGTGGTGTGTTTATTATGTTTGATTAAAACCCGGTGAACTGACATGTGCAGATAACTTGATGTTTGTTTGATTATTTTGTATCAATAAAATATGTTATTTAAACTGTTTGTGTATTCAAGTACATTAGTGGTTCATAGTGGTGTTCATGCATTCACTTGCCAACACAGTGATCTGGTTCTCTAGTGGCCTGGATTGAATCATTTCTGCAGACTCGAGTCCACCCATTCTCGTAGAAGCAACACCTGGAAGTGTTGAACATGTCTGATAGAAAAGAAATTGGGAAAGCAAAATGGCAACCGTTCATCATACTGTGGTCTAGCATTTGTGAAGGCCTGACATTTCATGCCCCTATCTATTTGCAAAGGGTTTATATGTTCTCTGTTCATCATTATGGGTACAATGAGCACCTATAGTTAGTGTTTTCTTTATTTTTCAAAAAGAAAAATGTTGGGATTTGCATGCTGTCTATTCCACTATTTATTTCTTTTTAAATTAGTAACTAGATTATTTTCATTTGCTTATTTGTTGATAATTAAAACAGCTTTGACTTTTGAAAAGAATTGAACATTGTATGTTACATTGAACTATGTATGTTATCTTTTTTTGTTAGTAAAATTATTTTGTATACAAATTTAACTAGACATTTTCTTGAAATAAATAAATACCCAGCTTTTATTGTTTAGCGTTCTTTCTACTCTGAACTGACATCTTTTAGTAAAGAAAATGTTTGAAAAGAGACCAGGCAAGACACAAAACTTATCACAGTCAGCATGGGAATAGTCTACATATTAGCCACATTCTGAGAGTGAATAAAGAACATATCTCCTGGAGAAGGGAACTACTATGGGTCTGTGATAAGACAGGGTCTTGACATTTTGTAGGCCTGGATACATGGGTCTGTGATAAGACAGGGTCTTGACATTTTGTAGGCCTGGATACATGGGTCTGTGATAAGACAGGGTCTGGACATTTTGTAGGCCTGGATACATGGGGGAACAGGTGGCCAATCTTTTCCTCTGCTGGCAGACGACTAACACAGGTGCTGAACTTCGTTCGACCAGCTTGTGATGTTATCAACTAACCAACACACACACCATTCTGAGATTAGGTAAACTAGAAAATATTGTAACCAGCTGACAAGATTATTGTAATAAACAACATGCAGCTGAAGGTAACTGTTAAAGATGTAAGCATGATAAGGATCATGACAAGGAACAGATGTCAGTAATTGTGAACTTTACAAAGAACAGATGTCAGTAATTGTGATCATGACAAGGAACAGATGTCAGTAATTGTGATCATGACAAGGAACAGATGTCAGTAATTGTGATCATGACAAGGAACAGATGTCAGTAATTGTGATCATGACAAGGAACAGATGTTAGTAATTGTTAACTTTACAAAGAACAGATGTCAGTAATTGTGATCATGACAAGGAACAGGTGTCAGTCATTGTGATCATGACAAGGAACAGATGTCAGTTGTTGTGAACTTGACAAGGAACAGGTGTCAGTAACTGATCATGACAAGAAACTGATGTAAGTCATTGTGATCATGACAAGGAACAGATGTAAGTAATTGTGATCATGACAAGGAACAGATGTCAGTAATTGTGATCATGACAAGGACCAGATGTCAGTAATTGTGATCATGGCAAGGAACAGGTGTAAGTCATTGTGATCATGACAAGGAACAGATGTCAGTAATTGTTAACTTGACAAGGAACAGGTGTCAGTAACTGTGATCATGACAAGGAACTGATGTAAGTCATTGTGATAATAAGGAACAGGTGTAAGTCATTGTGATCATGACAAGAAACAGGTGTAAGTCATTGTGATCATGACAAGGAACAGTTGTCAGTAACTGTGATCATGACAAGGAACAGGTGTAAGTCATTGTGATCATGACAAGGAACAGTTGTCAGTAATTGTGATCATGACAAGGAACAGATGTCAGTAATTGTGATCATGACAAGGAACAGATGCAGGTCATTGTGATCATGACAAGGAACAGTTGTCAGTTGTTGTGAAATTGACAAGGAACAGATGTCAGTAACTGTGATCATGACAAGGAACAGATGTAAGTCATTGTGATCATGACAAGGAACAGTTGTCAGTAACTGTGATCATGACAAGGAACAGATGTAAGTCATTGTGAACTTTACAAAGAATAGATGTCAGTAATTGTGATCATGACAAGGAACAGATGTCAGTAATTGTGATCATGACAAGGAACAGATGTCAGTAATTGTGATCATGACAAGGAACAGATGTCAGTAATTGTGATCATGACAAGGAACAGATGTCAGTAATTGTGATCATGACAAGGAACAGGTGTAAGTCATTGTGATCAAGAAAAGGAACAGATGTCAGTAACTGTGATCATGACAAGGAACAAATGTCAATACTTGTTTTCATCGGCAGCACTAGAAAACAAACAAGCTCATTGGTGTGACAGTCAGGATGTTACACTGACAATGGCATGTAGCTTTAGCAGCAATTCACAATTGCTGTGTGAGGGAAAGATACCACCTATGTCTCCATCTAGTCAGGCCTACAAAAATGAGATGGTCCTAACACTTCACATACCAACAGGTATTCTTTAAAAAAACGGTTAGAAAACATATGTTGTGGTCAGGCATGATCACCCATGTCAGCTGGCAAAGGAACTTGATGGACACTGGGAACAAGCATAAAAACATACATCAATGTAGTAAAGTAATGATCAGACTGATTTGAATGTATCCTCAAAAGGATTCATACATCACCACTACTGACATGGAGATAGATAACCTGGCTCATAACCACGGAGATATAAAACCTGACTTAGAGCCACGGAGATGTATAATCTGACTAGAGCCATGGACACATATAACTTGACTCATATTCATGAAGACATATTCTGCCTCAGAGACATGGAGACGTATAACCTTGCTCAGGCCATGGAGGGATATAACCTGCCTCAGAGACATGGAGACATATAAGCTTGCTCAGGCCGTGATCACCTTTGGGAATATTGAGTCATGTTCTTATTGAAAATCCTATTAATTTGTTGTTCCAGTTATTTCTGTATCAGTTTTCTTGAATATTTGTGTTAACATTGCTCTCAGCTCAAAATGTGATGCTCCACAGTGTCATTTCTGAGTAAAGGCCATGTGATCACTTGAATAAAGATATACATATTAATTTGCATATTATACTTCAGATTTTGTTGACTGCTCTATAATTTGATTTCATTATGCCTTAAAACTGAAATCAGTTAAAACTGAAGTTTAATCCAAGCTATATCAAAAGCATTCAGTTTATGACAGAAATAAAGAAGTCTGGCTCATAATAAACAGTGTTTTATTTCAAAGTTGGGATACTAATGTTTTCTTGGCACCCAATTTGTGGTGTGTTTATTATGTTTGATTAAAACCCGGTGAACTGACATGTGCAGATAACTTGATGTTTGTTTGATTATTTTGTATCAATAAAATATGTTATTTAAACTGTTTGAGTATTCAAGTACATTAGTGGTTCATAGTGGTGTTCATGCATTCACTTGCCAACACAGTGATCTGGTTCTCTAGTGGCCTGGATTGAATCATTTCTGCAGACTCGAGTCCACCCATTCTCGTAGAAGCAACACCTGGAAGTGTTGAACATGTCTGATAGAAAAGAAATTGGGAAAGCAAAATGGCAACCGTTCATCATACTGTGGTCTAGCATTTGTGAAGGCCTGACATTTCATGCCCCTATCTATTTGCAAAGGGTTTATATGTTCTCTGTTCATCATTATGGGTACAATGAGCACCTATAGTTAGTGTTTTCTTTATTTTTCAAAAAGAAAAATGTTGGGATTTGCATGCTGTCTATTCCACTATTTATTTCTTTTTAAATTAGTAACTAGATTATTTTCATTTGCTTATTTGTTGATAATTAAAATAGCTTTGACTTTTGAAAAGAATTGAACATTGTATGTTACATTGAACTATGTATGTTATCTTTTTTTGTTAGTAAAATTATTTTGTATACAAATTTAACTAGACATTTTCTTGAAATAAATAAATACCCAGCTTTTATTGTTTAGCGTTCTTTCTACTCTGAACTGACATCTCTTAGTAAAGAAAATGTTTGAAAAGAGACCAGGCAAGACACAAAACTTATCACAGTCAGCATGGGAATAGTCTACATATTAGCCACATTCTGAGAGTGAATAAAGAACATATCTCCTGGAGAAGGGAACTACTATGGGTCTGTGATAAGACAGGGTCTTGACATTTTGTAGGCCTGGATACATGGGTCTGTGATAAGACAGGGTCTTGACATTTTGTAGGCCTGGATACATGGGTCTGTGATAAGACAGGGTCTGGACATTTTGTAGGCCTGGATACATGGGGGAACAGGTGGCCAATCTTTTCCTCTGCTGGCAGACGACTAACACAGGTGCTGAACTTCGTTCGACCAGCTTGTGATGTTATCAACTAACCAACACACACACCATTCTGAGATTAGGTAAACTAGAAAATATTGTAACCAGCTGACAAGATTATTGTAATAAACAACATGCAGCTGAAGGTAACTGTTAAAGATGTAAGCATGATAAGGATCATGACAAGGAACAGATGTCAGTAATTGTGAACTTTACAAAGAACAGATGTCAGTAATTGTGATCATGACAAGGAACAGATGTCAGTAATTGTGATCATGACAAGGAACAGATGTCAGTAATTGTGATCATGACAAGGAACAGATGTCAGTAATTGTGATCATGACAAGGAACAGATGTTAGTAATTGTTAACTTTACAAAGAACAGATGTCAGTAATTGTGATCATGACAAGGAACAGGTGTCAGTCATTGTGATCATGACAAGGAACAGATGTCAGTTGTTGTGAACTTGACAAGGAACAGGTGTCAGTAACTGATCATGACAAGAAACTGATGTAAGTCATTGTGATCATGACAAGGAACAGATGTAAGTAATTGTGATCATGACAAGGAACAGATGTCAGTAATTGTGATCATGACAAGGACCAGATGTCAGTAATTGTGATCATGGCAAGGAACAGGTGTAAGTCATTGTGATCATGACAAGGAACAGATGTCAGTAATTGTTAACTTGACAAGGAACAGGTGTCAGTAACTGTGATCATGACAAGGAACTGATGTAAGTCATTGTGATAATAAGGAACAGGTGTAAGTCATTGTGATCATGACAAGAAACAGGTGTAAGTCATTGTGATCATGACAAGGAACAGTTGTCAGTAACTGTGATCATGACAAGGAACAGGTGTAAGTCATTGTGATCATGACAAGGAACAGTTGTCAGTAATTGTGATCATGACAAGGAACAGATGTCAGTAATTGTGATCATGACAAGGAACAGATGCAGGTCATTGTGATCATGACAAGGAACAGTTGTCAGTTGTTGTGAAATTGACAAGGAACAGATGTCAGTAACTGTGATCATGACAAGGAACAGATGTAAGTCATTGTGATCATGACAAGGAACAGTTGTCAGTAACTGTGATCATGACAAGGAACAGATGTAAGTCATTGTGAACTTTACAAAGAATAGATGTCAGTAATTGTGATCATGACAAGGAACAGATGTCAGTAATTGTGATCATGACAAGGAACAGATGTCAGTAATTGTGATCATGACAAGGAACAGATGTCAGTAATTGTGATCATGACAAGGAACAGATGTCAGTAATTGTGATCATGACAAGGAACAGGTGTAAGTCATTGTGATCAAGAAAAGGAACAGATGTCAGTAACTGTGATCATGACAAGGAACAAATGTCAATACTTGTTTTCATCGGCAGCACTAGAAAACAAACAAGCTCATTGGTGTGACAGTCAGGATGTTACACTGACAATGGCATGTAGCTTTAGCAGCAATTCACAATTGCTGTGTGAGGGAAAGATACCACCTATGTCTCCATCTAGTCAGGCCTACAAAAATGAGATGGTCCTAACACTTCACATACCAACAGGTATTCTTTAAAAAAACGGTTAGAAAACATATGTTGTGGTCAGGCATGATCACCCATGTCAGCTGGCAAAGGAACTTGATGGACACTGGGAACAAGCATAAAAACATACATCAATGTAGTAAAGTAATGATCAGACTGATTTGAATGTATCCTCAAAAGGATTCATACATCACCACTACTGACATGGAGATAGATAACCTGGCTCATAACCACGGAGATATAAAACCTGACTTAGAGCCACGGAGATGTATAATCTGACTAGAGCCATGGACACATATAACTTGACTCATATTCATGAAGACATATTCTGCCTCAGAGACATGGAGACGTATAACCTTGCTCAGGCCATGGAGGGATATAACCTGCCTCAGAGACATGGAGACATATAAGCTTGCTCAGGCCGTGATCACCTTTGGGAATGTTGAGTCATGTTCTTATTGAAAATCCTATTAATTTGTTGTTCCAGTTATTTCTGTATCAGTTTTCTTGAATATTTGTGTTAACATTGCTCTCAGCTCAAAATGTGATGCTCCACAGTGTCATTTCTGAGTAAAGGCCATGTGATCACTTGAATAAAGATATACATATTAATTTGCATATTATACTTCAGATTTTGTTGACTGCTCTATAATTTGATTTCATTATGCCTTAAAACTGAAATCAGTTAAAACTGAAGTTTAATCCAAGCTATATCAAAAGCATTCAGTTTATGACAGAAATAAAGAAGTCTGGCTCATAATAAACAGTGTTTTATTTCAAAGTTGGGATACTAATGTTTTCTTGGCACCCAATTTGTGGTGTGTTTATTATGTTTGATTAAAACCCGGTGAACTGACATGTGCAGATAACTTGATGTTTGTTTGATTATTTTGTATCAATAAAATATGTTATTTAAACTGTTTGAGTATTCAAGTACATTAGTGGTTCATAGTGGTGTTCATGCATTCACTTGCCAACACAGTGATCTGGTTCTCTAGTGGCCTGGATTGAATCATTTCTGCAGACTCGAGTCCACCCATTCTCGTAGAAGCAACACCTG
The DNA here is from genome assembly GCA_963921405.1 of Cepaea hortensis. Lineage (NCBI taxonomy): Eukaryota > Metazoa > Mollusca > Gastropoda > Stylommatophora > Helicidae > Cepaea > Cepaea hortensis. The sequence continues at coordinate 85,888,969 of OY992880.1, read as the reverse complement.
GAAGTGTTGAACATGTCTGATAGAAAAGAAATTGGGAAAGCAAAATGGCAACCGTTCATCATACTGTGGTCTAGCATTTGTGAAGGCCTGACATTTCATGCCCCTATCTATTTGCAAAGGGTTTATATGTTCTCTGTTCATCATTATGGGTACAATGAGCACCTATAGTTAGTGTTTTCTTTATTTTTCAAAAAGAAAAATGTTGGGATTTGCATGCTGTCTATTCCACTATTTATTTCTTTTTAAATTAGTAACTAGATTATTTTCATTTGCTTATTTGTTGATAATTAAAATAGCTTTGACTTTTGAAAAGAATTGAACATTGTATGTTACATTGAACTATGTATGTTATCTTTTTTTGTTAGTAAAATTATTTTGTATACAAATTTAACTAGACATTTTCTTGAAATAAATAAATACCCAGCTTTTATTGTTTAGCGTTCTTTCTACTCTGAACTGACATCTCTTAGTAAAGAAAATGTTTGAAAAGAGACCAGGCAAGACACAAAACTTATCACAGTCAGCATGGGAATAGTCTACATATTAGCCACATTCTGAGAGTGAATAAAGAACATATCTCCTGGAGAAGGGAACTACTATGGGTCTGTGATAAGACAGGGTCTTGACATTTTGTAGGCCTGGATACATGGGTCTATGATAAGACAGGGTCTTGACATTTTGTAGGCCTGGATACATGGGTCTGTGATAAGACAGGGTCTGGACATTTTGTAGGCCTGGATACATGGGGGAACAGGTGGCCAATCTTTTCCTCTGCTGGCAGACGACTAACACAGGTGCTGAACTTTGTTCGACCAGCTTGTGATGTTATCAACTAACCAACACACACACCATTCTGAGATTAGGTAAACTAGAAAATATTGTAACCAGCTGACAAGATTATTGTAAAAAACGACAGGCAGCTGAAGGTAACTGTAAAAGATGTAAGCATGATAAGGATCATGACAAAGAACATATGTCAGTAATTGTGAACTTGACAAGGAACAGGTGTCGGTAATTGTGATCATGACAAGGAACAGATGTCAGTCATTGTGATCATGACAAGGAACAGTTGTCAGTAATTGTGAACTTGACAAGGAACATGTGTCAGTAATTGTGATCATGACAAGGAACTGATGTCAATCATTGTGATCATGACAAGGAAAAGATGTCAATCATTGTGATCATGTCAAAGAACAGATGTAAGTCATTGTAATCATGACAAGGAACAGTTGTCATTAATTGTGAACTTGACAAGGAACAGGTGTCAGTAACTGTGATCATGACAAGGAACAGATGTCAATCATTGTGATCATGACAAGGAACAGATGTAAGTAATTGTGATCATGTCAAAGAACAGATGTCAGTAACTGTGATCATGACAAGGAACAAATGTCAATACTTGTTTTCATCAGCAGCACTAGAAAACAAACAAGCTCATTGGTGTGACAGTCAGGATGTTACACTGACAATGGTATGTAGCTTTAGCAGCAATTCACAATTGCTGTGTGAGGGAAAGATACCACCTATGTCTCCATCTAGTCAGGCCTACAAAAATGAGATGGTCCTAACACTTCACATACCAACAGGTATTCTTTAAAAAAAACGGTTAGAAAACATATGTTGTGGTCAGGCATGATCACCCATGTCAGCTGGCAAAGGAACTTGATGGACACTGGGAACAAGCATAAAAACATACATCAATGTAGTAAAGTAATGATCAGACTGATTTGAATGTATCCTCAAAAGGATTCATACATCACCACTACTGACATGGAGATAGATAACCTGGCTCATAACCACGGAGATATAAAACCTGACTTAGAGCCATGGAGATGTATAATCTGACTAGAGCCATGGACACACATAACTTGACTCATATTCATGAAGACATATTCTGCCTCAGAGACATGGAGACGTATAACCTTGCTCAGGCCATGAAGACATAACCTGACTTAGAGCCATGGAGATGTATAATCTGACTAGAGCCATGGACACATATAACTTGACTCATATTCATGAAGACATATTCTGCCTCAGAGACATGGAGACGTATAACCTTGCTCAGGCCATGGAGGGATATAACCTGCCTCAGAGACATGGAGACATATAAGCTTGCTCAGGCCGTGATGACATAACCTGACTCATAGCTGTGGGGACATATAATCTGACTCAGAGACATGACTTGGCTCAGAGACATCCAGACATAGTGTTACTCAGTGCCATGCAGACACAACATGATTCAGAGCCACAGAGACGTATAACCTGATTCATAGCCATGGGGAAATAATTTACCTCAGAGTCAAGCAGACATATAACCATAATCAGAGCTATGGAGACATTTAACCAGACTTAGAGCCATGGAGAAACATTATGTAATTCAGAGTTTTGGAGACATATAACTTGACTGAGAGCCATAGAGACATATAAAGTGATGTGCTTGAACACTAAGATCATACCTACACAACCGTAAAATGTTGTCCTCTATCACTAAATGTTGTCTCGCTCCACAGTAATGTGATGTCCTCAATCACTAGATGCTATCTTACTTCACTGTAAAATGCTGTCCTTAATCAATAGATGGTGTCCTACACCACTGTCAAATGCTGTCCCGTCACTAAATACTGTCACACTCCACTGTAATGTGATGTCCTCAACCACTAAATGATGCCACACTCCACTGTATTGTGATGTCCTCAACCATTAAATGATGCCACAATCCACTGTATTGTGATGTCCTCAACCATTAAATGATGCCACACTCCACTGTAATGTGATGTCCTCAACCATTAAATGATGCCTCACTTCACTGTAATGTGATGTCCTCAACCACTAAATGATGCCACACTCCACTGTAATGTGATGTCCTCAACCATTAAATGATGCCACACTTCACTGTAATGTGATGTCCTCAACCACTAAATGATTCCACAATCCACTGTATTGTGATGTCCTCAACCATTAAATGGTGCCACACTCCACTGTAATGTGATGTCCTCAACCATTAAATGGTGCCACACTCCACTGTAATGTGATGTCCTCAACCATTAAATGATGCCTCACTTCACTGTAATGTGATGTCCTCAACCACTAAATGATGCCACACTTCACTGTAATGTGATGTCCTCAACCACTAAATGATGCCACACTCCACTGTAATGTGATGTCCTCAACCATTAAATGATGCCTCACTCCACTGTAATGTGATGTCCTCAACCATTAAATGATGCCTCACTCCACTGTAATGTGATGTCCTCAACCATTAAATGATGCCTCACTCCACTGTAATGTGATGTCCTCAACCACTAAATGATGCCACACTCCACTGTAATGTGATGTCCTCAACCATTAAATGATGCCACACTCCACTGTAATGTGATGTCCTCAACCACTAAATGATGTCACACTCCACTGTAATGTGATGTCCTCAACCATTAAATGATGCCACACTCCACTGTAATGTGATGTCCTCAACCACTAAATGATGCCACACTCCACTGTAATGTGATGTCCTCAACCACTAAATGATGCCACACTCCACTGTAATGTGATGTCCTCAACCACTAAATGATGCCACACTCCACTGTAATGTGATGTCCTCAACCACTAAATGATGCCACACTCCACTCTAAAGTGATGTCCTCAACCACTAAATGATGCCACACTCCACTGTAATGTGATGTCCTCAACCACTAAATGATGCCACACTCCACTGTAATGTGATGTCCTCAACCACTAAATGATGCCACACTCCACTGTAATGTGATGTCCTCAACCACTAAATGATGCCACACTCCACTGTAATGTGATATCCTCAACCACTAAATGATGCCACACTCCACTGTAATGTGATGTCCTCAACCACTAAATGATGTCACACTCCACTGTATTGTGATGTCCTCAACCACTAAATAATGCCACACTCCACTGTAATGTGATGTCCTCAACCACTAAATGATGCCACACTCCACTGTAATGTGATGTCCTTAACCACTAAATGATGCCACACTCCACTGTAATGTGATGTCCTTGTGACAAATTAGATGATTGACAGAGGATCTAGTTTGTAGTGTTCTCTGGAGATATATCTTGAATAATAAATAACAAGATAAAGGATATGATTTAGCACGTTTTGTCTAGAGGTCACTCAAATGAGCTAATCATTCCCACAATAGCCTTTTTGGAGAACCACTTTTCTTTGGCTCAAACCCCCACTGTGAGACACTATGTATCTACACAGAAATTTATAAAAGAAGTAAAAGGTTTCCCCAAGACCAAAAGAAGATCTGAACTATTAGCGCCTGTGCAACTGAGGATCCCTCTCACTCAACATAATGTTGCCAGTGTGCTATTCGTCCGTCACATTAGATCTTTAATTATTTTGTCAGTATGACCTATATCAGTTTTGTCCACTTTTTCTAGGACTGTAGGATTCAGTTCTTGTTTAGACAAACTCAACAATAACTGTACATTACATCTGTTGGACAAGACATCTACATGACAGTTTCTTGACAAAAGTGGGACATACATTCACAAGGAATTGTGTACACCAGCCATTGTACAAGACTTACATCATAAGATACTTGACAACATCTATACAGGACTTTTCACAATATGTATAACCAACCACAGCACTTAAGACAGTCACCAGAGACAACACTTGACAGCAACTGTACAAGAAATTCACTGGGGACATGTACTTAAAACACTGGTTCAATAATACTGTTTATTGAGCTGATGGTGAGTCCAGTGATGATCCATGGTTCCTCTTTCTGTCATGTCAACACTTCAATCATTACATAGAAATGCAAAAAATTATGTCACACATGCATGTAGAGAAACATGATACCACACTCGGATCCCTCCTCCAACCAATAACCAAACTCTCCTCCTCCTCTCCTCTCTAATCTTCACTACACCATTTGCTTTTATCCTTTCTTCTACTGTTAATGAGGGAAAACCAAGATAAGCCATAACCTGGGGCAAGCATAGGGACATTCTGCTCCACTGGTCTGTTTAATCCTTTTAGCACCTATGATGGGTGTTGGACAAGCTCAGGTTGCAGTTCTCCCCATGATGATTTTCCAAGTCTGACTAATCATCCCCTACTGTCACAGTTTGAAGAAAAGCTATAGCCTTGTCTTTCACTGGTGAGTTGACTGGTTATGAAGTTGAGACTTAGGGTTTTGTTCTACTTTTCCCGTAGAGGAAGATCTAAGATACAAATATGTCCCAGTCTTCTTTCTCCTCAGTCTATCTCAAGTCTTCATTCTGAAACACTGTGAGCACCAGGCTGGAGATTAACTAAGATAAGTCCTAGCCAAACAATCTATTGTCCCAGTCATTTCACCAGACGTCTTGAATGAGGTTCACCACCATAGACTTGTTGTTTAGTTCTCAGATGTCATTGATAATTATGATCACTGAAGTCTTCAGAACTCTTTTTCTCCCTTATTTATATCCAGATGTTTGAGAGCTGAGCTGAAAGTCTCTAGGAAATTCCCATATTGTGGGTTCTAGAAGATTTCACTTATAGAGAGTTGGTTCTGAATTCTGGGACTACTGGTTAGTTTTCCCAGATGATATATGGAAGGCCTCTCCACCATACTGTTCTCTGTCGATATACAAAATGGCACAACATCTCTTTACATATGTTAAAAGATAATGTTATTATACATCAACAGACACAGATTGGGGATGGGGATGGGGAGGAAAAGGATGGGTGTGGTCCAAACACACCTCTCCTTGTTTGATAATGCAGTGTATTTCACTCTGATGTACTGTGGGTGATATGTGTTCAATTCACCCTTATCTGTGGTAATCACAAGACCATATGCTGAGACAGGGTAGCTTAACACAATTACAAGCATTCATGTGGTCTAAGTTCCACCATGTTTGAACCCCAGTAGACCTGGGCACAAGGAGGACCAGACACAGTACAGCAAGCATCATGAACAAGCATTGTGACATAGTAACATGAGACAGGCATTGTGAAGGGAAATGGAAAATAGGCATTTACAACTGCAATATGCATTATGTATTAACTAATGGCATTTACCCAATTAGCAGACCAGACATCCATTCCTATGGTTGTCATGTTGGTGCATGAATGTCCTATTCCATATACACTTACTCAGCAATTCCAGACCTCACCCCTGTTCTCAGACAGACCTGGCTCACAGGTACATCATCATCATCATGTGCTGTTTCCCCACTGAGTAATGTTCATGTCTACTACAGTCGGTAACAGAAGCTCAATTGCATAGCAATTGTTCACATATGCACCAAAGCACATATGGGAAAAACATGTTTAGTCCTTGTAAATTTGCATGAGCCATACATTATATTCAGCCAACTAAGACACAGGTTCACACACCTATGGTTCTCTTAAGAACTAGTTTATATGAACCAACCAACAGTAAAGGTACCAGTGTAATACTTCAGAGAGAAATTATATTAATTCTCTTGAGCTTATAGCCACCAGGCATCACATGGACTTAGCAATTCTGGCGTGCCATCACCGTCCTGTTTACATATGGATATTGAAGCATCTTTCCTTCCACTAGATGTGAGAGGCTACTTATCAAAGCACCAGCTCATTCACTCCAACATTCTCAGCTTTTTACAAAGGAACTTATACATGTTTCATCACTCATTCCAATTCAGACTGCCATATGTTAACTCGCGAGAGCAAAGGTACAGTTGATTTAAGAATGAGTCATCCTAGGCATGAAGAATGCACAAGGGCTTTGGGTTTGCGAATTTGCATTGAGTGTACTATACATTCATCAAGCATACGCAACCAGTCACAACAAGGGATTGATATGCACTTGGAGATACAGCGTGAAAGACCTGACAGGTTTGCAGAAGCAGTGTTCAGAATACTGGCGCACAGAAGTTAGGTTTTCCATTTTCACATTTTATTCACAAAATACTCTTATATTCTTCTCTTTCGTTCACTAGGCACAACTACAACATTAAAGTATTATTAAAGTGGTACCTGTTGTCCAGAGAACAATATATTACTGAATCTTTAAGGGCATTGTTGGGTCATCACATCACACTAGCGACCGCTCCCGGTGAAATCCCCGCTTAACTAATTAGATTTTAAAATATGGCCCAGGAATAGCGTGGGCTCATTACTTATTAACCAATCAAAAGACAAGCGCATATACCGCTGCCCTCCCCCAACTCGTTCTAGAACATACTATTTCCAAGAATCGTCCTTCTATCTGGAAACGCCACTTAAATCGAAAGTATTCTTATGAATGTGTCGGGCTGGAAATGGGGAGTTCTGATCCATCATGCTACAGTCCTCAACCACTAAATGATGCCACACTCCACTGTAATGTGATGTCCTCAACCACTAAATGATGCCACACTCCACTGTAATGTGATGTCCTCAACCACTAAATGATGCCACACTCCACTGTAATGTGATGTCCTCAACCACTAAATGATGCCACACTCCACTGTAATGTGATGTCCTCAACCACTAAATGATGCCACACTCCACTGTAATGTGATGTCCTCAACCACTAAATGATGCCACACTCCACTGTAATGTGATGTCCTCAACCACTAAATGATGCCACACTCCACTGTAATGTGATGTCCTCAACCACTAAATGATGCCACACTCCACTGTAATGTGATGTCCTCAACCACTAAATGATGCCACACTCCACTGTAATGTGATGTCCTCAACCATTAAATGATGCCACACTCCACTGTATTGTGATGTCCTCAACCACTAAATGATGCCACACTCCACTGTAATGTGATGTCCTCAACCACTAAATGATGCCACACTCCACTGTATTGTGATGTCCTCAACCACTAAATGATGCCACAATCCACTGTATTGTGGTGTCCTCGATCACTAAATGATGCCTCACTCCACTGTATTGTGATCCCTCAATCACTAAATACTGTCTCACTCCGCTGTAATGTGATGTCTTCAATCATAAGATGCTGTATTACACCACTGCAAAATGCTGTTCTCTGTCACCAAGATGCTGTCCCAAGCCACCACAAAGTGCTGTCTTCAATCATTAAGATACAGCCCAGACGTGCCGACAGACGTTAGACTTGTAATGGGAGCAGTGGTTAGTGAAGAACAATTAGATCCTACCGTGTCATAGGCAATCATGCGCCTTCTCCTCACTGAAGTTTGGTTGAAACCGATCTCCTTTCTTAGAGAGTAGTCCACACGCCTGTTACTGGTAGTTTGTGCACTGGCCTAATTTTGTGTGTGAGGGTTACACATGTCTCTCGCCATCAGGGGGACCTTCTCTTATGTGTGAAGTAGTTGTAATGTACATCCCCAGTCAAAGGCAGATTGTACATGTTCTTTAACAGACAAAACATTTCAGCCAAACTGACCAGCGTGGGGAATGAACTAATAACGCCGTGGTCAGCAGAACGAACGACGGTATGAACGAACGAACGAACGAACTTTATTTTCAAAGGGTCAAGGAGCAAGTTTAAGCGCGTAAAATCTCTGAGTCAGGCCGGCCTCCTTGTCCTTTAACAAATTCTGTACCAGAGAACCCAGTTCATCATCGCCTATTTCACTGTTTTCGTTTCTGATTCATTTCCGGACAACTGCTGCTACCCGTACTTCACTAGTTGATAAAGAATTGTTAGTAGTAAATCCTTTCCACCCAAGCCCTGTGGTATCAGAAGATTTGGGAACCTCTGTATCATCGAAAGAAATATAAATGTAGATTGCCACTCAGAGATCCGGGACCAAGAAATGTCTCTACCGAGAGATGTTACTTCAGGAGGTTACTCGGTCTGGCCGGTAATTTCATTTTGGTGTGTTAAGTGCAGTGGTTCCCAAACTATTTACAGAGGGAGCCACGATATTTATTTGCGGCTATTTTTATTGGACATTTTACTTAGAAATCTTCAATAATTAGTTGAATACTACTACACTTCAATCATTTACTGGTGGATTAAACATGTAACACCAAATGTTTGTGGCATGAAAAAGTTGATTTAAGGACCACCGGGATCGATACTTTCAAAACATTATACTCGTTAAACACCCGTCATCTTCATTCAAACTGAATGATTGCAATACTTTGTTTTGGCGGGCGATTAATGCCCTGATTTGTTCAAATATATGCCATTGTCGACCCTGATCCAGACAACATTATATATATATATATATATATATATATATATATATATATATATATATATATATATATATATATATATATATAGAGAGAGAGAGAGAGAGAGAGAGAGAGAGAGCACTATCAGCAGAAATATAACCGCCTGCCATAAGTGCTGAATATTGTGGGTTCGTTTCAGGACACCATTATTCGGTTCACGAGTGCAATTATTTTCTGCGACCCCGGGGTTCGTCGCTGGAGCGACTGGGTTCTTACCTTTCGTCAGGCCGCTCTGCACAAAGCGCCAGATCCATGTGGGAGCAAATCCCTTGCCAGGAATTCGATCTTCTTTCCCGTGCATCTCTTTATTCAAGCATATATGTCACAAGCAGTAAACTCTCATAGAAATATTCCTCACCATGCCAATGTAATGTACATATTCATCTTTACTTCATTAAACATGCCTTTTTGTGCAAGTATGACCAAGGATCGCATGTTACTAGGCTACTGTGAGTGTCACAGGTTACTCGGTTATAATAAAAGAAGGTCGGAGGTTACTCGGTTACTATACAAGAAGGTCGCAGGTTACTTTGCTACTATAAAGGCGGTTATAAGTTACTCGGTTAATACAACAGAAGGTCGTGGATTACTCGGCTAATATTAAACAAGGTGGCGGGTTACTTGGCCACCATAAAAAAAAAAAATATAAGGTCGCAGGTTACTTGGCAACTATAAAAGGGGTTCGCAGTAGAGAAATGCTGGGAAACACTGGTCTAGCTGATCCATCATCGAGGCGATGACATCATTTGAAGCTGGTGGGATCGAACATGACACACGTGTAGATTTCACACTTCTCTGTTGTATGTCGTGCCCTCTACTGCCTTCTTTCACGTATTTTCCCTGCTTCTCTATTAGTGTCAATCAATAGGAAAGTGCACGAAACATGTCATTCCCTACTGCCTTACCTAGCCGGCTTCTGGAATAAAATCTGACCCGGGAGTCTATTGCAGCGACCGTTCGCTGCCCCTCCCAAGCTCTGCAGACTGATGTGAGAAACAGCCAGGAACCAGTGGCGCTGTGACGATCAAGAGAAATCGACGCACGCGCCGTGCGTGAGTGGTTGAAACCAGTTTTCATAAGATGACCCTTTGAGTCTCTTGTTGTATTTGCGTCCTGCGTGTGCGGTGTGTGCTATGGTGTGTGTGTGCGCGCATTTTTCAACGCTTCCATGTTTTCTTATTTAACTGGCAAGGTAGGTAGAGTACATACTGTTGTTACAGGTATTGTGATTATTTTAACTTGCTTGCTGTGGTGAAATCATCAGATAACGAAGAGAAAAACGAGAAAATTGCTTTCTGATAGTTTTGTCTGTCGGCGACGCAGAAACACATTGATTTGTGGTTTCTTCCTGCGGTTCGGCATCTGCAGGCTTCTTTCGATTTCCTAACGATCTCACGTGCATGGCTTGCTCCTGCACTGTATAAATAAATGACTATAATCAACATAGTAACAGCGTAAACAACTCCATAAGAAACGGCATTCTGAACAAAAAATCAGGGACATACTTTTACTCTTTTGAATCTGGTCTACATCACCAGATAAACACACACGACTCGTTATCACGTATCTGCATATTGTAAGATATCGCTCCAACCTTAAACATCAGATTCTTCAAACCAAGTTTTATATTATATTTTTTTTATCAACCTGGTTTTATACTTTGAGTTTGTTCATTTTATTTTAACATGGATATTTGCCGCTCTTTAAAGGCGATTTATTGTGTGTGTACAGCCTGACCACAAAGATACGAACGGGGGAAAATCTGGACACAGGTGACGTTGCAGGTCACGACATGAATATTTTATCACCCAGTGCAACATCCCCCCCTCGCTCTCTCTCTCTCTCTCTCTCTCTCTCTCTCTCTCTCTCTCTCTCTCTATATATATATATATATATATATATATATATATATATATATATATATATATATATGGGTGGTGGGGTGTGTGTGGGTGGGAGGTGTGTTTTTTTTTGGGTGTTTTTGGGTGGGGGATATGTGTTTGCAGGTGGGGAGATGTGTTTGTGGGTGGGGATGTGTCTATAGGTGTGGGATGTGTAGTTGAGAGGTGGCGGATATTGGGTGAGTGAGTGGGTGTAGGTTGGCTGATGTGTGTTTGGGTGGGTGGGGAAAACTGTGAGGCTGCGTGATGTATGTGTGGATTTGTGCGGGATGTGTGGGTTGACGGGGGTATGTGCGTGCGGTTTTGTGATGTGTGTTTTGCTGGGTGGTTGTGGGTATGTGGGTTGGTGGTGGAGAATATGTGGGTGGGTGTGTGCGTGTCGGTTATGGGATGGGTGGGGGCTGTATGTGTGGGTGGGGAAATGTGTGTGGGTGGGGGATCAGTGGGTGGGTGGTGGCATGTCTGTTTGCCTGAGTCTGTGTGAGTGCGTGGAGGTATGTGTGAGTGGGTGAGGGTGTGGTGGGTGGGGGATGTGTGGGTGGCTGAGGGATGTGTGGGTGGCTGCGGGGTGTGACGGTGGATAGGACATGTGTCTCACAACATTACAATATGCACTGTTTATGTTTACAACTTTCATTTGACAATGTTTTTTTTTTCTATGTGAATGTACCATGCGTAATATGCACTGTTTATGCTTATAAAATCCATTTGACAATGTTTTTTTTTCCCTATGTAAATGTAACATGCACATTTGATGAATGAAAGATGAGTGATCGAAAGGGCCGAATGTAAGACGGGCCTGTGTGCCCAATTTGTTACCCTTTTAAAATAAAGTTCGTTCGTTCGTTCGTTCTCTCTCTTCTCTCTCTCTCTCTCTCTCTCTCTCTCTCTCTCTCTCTCTCTCTCTCTCTCTCTCGCTCTCTCTCTCTCTCTCTCTCTCTCTCTCTCTCTCTCTATCCCCCCCCCCCCCCATAAGATTCTTTCTAAATTCCCCGTAATTTCTTTGACTGCTAAAGTTTTCAAGACATATGTACAGGAGGTAGTTTGGTAATGTATTCCTTCTTGGCAGTGGTCAATGACTGAAACCATTGTCTATATAAAGTGGTCCTCTAGCTATTGTGGCGAACTTCAGACTATAATCAAGAATTGCCCTTCGCCTGCTCTCCAACTCAATCCGCCACGTTTCTTCGTGGTTTCACGTAACGCTTGCTATGGGATTCTAATTGGGCACACTACCTTGTCCGATGACATTCCGTAGGTGAGTGAATGGACCGAGATGCCTTTATTCATCTTTAATATTTTGAACTCAAGCGTACATAACAAACGTTCTACTACTACTACTACTACTACTATACTACTACTACTACTACTACTACTACTACTACTACTACTACTACTACTACTACTACTACTACTACTACTACTACTACTACTACTACTACTACTACTACTACTACTACTACTACTACTGCTGCTGCTGCTGCTGCTACTGTTACTGCTACTACTACTACTACTGCTGCTGCTACTGTTACTGCTACTGCTACTGCTACTGCTGCTACTAATGAGTGCAGTGGACTGCTTTTGCGTGAGGGTTGGCTTTCCCTATTATTGACGTCTCTCGCCATCAGACGAAGCCTCTCCGACATCTGATATATTTGTAATTTACGTCACCAAGTCAAGAACGAGAAGTCAACATTTAAGCCCAACTGACCGGCGTGTGGCACGAGCCCATTACTCTGTAGTCAAAAGAGAATGTTTTAGCGCGCAGACCTTCCTAAAGAAATGTGACAACAGTCATTTGTTTCACCAGGTAAACTGACTTTAAATTTTTTTTTTTATTAAGGTAATCTCACATTGTTTACCAGGTAGATGTGATGGCAGTGGCATGGTAGATAGTGGGTGCCGCGGCGGCATGGTGTTTAGTGCGCCCTCCTGCCAAGACAGTGTATGGGTTCAATCCTCGGCATTTGGGGGTCTCTGTAACGAAAAAGTTACACCGCGTGCCTCGTGCTCTGAAGGTTGTGAGTTCGACTCCGAGCTATTTCGTTCGGTTCACGAGTGCAATTTCCTTAGTTTCTCCTGGGGGTCGTCTCTGGAACTACGGAGTTCGTGCTTTGCGGGACGCTTTCGGCAACTAGCCCTGCGGAAAGATACCGAGCCATATGGAATAAAACCCTTTCAATGAAGTCGATAATCTTGCCATTGAAACGAGTTTTTCTTTAACCCCCAGCAGAGCTACCATGTTTCCGACCAGTACACGTCTTTATCCACCCAGCCTCATAAAACATAGGTACCAGACAGTTTTCGGGAAATTCTAAGGGCAGGCAAGGTCACGAGAAAGGGAAATGGCCACCTCACCTCATATGTCCTGATCTTGAATACGTGAAGACCTAACTTCACACCCCAGTGTGGCAGTCTCTGCTAGGGGACCACCGTTTCCTGTTTATATATATATATATATGTGTGTGTGTGTGTGTGTGTGTGTGTGTGTGTGTGTGTGTGTGTGTGTGTCCTGTAAAGGATATGCGAATTAAAAAAAAAATATCCTTTTACAGGACATCGCTGTCAACACCAACATTTAACCACTGTAAAGTAAAATTACGCTCAGTAGTTTGCCATTGCTTTCTGAGCGGCCGGCTCACTTATCCTGTAAGTCATCAACGCGGCGAGAACCGCTACCAATTCTCGCGCGCAGCGAGACCCTGCGTAGATAAACGGGATTACGGAGAATGTCGTGTAACTCTTCAGCCAGGGAGACAATAATAAAGATAGAAGCGTTAAATTTGCACCAATTTACGTTTATAATCTCTTGAAGGTGTGTGCCAAATTGCACCTCTGTAAACCAATTCTAACTGCTACACAAAATCGCTGAAATGGCAGATATTAATGATGTACGTTACAAGCAGAGAATTGCAAACAAGGGAGGCAATCGAAAAAAATGTGGTGCCCCATCCACCTTACCGTCGAGACCTGGCACCATAAGATTTCCAGATTTCCATCTTTTCGGTCCCCTTAAGAATGCTATATGAAATGGAGAGAGAGAGAGAGAGAGAGAGAGAGAGAGAGAGAGAGAGAGAGAGAGAGAGAGAGAGAGAGAGAGAGAGAGAGAGAGAAGATTAACATATTAGGAATATCGGAAACGAGATGGAAAGGGGCAGGGATAAGGACAGGAGAGGATTATAAGATTATTTACTCTGGGGGAGAAGAACAGCAAAGAGGTGTAGCCATTATATTAGATAAACAAACATCAAATTCTGTCAAAGGATATCGAGCTGTGTCAGACAGAGTTCTATTAGTAAAATTAAACGGAAGACCTTTTAAAATAAATATCATTCAAGTATATGCACCAACAAGTGAATGCAGTGAAGAAAGTGTAGAGGAATTTTATAACGACATGGAGTCTGCTTTGAAGAACTGCAAAAAATCAGAAATAAATATCATAATGGGTGATTTCAACGCAAAAATAGGAAAGCAAGGCGATGGATGCAGTGTAGGCAACCATGGTTCAGGAGAAAGAAATGAAAGAGGATACAGACTTGTAGAATGGGCAAAAGAACAAGAAATGGTTGTAGGAAACACCTGGTTTAAACAGCATCCTAGAAGATTATGGACATGGAAGAGTCCAGACAGCAGGATTAAAAACCAGATAGATTACATCCTGATTAACAGAAGGTTTCGAAATGCGTTGACAGTCGTAAAAACAGTTCCAAATACAGACTGTTACAGTGATCACAGATTAATTACAGGCACATTAAGGGTAAAGTTAAAGAAAGTCAAGTATATAGCAGGAAACCCTAAATATGACTTGTGAAAATTGAAAACTGACAAAGAAATACAAGATAATTTTAACATAGAAGTAAAGAACAAATTTGATTTATTGTCTGATCTAGAGATCCTATTTCAAGATGTAGATGATCAATGGGAAATGCTGAAGAATTCAATCAGTTGTGCAGCAGAAAAAAAAAAAAAACTATTCCAAAAGTAAAGAAAGTGGCCGTAAGACATGGATGACTGAAGAAATTTTATAACTAATGGAAACAAGAAGACAGAACAAAAATAATCCTGCCAAATATGAACAAATTCACAGAAATGTCAGAACCTTATGTAGGGAGGCAAAAGAAACATGGCTTGAGAAAAACTGCGAAGAAATTGAAAAACAACACAACAGTAAAAATGCGAAACTAATGCACAAAAGAATCCAGGAGCTTACTAATCAAAGAACACATACATCAGCAGGCTGCCTAAAGATAAAAAATGGAAGAGTCATAATAGAAAAAGATCAGATCTTACATGTATGGTCAGATTATGTGAAAAACCTTTATGACGACAACAGAGACGAACACTTCGATGTTCAAAATAATAATGAAGGACCAGCAATTTTGAAGATGGAGGTTCAGAATGCTCTTAACCATATGAAATATGGCAAGACCCCCGGTTCAGACATCGTCACAACAAAAATGATTAATGCTTTAGAAGAATATGGAATAGATAAAGTTACCAGTCTGCTTAATACAATATATGATACTGGAAATATAACTCAGGAGTTATGTAATTCTGTATTTATTGCAATCCCAAAGAAATCAGGAGCCTCGGAATGTGATCAACATCGAACAATTAGTATAATGAGTCACATCACGAAGATTTTGCTAAGAATTATCATGCAAAGAATTAGGAGGAAAATACAACCTGAAATAGGAGAAGAACAATGTGGGTTTGTAGAAGGAAAGGGTACAGTAAATGCTGTGTATTTACTGAGAACCGTAATTGAACGATCTATAGAAGTAAACAAAGATCTACACCTTTGCTTTATTGACTACACAAAGGCTTTCGATAAAGTGAGACATGTCGACATGATAAGGATGCTTGAAGATCTACAAATTGATGGAAAAGACCTTAGACTTGTAAAAAACATATATTGGAAACAGCAAGCTGCCATAAGAGTTGATAATGAAGTAGGCCAATATCAGCCTATTAAGAGAGGTGTGAGACAGGGATGTGTAATGTCTCCAGATCTGTTTTCCCTGTACAGTGAAAGTATTTTCAGAAATATTGAAGATATGGAAGGAATCAACATTGGGGGACGATGCATAAATAACATTAGATATGCAGACGATACAGTCTTGATTGCAGACAATGAACAGGATCTGCAACATTTAGTAGATGCAGTTGTTACACACAGTGAACAACGAGGGTTAGAATTAAATTGTAAAAAGACACAGGTTATGGTCGTCACTAGGAAGAACGAAATACCACAATGTACTATACAAGTAAATGGGAATATTCTTCAACAAGTGAATAGGTACAATTATCTCGGAACAGTAATAACATCTGATGGGAGATGCCTTGAAGAGATTAGAACAAGAATCGCCATGTCTAAGGTAGCAAGATGAAAAACATACTGACCAATAAAAAGATGTCAGTTGAAACGAGAAAAAGAGTTTTGAGATGCTACATAGAACCTGTACTTTTATATGGTTGTGAAGCTTGGACAATGAGCAGTCAAGCTGAAAAACATCTGATGGCTGTAGAAATGTGGTTTTTAAGGAAAATGCAAAGAATACCATGGACAGCCAGAAAGACCAATGAACAGGTCCTTCAAGAAACAAACGAAGATCGTAAACTGATTAGAGACATTATACGCAGACAGTCAAAATTTTTTGGGCATGTTATGAGAAGAGATGGATTGGAGAACTTGGTGACAACTGGTAAGATCGAAGGGAACAGACCAAGAGAAAGACCTAGAAGAAAATACCTGGATGGCTTGGCCTCGACTAGCATGATCCACTACTCTGGTGATCGAGTGAGATGGCAAAACATGACCGCCCACCCTTACCGGCATGGCACATGATGGATGGAAGAATGCTATCCATGTGACAAAGTTTGAATACAACGAAGGTATGATTAGTGCAGTGAAGAAATGGCTACGAGAACAGGACAAAATGTGGTACAGATCTGGGATACATACTCTTGTTTCAAGATGGCGTAAAGCCGTTAAGGTTAATGGGGATTACGTTGAGAAGTAGAAATGTTTGTTGTTCATGTGCATAAACATTGTGACTACATTTTATTTGTATGTTATTAACGGTTAAAGAGATAATAATTGTTGTGCATAACTTTCTGACCTACCCGCGTAATACACTGATCTTATTGTCGTGCTATAGTCATTACTTCCTCCATTGGACAGCTGCAATGGTCTTCTTGAGATCAAAAGAGTTCACTCAAGCTGTACCAAACAATTAAAATAGACTTCATACTAAGCGACTCAAATACACTTCACAATCATAGCTTTTATGTACAAAGTAATTCACTCAAAATTCTCTGTCTATCATCGCTTTTATGTAGCAAGCAATTCACATAAATTTATCTATCGATCTTTGACTCTATGTACAAAGTAATTCATCTACAATACTTCTCTGATCATTGCTTTTATGTAACAAGCAATTCACTTGCAATCTTCCGTCGATCACTACTTTTGTGGACCGAGCAATTCACCTACGCATCTCCATATATCATTGCTTATATATGTACCAGTGTACATTAAAGTTAGTTGCATATCCTTTAAAGGACATTGCAATCAAACCCAGCATGCTTAGACTGTTTCTTATTTATAGCCAAGTTTACGTTCAGCAGTTTGCCATTACTTTCTGAACGACTGATGCTCATGTCATTGTTAAAAATGAAAGTCACCTGTAGCTGATGGTATCTCCAGTGAAATGATCAGGAACCTAGGAACAGAGGCCAAAGCAAAACTGTTGCAGATCTTCAATAACAGCTGGACCTTAGGCAGTGTTCCACAAGCCTGGAGAGAAGCAAGCATGATACCCCTCCTAAAATCAGGGAAAGATAGTTCCATTGCCTCCAGCTACAGTCCAATTAGCCTCACCAGCTGTCTCTGCAAAACAATGGAGCGCATCATCAATCACAGATTGCAGTGGTACACTGAAAGTGAAAACGTCCTTGTGCCACAGCAGGCTGGCTTTAGGCAGTGCTACTCAGGGCTGTGTGCTGTCACCCTATGAGTTAACGATAGCCAACACACTCTTTACACAACACCCAAGAAGACTCTTTACATGGAAGCCTCCGGACAGTATAACCAAAAATCAGATAGATTATATTTTAATTTAAAGAAGATGGAGATCAAGCATACCATCTGTAAAAACCGTACGAAGTGCACACTGTGATACAGATCATCAGTTATTGGAAGCAGATCTGAAATTAAAACTCAAAAAGCTCACCCGAGGATCAAGGCCACTTCCTTTTGATCTCACAAAAATACCAGATACATACAACGTAGAAGTGAGGAATCGTTTTGGGGTCTTGATGCCTGTACAAGAGGAAATGACACCTGATGAACTGGCAGTACAAGCTGGAGATATCTTGATAACTGCAGCCAAAGATTTAATTCCGACCAGAACTAAGCAACATAGGCCATGCACATTAAAATTAATAAAATAACGAAGGGAACTGAAACAGAAAGGAGAAACCGATAACAATAGGATGAACCATACATCTTTAACACGACAAATAAGAAAAAAAAAAAAAAAAAAAGAAAGGACAAAAACCAATATATACAAGATTGTTGTATTAAAATAGATCAATATCATAATTCTTATGATTACGATTACGAAATGTTCAAAGAAATGAAATTATTGACAAGAAATATTCAACCTCAATTAAATGTTATCTGTGGCAAGTTGGGAAATGCCTTAACAGAATCTAGACAAATTCTAGAAAGATGGCAGGAATACTGCAGTGGAATGTATGATATGAATGACTGTGAGAATATGAATGATATACATGAACCAATGACAGCAGAGACATAACATGAACACTCGTTAGATGAAATTGCATGGGCAATAGAGAACCTGAAGAATGATAAATCACCTGGATGTGATGAGATACCAGCTGAACTAATTAAAGTGGGAGGAGAAGAAAGCATACAAATCTATCACGCATTATGTAAAAAAGATATGGAAATATGGTATATGGCCAAAAGATTGGAGGAGAACTATCTTCATTCCAATACCACAAAAAGGGCAACCTGAAATTAAGCATCAACTATAGAACTGTAAAATTCTACTAAAAATCATAATGGGAAGACTTCGTAAGAAAATGGAAGAAGAGATTAATGTGGTTCAAGCTGGATTTAGACAAGGAAGAGGAACAAGAGATCACATATTCAACATGCGTTTAATAATAGAGAAGTGCAGAGAATTTAATGTAAACCTATTCTCATGTTTTGTGATTTATTCAAAGGCATTTGACTGTGTACAACAACAGAAGCTTTGGAAAATCATGAGGAATATGGGCTTTCTATCACATGTAGTGCAACTCATAAAAACGCCCTATCTAGACCAACAAGCAGCGGTTAGAATAGATGGCGAGACATCAGATTGGTTTGACATCGAGCAAGGAGTCGGTCAGAGCTGTGTGCTGTCACCCTATTTGTTTAACCTGTACGCCGAAAATATAATGAGAAATATCAGAGATGATATAACCAGGGAGCAATATGATGCCCTAAATATCGGGGGTCATAAAATACCAGAGATTCGATATGCCGATGATACTGTATCACTATCCATAACACTGATTGGTATAGACAATTTAATCACCTCAATCCAAAGAAATAGTGAAAATCACAACTTATATCTTAACATAGCAAACACAAAGAAAATGCATACAGATAAAACTACTATGGAGAAAGAAATATATGTTAATGAGGAAAAACTGGAGGTGGTGGAAAATTCTGAATATCTTGGGTCATTTATTACCAACAACGGCGACACAATGAAAGAAATTAAACGACGACTATCAATTGCTCTTCAAAGACTAAAACAACTGAATAAATTATGGAGTGAGACAACCAGAACTACAAAAATTAGATTTTTAAGAGCATGCATTATCACAACATACGCCTGTCAGACTTGGACACATACTAAACAAGCTGAACAGTGCATAAATGCCTTTGGATATAAATATTATAGACGGGTTCTAAGAATATCTTGGATAAAGAAAAGAACAAATGCAGCCATACTTCAAGAGCTAAATATTAAAAGGATTGGCTATTAAAGACGATAAAACAAAGAAAATTGATATATTTTGGTCACTTGAAACGTCACGAAAGTTTGGAGAGAACAATAATGGAGAGGTTTATGCCTGGGAAGAGAGGAAGAGGAAGGCCAAAGAGAAGATGGGTGCAGGATGTGGCGGATGATCTCCGGATGGGTGTATCGGACGCGGGACATCTTGCTTGTGATCGAGAAGTTTTCCGGAAGATTGTTATGGGAGCGAGGTTCTGCAAGGGAGATAATATTGAATGAATGAATGAACTCTACGTAAGATCAGGCAACCTACCTCTCTCAAGAAATTGAGGATGCATTCTAAGAGAAGAAGCTGGTGCTTGCTGCATGGCTATATCTGAAGAAAACCTTTGACAAAGTCTGGAAAGAAGGTCTGATGAAGAAACCGAGAAACTGTAAAGTCAATGGAAGAATGTACAAATGGGTGAAAGCATACTTGCACAACAGAAGAGCCCGAGTACAGATAGACGGACTAAAGAGCAAGAAAGTACTACTGCGTCACGGTGTTCCCCAGAGCGGAGTCTTGTCCCCCACACTTTTTCTAATCTTCATCAATGATCTCGTTGCTAATCTACCGCATGGTATTAAAGCGGTAATGTACGCTGATGACCTGGTTCTATGGAGCACAGATGAACATGCATCAGTGGTCACCAGATCGCTACAAAGAGCTGTAGATACATTTGTTGCATGGGCAAATAGATGGTGTGTCAGCATAAACACTGACAAGTGCAGCACCACTCTATTTACCCTCTCTTCAAAACAAACGGCAGGGATCATCCAGATAAATGGAACACCCCTAAGAGAAGATAAAGAACCAACATAACTTGGAATAAGATTTGATGGCAGGCTGACATGGAGAAAGCACATCAACAAAGCAGTAGCAAAAGCCTGAAGGAAAATAGACATCCTGAGAAAACTAAGTGGAACCACATGGGGAGCCAGTGGGAAAATACTTAGCAAAGTTTATCAACAGAGCACACGACCACACCTGGAATACGGGTCAACTGCGTTGTGTTCAGCATCAAAAACCACACTACAAGAGCTGGACAAGGTGCATATTCAAACACTTAGAGTCACCACAGGAGGGATGAGATCAACCCGTATAGTGGAAATAGAGAAGATAGGGAGGACACAAGTACTGATAAAGCGCAGAGATACGAAAACGCTAATACAAGCAGACAAGTTCCTCAGTTTGCCAGGCCACCCTATGAAGAACAGATTTGAAAACTTAGCTATGGGGCGGTTGAAAAGAAGCAGTTTTTATCAACCAGGCCAAACGACTCTTCAGAGCAACCACCGATTTGCCCACAGTTGGTATCCTCCTGAAAACTATTCCAGAGCGAACTCCATGGACAGATGAACATTGACTATCACTACAAATCCAGACAAAGGTGAGAAGAATATTTGACAAGGAAGAACAGAACAGTGTGCCGCGCAGAACAGCCACACTCAGCTTCTTTGGTGAAGAATACTTACAGGACCTCTGGATCCGAGTCTACACAGATGGGTGAACACAAAATGCTGTTCGAAATGGATGAGCGGTAGTGGACATAAATACCCAAATAATACTAGGGACACGGCCAGAGTACCAACAGGAAGGAAAGTACTGTCATAACTATGATGCTGAAACTGAGGCAATCAAGATAACAACAGAGAAATTACTAAATACCAGACACGGTACACAACCTGTGGTGCTATTGACATATTGACAAATGCAAAATCAGTACTCGAGGCGCTCCTGTCTGGGAAATTGTCAGTACTAAAGACGGTACTTTCTTAACTTAGCAGTCAGCAGAAGGTTACCATACAGGGGATACCATCCCACTGTGGAATACCTGGAAACGACAGAGCTGATCGATTGGCTAAGGAAGGAGCAAAAGAAGAACAGCCTGATGTGCCTGTTACATACCACCAAAAGAAAAGAATGATCAAATCAGTTAGAAAGCCACCAAAACCTTCTCAAGACGACTAGCACATTATGGACAGATCAGAACAAGTCATTATTCTGCGCCTCAGAACAGGACACTACGATTACGCAACCACATGTATACACAATTAAAGATTGGTGAATCAGTCATGCGCACATGTGAATTGGCGTCGCAGACAGAAAAGCACATATTCCATCCATCCATCTATCCATCCATCCATCCATCCATCCATCCATCCATCCATCCATCCATCCATCCATCCATCATGTGCCATGCCGATAAGCGTGGGCGGTCATATTCTGCCATCTCACTCGATCACCAGAGTCGTGGATCAGCTTCGTGTTCCTGTCTCGACCATGCCACGTGGCTAAGCCATCTAGGTATTTAGTTCTCGGTCTTCCCCTTGGCCTCTTCCCTTCAATCTTGCCAGTCGTCACCAAGTTCTCCAAGTCATTTCTTCTCATAACATGCCAAAAAAATTGTGACTGTCTACGCCTAATGACATACTCCAGGATTGCCCAAAATACAACATATCTAGACAAACCTTCTGGCCTAGAGAAACGACAGTGGAAGATAAACTCTATGGACCACTGAGTGAACTAAAAAAGACAGTTACATTCATACAAGAGACAAAATTGCAGTTATAGACATATTTTAAGCGAACGAAAGAAGAAGAATTGTTAAAAATTAACACAAAACAGTCTGCTTTCAAATCGCCTGATTTCGAATGCGGCATACGAGATTGCGAATCCCATTCGCTACCCCTTCGTTACAAACGCCGGTAGCTTTTATGTAGCTATGAAAACAGTTGTTATAGTTTCGTTTTCTGTTTTTGCCAGTTATTATATTTTCTCTTTGTGCTATTTACAGCTGTTACATTGTAAAAAATGTTCCAAACCATTGTTATATTAACACTCTATGAGTCAGACCGTTGTTATATTAATACTCTATGTTTCAGACAGGTGTTAGATTAACACTCTTTGAATCAGACAGTTGTTATATTAACACTCTATGATTAAGACGGTTATTATATTAACACTCTACGAATCGATTAGTTGTTATAATAACACTCTATGGATCAGACAGTTGTTATATTAACACTCTAGGATTAAGACAGTTGTATATACTCTGTTATCTTGTATCTCGCGTCTGTTGTATAGAGAGTCCAGCTATTGCAGTGCCTGGCAATCATCACACAATGTGTGTGTGTGTGTGTGTGTGTGTGTCCATCTCTCCACCTGTCAGTCTGTCAGTCTGTCAGTCTGTCTGCCAGTTTGCCCGCCTACCCGACCACCACCTGCCCGCCCGTGCTCCCAATGCAGCGACATGAGACCTAATAAACGCAGCAGCAACAAGAGGCAAAGCAGTAGTATCGATTCCGAGGTGAAACAGAACGAAACATCACAAAAGTGGACAACTAGAGCATGCTAGAGTGCACTATCTGACAGTGAGTGTGTCAAGCAACAGTCTCAACTTGCAACCTGAGCACTGAACGCAGTTTGCCATGCTGGTCAGGATGAGCTCACCAGTCAGCTAAACGGTTGATGAACACACGAGAGGATTGCGTTGGATATGGAACATTGCTAAGTATCGAGATTGAGGAAAAATAACCCATACTTGAAAGTTGACAAGCACTGCTCATGTACGGGTCTAGTTTGACAACCTGAAATAAAAACCAGCATTAGACTGCAGATTTTTTCTTCTTTTTCTTTTTCGTATGTCCTTTCAAGACATTGCAGTCAACACCAGTATTTTCCATCTGCTGTTGATGTCTTGGCAAGATTACGCTCAGTAGTTTGCTATTGCTTTCTGAGCGACCGGCTGACATACTCCCCGTAAGTCACCAACACGACGTTATCCGCTACCGAATCTCGCGCAGCTGCGTTACCCATGTGGATATACGGGATTATGGAGAAAGTCGTTAACGCCTACGTCAGGGAGACGGGCTTAGACTGCAGTAGCGGGTTTAATAACCGACGCTAAGTCATGGTGAGACGCGCAGTTTCTTAATATCTCTCTCTCTCTCTCTCTCTCTCTCTCTCTCTCTCTCTCTCTCTCTCTCTTTCTCTCTCCCCTCCCCCTTCTACGACATACCGAATTTAGTCTTCGAAATCATTTGCGAGCGATTTGGAAGCATACCGCTATGAGTTGTTTCGCTGGTATGAGGCTTAAGTCGTTCAGAAAGCAAACATATGAGCTAACATTGTCTAATAAATTACAAACTACCAATACATGCTGGGGTTGACTGCAACACCCTGTAATGGACACACACCTAACTTGATCATGTGTAATGCCAGTTTTGGGTGGTTTTATGCTTCAGGTTCACTTGAAACTATGGCGGTGAGTGGTTAGTCTTTCCGCACCGATGCTGAGTCAGCAGAAGAATTGTCGGGACTATAATTACATAACTAGAGGTTGTTGAAAGTAGAAGCCGGAGTCGACCAGCACAAAGATGGGCACAGGGCATTACCGGCACCGTGAGCGTCAGGGGGCATGAGGCAGGAGAGCTGGCAGGGGATCGAGACACTTCTAGCCGGGCAGTGATGAGAGCGGCGTTCTACACATGACTTGCTACACGACGATGATGATGATGATGATGATGATGGTGATGATGGTGATGATGGTGATGATGGTGATGATGATGATGATGGTGATGATGTCGATGATGATGGTGATAATGATGGTGGTGATAATGATGGTGATGATGGTGATGATGTCGATGATGATGATGATGGTGATGATGGTGATGATGTCGATGATGATGGTGATAATGATGGTGATGATGGTGATGATGTCGATGATGATGGTGATAATGATGGTGATGATGGTGATAATCATGGGATGATGATGATGATGAAGAAGATGACGATGATGATGGTGATAATGATGATGATAATGATGGTGATGATGATGATGATGGTGATAATGATGGTCACGATGGTGATGATGATGATGGTGATAATGATGGTAATGATGATGATGATGATGATGATGATGATGATGGTGATAATGATGGTGATAATAATGGTGATAATGATGGTGATAATTATGGTGATGATGATGATGGTGATGATGATGGTGATGATGATGGTGATAATTATGGTTATAATGATGGTGATGATGATGATGATGATGATGATGATGATGATGATGATGATGATGATGATGGTGATAATGATGGTGATAATAATGGTGATAATGATGGTGATGATGATGATGATGGTGATGATGATGGTGATAATTATGGTGATAATGATGGTGATGATGATGATGGTGATGGTGATAATGATGGTGATGATGATGATGATGATGATGGTGATGATGATAGTGATCATGAGGGTGATGAAGACGAAGATGAAGATGATGGTGATGATGATGATGGTGATGGTGATGATGTTGGTGATGATGATGATGATGATGGTGATAATGATGGTGAAGGTGATGGTGATGATGATGGTGATGATAATGGTGATGGTTATAATGATTATGATGAGAGGGAGACATCTATTAGAGACATTTTAACATTTATTAGAATACAAATGCATCTTCATTGTGTAAACCACCTTTATCCGCAGGGAGTCCAAGTTGATTTGGAACTTCAAGAATGTTAAAATCAGAGAAATATTGATACAATGCCGCCAGATTTAATTGATTACATGAGCTGAAACACAGCCCTGTGTGTGTACAACATCTCGGCTCTTACATCAACTCAAGGATACAACGGTATCAGATATCGTATTGCAAAGACCGGTATAACAAACAGTTTGATTTAGTGTGTAAAGGATCATATTTATTGCACACAGACACTTCTATATGTGCTCCAGTCTCCTTTCATAGATCAGACAAATTCTTCTTGGCACAGTGCACCAACCCCATAGCTCCGGTGAGGTTTTAGTTGTGCGTACCACGATCACATGTAATATAAATATTCTTCTTCTTAGGGATTGTTAAAGTATGTTCGCACAACCAAATCACGTAACCTCGTCATCATCATCCAGTGCCTTGCCGATCATAGCCCTCCATAAATTGCTATCCCCAAAGGATTGGATCGATTCGTGTGCTGACTCCCTTCCGTGCCATGACAACAAGATTGTCAAAAATTGTCTCGCTCGGTCTTCATATGTCTGTGTAGATGTGTGTGTGAGAAGGGAGGTGGGTGTTGGTGGGGATGTGTGTGTGTATGGTTTGGGGATGTGTGAGTGGATGTACGATGTGTGAGTTGGTGGGAGATGTGTTTGCGTGGGTGGGGAATATGTGGTCGATGGAGGTGTGGTTGGGGGATGGGTGGTTGGAAGTGTGGGTGGGGAGAGGATGTGTGGGTGGGGGATGGGTGTGTGGGTTAGGATGTGTATGTGGGTGGGCGAGGGATGTGTGGGTTGGTGGGAGAGGTTTGTGTGTGTGGAGAGTATTTGGGTTGGGGAAACAGGTGAGGGCAGTGTGTGTGGGTGGGGGATTGCGGGAGGAAGATGGGTCGGTTGGTGGGGTATGTATATGTCCCTGGGTGTGTGTGTGGGTGGGTGGGGGTGTGTGTGTGTGTGGGTGGGGTGATGTGTGGGTAGGTGGGAGATGGGCCTCATAACATGGTAGTTTGCCTTGTTTATATTTACAACATTCATGTCACAATGTTTTTTTTTCTTCCCATGTGAATGTATAGTGATTTTGATGGACGAAAGATGAGTGATTGGAAGGGCCGAATGTAAGACGGGGCTGCGTGCCCAATTTGTGACCCTTTTAAAATAAAGTTGATTTGTTTGGAAAGTTGATTTGATTTTCCACAAATCTTTCCGGTTGTGACAGCATGTTCCAGTTGTTGTCTTGTCATAATATGGCCAAAGAATGATAACTGCTTCTTTCTGATGTTTGTGATAGATAAGTTGTCTTTGCGACTTAGCTCAGTTTGGCTGTCCAGTCAATTTTCAGCATTTTCTATAAAACCTCTTAACTTACGTAAAATATCGTCTGCGAAACGGTGCACAAATGTGCATGTATGTGTGTGTATGTGTGAGTGTGTATGTGTGAGTGTGTATGTGTGAGTGTGTATGTGTGTATGTGTGAGTGTGTATGTGTGAGTGTGTATCTGTGTATGTGTATGTATGCTTGTGTGTATGACTTCCACACTGATCAATTATTTCAAGCGTGATCTACTAACTTCTAGTTAACATTATTGTCTACTACACCATTTTGTCTCGTTCGGCCTGAAATCCCCAATGTAGCAAAGGCCTTGAAGCAACTCACTAAAATCCGACCTGTCATTTGCCATCTCCTGCAGCCCC
The DNA here is from genome assembly GCA_963921405.1 of Cepaea hortensis. NCBI lineage: Eukaryota > Metazoa > Mollusca > Gastropoda > Stylommatophora > Helicidae > Cepaea > Cepaea hortensis. Next base: position 85,861,605 of record OY992880.1, on the reverse strand, counting down.
TCCCCCTCTCCCCTTTTCCTTCCTATAATATTCACCTCTGTCTCAAATTATTTTCTCTGTGTGTTTTGACCCCTATCTTTTCCGTTCAGTGTTTTCCAGAGGAAATAATTTCTAATTATCCTGCAAGATAGCTTTCTTAACGTGTCCCATACAGTGCCAGAGCTTTGTGCTCACCGTTTGATTCAATGACATTTGTTTCGTTCTCTCCATAGGCTCCATCCACTTTGGTGATTCAGCCACGTAATATGAATCCTATTCTGCGCAGGCATCAATTATAACATATTCCGCGTTCGAAACACAGCTGCAGGCTATATGGCAGCAGACCACCTCGGATTTTTACGAAATGGCATGAGTGCCGGTCGTTCAGAAAGCAATGGCAAACTATTGAACGTAAACATGCCAAAAGATTACGAAATATTGGGGTTGACTGCGATGCAACTAACTTATTCTGATAAATTTTAGTAATTGTTTTAGTCGTCTTCCATTCTCATTCCTTTCTATTCCGTACAACAGCACTGGTTTGACGTTAGAGTTAAATATTCTAAGTTTGGTTCTAGATTTAATTTCTGTTGACTTACACACATGATTTATCCAAACGAACATGAAAATGAACATAAATATGAAGACAGCTGTAATAGGGAAATGAAATATTGTGGATACGTAAAAGACATACATGTCCGGTAAAAGATAAATATGCAATCAGGTGTGCTAGGAAAATGAATTATTTTTGACACGTAAACGACATACATGTCTGTTAAAAGATTGCTTGCTTGCTTGCTTGCTTGTGTTCGTTGGCTTGAGCTCCAACGCGAAGTCCTGTATGTCGGATGAAGACATCCTGTTGTCCAACATCAGTGTGATGTCATACAGGACCTGCGGTTTGCGTGAGTATCCGTTGTCCCATGTCTGGCTTATTGGTGTGCAGACTGGTGGTTCCTCGCCGTACAGGCAGACACTCTCCGACTTCGGAGGAATCTGTTAAAAGATAAATATGAAGACAGATGTGCAAGGGAAATTAAATATTGTGGACAAGAAAAAGACATACACGTCCGGTAAAAGATAAATATGCAATCAGGTGTGCTAGGAAAATGAATTATTTTTCCTGGCCTAGAGGTTAGCGATTTTTTTCCGTAATCTCGTATACTCTCGTAGGTAACGTGACGACGGTGAGAATCAGCAGTGGTTCGAATCGCGTCGGTAACTTACGGGGTATGTGAGCCAGCCGCTCAGAAAGCAATGGCAAACTACTCAGCGTAATCTTGCCAAGAAATCAACAATCAGCTGAAAGATGCTGATGTTGACAGCAACGTTCTGTAAAGGACAGGCAAAAAAAAAAAAGACATACATGTCTGGAAAGAGATAATTATGAAGACAGGTGTGTTAGGGAACTGAGGAAGAGGGACACTACAGAGTAGATGTATTCAAGGTGTCATGGACAATGTACATACGACACCACCATAGTCAGGACATCGGCTTGTGGTAGAGAGACACTTCCATAGACAGTTACGTGGACACAGTTCTGCACATCGCTAGCCACTGAATGATGATGTTGATTCTGATGGCTCCTCGTGCGTTTTGCATTCTTATTTTAATTTCTCCATCTGTTCTTCCATTTTTGTCCACATTACTGTCTAAATATACGTATGATTCCACCGCTTGAAGTAAAGCTTCACTAAGGGCCATTGATTCATCAAATGCTTTATCATATTAACATCATCTGTGTCTTTCTCCCAATACACATTTTGACCTAATTGTTGTGACCTCCGATGAAGTCTCGTTAGTTTATCACGCATCTGAATTCGTGTGTAGAGCAGAAAGGCGATGTCGTATGAGAAGCCGATATCTACAAGTTTCTCTGGCACAGTCCATTGAATTCAATCAATGGTAGCTATTGTTGTTTTCATAACAGTCGATAATCTTCAACCGGTTCCGTGGCGTTACAGGTTACGGACGCAGTTCGTAATCTCGTATACCCGCGTTCGAAACACAGCTGCGGGCGATTTGGCAGCTGACCACCTTGCGTTGTTTTCTACAAAATCGTGTAGGTGTCGGCCGTTCAGAAAGCAATGGCGACCTACTGAACGTAAACTTGCCGAGAGATCACAACAGCAAAAATAGCTGGTGTTGACTGCGGCATCCTGTAAAGAATATGCAACTATAATCTACTACCTACTAATTACATTACTGTCTAATACGCTACCAAATACCAAATAATTAGCAGATATTCTTAATGACTAATATCTCATCTACTACCAGGTAAGTACCAACTGTTCATTCTATAGCGTGTCATCTACCTAGCAATTAGTTCAGTTGTATGCACTGTTATATCAACTCAAGTCTTGCTATTATTATGACTGATCCTGCTCCCTGTGATGACTGCTTTATTAACAAAAAAAAAATCTAGATTTTCTCATTGAGTTCCAATAATGCACGCAAGGCAGCTTTCGTCTGAATCACCTGATCCCAAATTTTATTAAATATTTTAAAATGTCATCTTTGTCATGAGCACATTGATTTTCTTCTCCGTTTTCTTCCTTTATCTGCCACATAACCACATCCATTTCTGGTGTAGTGTTGGCCTGACGTGGTAGGTTTTCTCTGCTCGTCTATGATGCTTTACATCCCACACAGAGACCACAGTCATGCTCACACTTGACTGTGCTCTTGGTTTTCCGATTATCCATTTTAAATTAGATTTATGGCTCTGACGTGTCGCTTTCTGTGTTGTTTTTAAAATTTTGTTATCTTTGAATTATTGATACAGAGTGCACATTCCCCATGTGATGCTGTATTGTAATGCATTTTAAATATATGACCGCTAGAGATATAACAATGGCCCGGTCTCCGTGGTCAGGGTATTACAGGGGTGATTCGTAATCCCGTATACCCGCGTTAGAAACACAGCTGTGCGCGATTTGGCAGCAGACCGCCTTGCGTTGGTTTTGTGTTGGTATAGGTGCCGGTCGTTCAGAAAGCAATGGCAAACTACTGAACATAAACTTGCCAAGATATCACAAGGGCAGAAATACTGGTATTGACTGCGATGTCCTATAAAGGATATGCAATATATAAGGATAGAGAGCAGGTTGCCGTGGAACTACAAACCGAATATATATTATATATATGAGGTTATATATATATAACCATGTATAACCATATAAAACCATGTTTCAGCCCTCATATCCGCACATATCTGTTTGAATGACACAGTCGTTACTGGGCCGGTGTTTCGTGCCAGGATAATCACGACTATCGTTTTAAAAGGAACAGAGTTCTCTGACCATATGGCAGTCTTGTCAGGGTGTCAGCATGCTCGATGGCAAATAGTTTATCTGAACCCCTGATGAAGTGGCTCCCCCATAGACAATATGTTTACAATATTATTGACCTTTATTTATATAACAATTATTTAATATTATAACAATATAATTTTATAAATTTTAAATTTAAAATATTATTTATAATTATAACAATGAACCTAAGGCCTATCCACATCAATATGGAAGCACTATACTCGAGTTTCGCCCTCGTTTGAGCTCGTCAGTAGTGCATATCCCTGACCGGATCCGGAAACAGTCCCGGATCATGCGTGTGAAGCGGGTGTGTAACCACGCGGCACACACTGGACACACCAAATTATCACAACAGAACATCACAACGCTACCCATCGTAGGCTATGCTCAAGATTGCCCAATCGCCGCGACCGACGTCCGTCAATCGATGGGACCCGAACGATCAGGACTTCAGTGTCCAGCGTCCAGTGTGTGCCGCGTGGTTACACACCCGCTTCACACGCGTGATCCGGGACTGTTTCCGGATCCGGTCAGGGATATGCACTACTGACGAGCTCAAACGAGGGCGAAACTCGAGTATAGTGCTTCCATATTGATGTGGATAGGCCTTAGGTTCATACCAGAATGCGATCGGTGTTGCCAGTAGTGGGTTGTGCTCAATATTTAAATTTCAAATCCCGAAACAACCACATAATTAATTATAACAATATTTTTAAACGCAGTCTGCCACTGCTGAGACTGACAATCAAATATTAATGGAGACAAAGAGCCCGAGCTGTACATTTCTGTGTTGTGTGTCCTCTGATTTCTTCTTGACTATGACTAAGACGAGTCCTGGCCTCCTGGTTTTCCATTTTATATTGCCATATCCTGCTGAAGGAAATCAATATTACAAATGACATGGTTACCAAATATCAATAGTTAGGGAACCTCTATAGCCACTGAAATAATGAGACATACATTCAAAGATGTTGAGTGGCACTTACAGCCAATAAAAGAATGGAGTAAATATCAGATGGTATATTATAGGGTGTATTTTTAATGACTGTGTAGTGTGTGAAAATATTGTCGTTCTAAGTTTTGTATTCACCTTCTGTAAAGTTCATGTAATATAATAGGTGAATACAAAACTTGGACCGGCAATATTTTCAAACACTGCACAGTCATTAAAAACACACCCTGTAGAAAAAAAAAACACACACACACACACGCACGCACACACACACACACACACACACACACACGCACGCACACACACACACACACACACACACACACACACACACACTTCCTCCCATGGTATTAAAAAAAAGTGATGAATAATTCACGGTTGTCGTTCATTAACCTAATGTCCGTGTTTCCCAATGGCCTCTTCATAACCCGTGTTATTCGATCCGATCTTAGAACAATGTCAATATTAATTGCCTATAGCATTTGGAAGTTTCGTGTACAATTTCTCTTTAACTGAATCATCCATATTATTCTTTTGTGTGTAACACGCAATCACATTCGTGTTTACTTTCTGTTGTAATATTTTAAATGTTGGTGATATTATTTTACAACTCACTGCTTCCCACTCTATTAGTGATTTCCCGGCCTCTTCAGAAGGTATTAGGACTTCTTGAGGCTTTCTCGGCAACGCGTCTTACCTTTTCTAGAAGAGCTTTCTTTCATTTTGGTATGTTGGGATATTCTTCTTTCCTTATCTGTAAACTTCATGGATGATCAGATTTTGCAGTTAGAAGTTTTCTACGGAACGTGATACCTAGCCTCCCGTATTCGCCCCATGCGTCATACAACATGTTTAGTTTCAATATTAATATTCTTTGTTTCCTTTAAGAGCACGCGTAACACTTAGGTGAGGATAGTGTTTTATTAACATTCTAAACAATTACAGAAGTCATAATTTATTCAATGAATGTAGAGAACTTATGAAATAAGTTTCAAATTGCAGGCATTATGGGAATTTTAAGACAGCTTTCGATCATTTTGGAGCAAAGTGGCACCGCGTTATGTGTCATGGAGTATGTGAAATTAACGTTCCTGATATATTGATATATTTTGTTTCACTACCACTACCACATTGCTAAATCCCTCGTCTACTAACATGTTTTATTTATACATGTAATGACTATTTTTACAAATATATTTATTCGAAGCATTAACAATCTTAATGTCTATTGGCTTATCTACCAATATATTGGTATGTTTTTGGAGCACAATCCACATTTCGGTAGCAAACAGCGCATTAACATTATCTCTGTCTGTTATCTTCAGATGATGAAACCAAAGAAATGCATTGACGTGGCAGCTGCCTTAATACTAATACCAATGTCCTTTTTGATGTGCTCTGCCGGCAAGGGCAGCTCCTGCCCTGGACAATGCAAGTGCACAGAAGAACAACTTACAGACATGGGGCCTATATATAGCGTCAACTGTAATGGCAAAGATCTGCTAGAGGTGCCAGATTTAACTATCCTGTCAGAAGTACGCCTACCAATCTATCTCAACCTCGGCAACAACGAAATAGCTTCGGTCACTGCTATAGACGTCCCACCTGAGCTCAATATCTTCCGCCTGGATTTAGACCAGAACTCAGACCTGAGTATCGCTGACGATGCCTTCATCAATTTAGCATCAACACTGAAGAAACTAAACCTGGATGCAGTTGGGTTAACATTTCACAGGCCGCTTGAGATGTTCAGCCCTCTGGAGAAGCTGGAAGAGCTTTCCATTAGCCATAATAATAAAATCGGGTACGTCACAAACGCTGTCAAAGATGTGGAAGCAGTGTTGTTTCAAAGTGAATGGCCTGTGTCCAAATCTGTGAAAATACTGCGCATGTCGCATTGTGGTGTCCGGTCTCTGTCCCCCGCCAGTTTAGACTCCCTCATAGCTCTGACCGAACTGGACCTCTCCAACAACTGGTTGACCAGCATCCCGTCAGTCATCAAACATTTGAAAGATCTGAGGAAAATTTCACTGTTTCGTTGTAAAATTGACATTTTGGAGGATTACACATTCCTGGGTTTGTCCAACTTGGAGGTGATTGAACTTACCACAAATCCCCTCAAAACCATAGAGAATAACGCATTTATTGGTCTGGAGAAATCATTGAAAAGACTTCGATTAGAAATATGTCATCTTAATGAAATTCCTTCACAAGCAATTTCAGATTTGGCAAAGCTAGAATATTTGGACTTATCTCAAAATAGTTTTACTACAGCCCCATCCACATCATTCACAGGAAAGTACTGCTTGAAGGAGCTTTCGGTGAGTGCAGAAGGATTGCAGTTCGAGCCCCTTACATTTTCTGGCCAGAGACATTGCGTGACTGACTTAACAATCAAACAGATGAAACTGAAGACAGTTCCACGCGAAGCTATCGCTCAGCTAGATAAACTGGTTCGACTAAGCCTTGACTACAACGAAATCACTGTGCTACCAAAGAATGCTTTCCATGGCATCAAGGCAACAAGTATCAGTCTGGCTAATAATCCACTCAAACAAATTGACGCTGGTGCGTTTCTAGGTCTTCATCCCCACTTGGATTTGAACCTGAGAAGAACTTCAGTTTCAGATATTGATTTTCTGTTAGGATACGCTGAGGATGCTATAGACACGGTCAACATGGACTATGCAGATCTGGTGTGTAGATGTTCCATGAGGTCAGCTCTAAACGCCACGCTGAGCGTGCAGATCTATGGCTCATGCACTAAAGGCCCGTACGTTATACCACTGAGTAGTAGTAGGCTAGAGGGAATACTGGACACCGTGTGTCTGGAGGAACAGGCTCTGAATGCTGGACACAAAGGCACACTTAGTCCTATATTGTATAGTGTGTGGTTTATATTCTGTCTTGGGCAAATACGAACACGATAGAAGCTAATATATGTGAAATAACGATAGAAAGATGAAAACGATCTATTAATCAACACAACAACGAAATTATGAAATAGGGTGTAAATGAGATTACGTGAGTTCTAATATATCAATTGAAATACCTGTCCAACAGTTTCCTCAGTTCCAGTTTTGAGGTTATGAGATACTGTTGTAAGAACTTGATTTAACCCATTTTTATTTCATCTTGCAATTAGTTCCTCTGCAGATGTCACTGATGGTAATATCCAGCACACCAGCTTAATTAGCCCTCAATGTGAAAATCTTACAATTTGTAACATGGGGCACCTTAGTACAGTAAGCAAAAACTTTTACAGCAAACACAATTTCGTGTGCAGTCCGTAATGACATTTAAAGAATAAAAAAAAACAACAATAGTTAATCTCTGCAGGGAAATCCATGACCACAAGCCTCTTTACAAAACAGGGGCCACAATATGACAAACATTATTTATTTTCTTGCATACCATACCAATATGAAATGTAAAGGGAGTGATTAAAAAGGAAGCACGAATAGTTAAAAAAAACAAAACAACAACAACCTTGAACTTGCGAAATATTCTGCAGGACAATGGACGACCAGTGACGAAACACACGGTTCAAGTGGTTGAAATCTGCACGGACAGGGTAACCACATTTAGGCAATAAACTACCGGGACAGCCATTAGCGATACAAAATTGCCCAAAGATTAGTCATGTAATGAATTATTAGTTCTATCTATATCATTAAAAATCATTAAATTAAAGCGTAGAATATTGGCAGCTGTTAAGATTATAATAAATTACAAACTGTGAACATTTTATGCGTTTACTTATATCATAAGACGGTTTCCATCAACAATTTTTGTTTTGTCTCAGAGTCTTGTATTACTGTCAACAGATTGTGTTTTGTCTCAGAGCCATGTATTACTGACAACAGATTGTGTTTTGTCTCAGAGCCATGTATTACTGTCAACAGATTGTATTTTGTCTCAGAGCCACGTACTACTGTCAACAGATTGTATTTTGTCTCAGGGCAATGCATTACAGTCAACATATTGTGTTTTGTCTCAGAGCCACGTATTACTGTCAACAGCTTGTGTTTTGTCTCGGGGCAATGTATTACTGTCAACAGATTGTGTTTTGTCTCAGAGCCACGTATTACTGTCAACAGTTTAGTCTGATTTTGGGCCTAGGTGGCAAGATCCATACATGAAAGGTCAAAATGTGTTTTCACATTCGTACTGCCTTAACTAAACAAAGTGAAACACGATACTCCCACCAGTAATTGTTAAAGAAGCCGAGTAAGCGCTCTGCACTTGCATTGACACCAGGAAGGCACAAAATGAATTCAGCAACGATTAAAAGGTTGTCCAGGATATACATTCTCCCGTACAATTCTCCACAACGGAATGTACTAGTCAGAACTAGTGCTCTTCGATGTCAATATTTTAACTCCATCTTGTTCTTAATAATCAAGAAGTCGCTCACCTTTCAGAGAAAGCGTGTACACACGTTGATAACTTCGGCACAGATTAAACCACTCTTATTGTGAGCAATGATCAATTTTTAAAAGTCGTGACATCTTTGCAACCCGTGAAAGCTTTTCCGGATATGGGTAAAAAAAAGTTAGTTGCATATCCTTTATAGGACGTTTGCAGTCAACACCAGCGTTATTTTCTGTTGCTGATGTCGTGGCAAATTTACGTTCAGTAGTTGAAAACATCTAAAACCTGGTCTGTCCCGTAAAACCAGGACGTCAGGTCACCATGTACACTAGTAATGAAATACAAGGCTGAGCTACTGCCGTGGAAATGAACATCCATAGTCTGTGCATTTGTAATGAACAACATCTTTAACACTGAAAGTAACAGAAGCCTTGGAGCTGACTGCTGTCAACACGGCTAGAGATACAACACGGAGATAGAAGTCAACATTGAAAAATATCAGTTGCTGTCCCCAGACTGATGTGACGTGATATGAACATTTAATGTCGTTAGGTGTAACATGTGTTTCGTGATGTATTCTTTGAAGTCTGTGATACATATGATATAAACGGAGTATTATCATTGATTTATACAAGAGACACATGATGTCATAAGAGTATTATTATTTATTTATACAAGATACATTTGTATGATAAGAGAACGATGATTATATATATTTCGATCTTTACTCTTGCGCTTATAAGATAGTGGTTGCGTAGTTGCCGTACAATCTAGCAAACATTCAATTCAAGTTTGCTTATATAAAGACATGTTTTTCTTAAACGGTTAAATTGGAAAATATTCTTAACACTTTTTATCCCGGACAGCTCATAGCTTTTTAATATCGAAAGTGACTGCTACTTTAAGACATAACTGTTCAGATATAACGGATTTAACGTAATAACATTATAGGACAAATACATTAAAGTAATAATTGTGACAGCGAGGGTTAATGTAGGGGAAAAAACTGCCTGGGCCAAAAAGAGATAAGGAAAGTATGTCACTTTTGGAGTAACCAAAAATATATCGTTGTTCGGGCCTGGATGAGATAACAGTTTAGCGTTTGTTCTTAAATGACTTTACTCCTCGGAATTAGATTATGCATTAATTGCTCGGGATTGTATGAGGTGATATATTAGCGTTTGTTACTAACTAAATTTTCCCTGGACATAGAAGTAAAAATAGTTGCCCGGGATGAGTTAACAGATAATCGTTTGTTCAAAACTGACTTTCTCTGAGAGATAGATCATACAATAAATATTTCCCGCTACAAAAACCAGCATATTTATATTAAATTTACTTTTCGATCTAATTTGCAGATCCATAGGAATCCGTACATGTTCGGAAACAGATGATATCACACTTGTTGGATTTCAATAAATAATAAAGCACTGGTAAAACGAAATGAAATCTATTTCCCAACTGCAGCGTTCCCATCGCTGGGTTCCAGCAAACAGCGTGACAACAATGGTGACAATTTGTTTAATGTGAGCACACTTACATGAAGATTGTCGTTCCCGGCTAGAAGAACACGTTAGTGGGGGAACCTGTTTACATGCTTGGAGGTGTATTTGTGCTATCACCATCTTTTATAGATCAATCGATCATAGTGGGTAAACAAATGACTAAAGGACTCTTTTATAGACTGATCATAGTGGGTAAACAAGTGACTGAAGGACTCTTTTATAGGCCAATCGATACATAGTGGATAAACAAGTAACTAAAGGATTCTTTTATTGACCAGTCGATCATAATGGGTAAACAAGTGACTAAAGGACGCTTTTATAGACCAATCGAAACATAGTGGGTAAACAAGTGACTAAAGGGCGCTTTTATAGATCAGTCGAAACATAGTGGGTAAACAAGTGACTAAAGGACGCTTTTATAGATCAGTCGAAACATAGTGGGTAAACAATTGACTAAAGGAGCCTATTAGACGCCTTAAGGCGCAATGGACATATGGTGCTGGACCCATATTTGTATAGACCTGTGACTCGATGGGTGCTGCGGTCAGTGTCACGCTGGCCGCCTTTACTTCCCATGACATTTCCCGGCACCTGCCTTTGGCTGGGTCGACCTGTGGGACCTAGTAACTGAAGAAATCCGCACTTATGCGTACTGGAATCCTTAACCACGGTGGGCGAGCATCTAGCCACTGCACTGCCGTGGGTCCTACACTTGGTGAGTGACGTGGGAAAGGTCTTACTGGCCGCCTTTACTTCTCAGGACATGTCCTGGTATCCATTTTAGTCAAGGTCGACCTGGGAGTCCAGATCAAATAAAAAAAAAAAAAAAAAACGCCGCAATGCAGATTCGAACACATGGCCAGCGAGCCGACATGCAAGCGAGGCAGCCGCCGTGCTAACCCTTGACCAATATCGATTTAACTCAACACGCGGATGCCGTGTTTACTGGGTCAAGCAATTTCTTGTATATTTGTTCAACATTATTTTGCAGCTGCTGTATATTTTTGCCATGTTTATTTTGTGCAAACAATTAGATTCGTCGAAACGCTGAGATTATGAGATTTACTCTTACATTTGCACCACGGAAAAACAGTTTGCTTGATTCATATTGTTTGCAACAATATTTAGACCAATCAAACATTTTCTTTTTGTGTGTAACAATTTACATTTCTAATTTCATCCGCATATTGTGTAATTGTGTTTGTTATTACATGCCATTCGTTTAATGTCCGTGACATTATAAAATCGTTGTTCCTTGCAAACTTCTTTGTGGGAACATTAGCCTTTTTTTGTTTGCTAACTTCGTGGCATCATTTACATTAGCTGCTACCATTTACTTCATGTTTAGTTAGCTTTTTCAAGAAATTCTGCTGTAGATAATTTGATCGGTGTATAGTTGTTACACATATTCACTCACAATTTTACGTTCGTTGTCGCTCATCTTACGTGCAAATGTGTCAATGTTTCAATCATTGAAATCAATATTATATTAATGTTATTTTTACGCTGCGGTGTCTATCTTGTTGTCAATGCCATTGGACACAGTGCACTGGAAAACCCCCGAAACCCTTAACAAGAGCGAGCTAAAACAAATTTATACATATTGATTGGCATTCATTGAGTAAAACAAGTCTTTGGAACAGCTATAGACACACGCGATTCTAAGTAATCACATCTCAGTTTCACCACGCCCTATTTAAAGAGCAAATGTACTTTGACTCTCGATCTCTTGTGCGGGTTGGCGTGGCTAAGAGGTGTAACACGCTTAAACTTTCTCTTCTGGCCGATGCTTGGTGGGCTCGCTCCACACGTCGGTAAGTTGGACTTAAATGGAGACTTTGGTCCTTGACTTGGGGATGTGCAATACAAGTACCTCAGAAGTAAGAGAGAGACACAGGCATAGGTAATACTAACTCTCACGCAATTTTAGTTCAGTGCACTCACTAGCAGTAGCAACCGCTAGTAGTAATAGAACGTGCGTGGACTACGTAGGTGTTCAAAGCAAGCGAGCTCAAAAATAAAGAAAAAGAATTCATGTTTTAATCTAACCGAATTTATAAAAATACTTACCACCGTAACACTTTCCCACAGGAAACGGTTCTAACATGTGAACCACAAATTGAAGAACCTGCTTTTGAAGAAATCCTATATGTAATCACACGACTTAAAAACAATAAGGTAAGTGGGGCTGATGAAACTGCGGCTGAATTTATAAAGGCAGGCGACCATGCATTACATCTAAAGCTATACGAACTAATAATAAAAATCTGGAGGACAGAAGAATTACCCCATGACTGGAAAGAGTCATTATTGATACCTATCTTTAAGAAAGGAGACAAGTTTCAATGTGAAAATTATAGAGGAATATCACTCCTGTCCATAAGCTATAAGATACTATCCGCTGTATTACTAAATAGACTAAAACCATATTCAGAAGACATATTAGATGACCTACCAGGCGGGTTTCAGACAAAATACATCAACAATAGATCAGATATTTATCTTACGACAAATAACCGAGAAAAATTGGGAATATAAAAGAGATCTCCATAACATTTTTGTGGATTTTAAAAAGGCTTATGATAGTGTCCATAGGAATAGTCTATGGAATGCTCTGCAGGAATTTGGAATACCAAGGAAGTTAATCAACATGACCAGACTATGCATAGAAGATACTTATAATATAGTAACATATAAAGGCAGGAAATCAGACCCTTTCCAAATAACATCTGGCTTGAAACAGGGTGATGCACTATCGCCGCTACTCTTCAATCTGGCTCTAGAGAAAGTTGTAAGGAAGGTAAAGGTGGATTGTGCTATTGGAGGAACATCCAAACTGCTTGATTATGCAGATGATATATATATATATATATATATATATATATATATATATATATATATATATATATATATATATATAGGGGAAAATTAATAAAAAACATTGGAAATATTGACTCACTTAAAGGAAAAAGCTCAATAAATGGGGCTAGTTATCAACCAAGATAAGACACAACATATGGTAATTTCAAGAGAAGGAACAGCTAAAATCACTGGCCACATACAAATAGATAATATGACCATTAAAAGAACGGAAACATACAAATACCTGGGTACAATCTTCAACTGCTCCAACATAATAAGGGAAGAAATACAAGCTAGAATCAACTCTGGAAATAAGATATACAATGCACTACAACATCTGCTAAAATCAAATGCGTTATCTCGTAACACCAAAATCACAATATACAAAACACTGATTAGACCAGTTGTGCTGTATGGCTCTGAAACCTGGAGTACAACTAAAGGAGACGAAGCCTTGTTACAAACCTTTGAGAACAATGTCTTAAGACGCATCTTTGGGCCCATTAGGGATACACAAAGTGGAGAGTGGAAAAGAAGAAGTAACAAAGACATTTATGATCTGTTTAAGTCTCCGCTAATCACTGGTATCATGAAGGCTAATAGACTGCAATGGCTGGGGCATATAGAAAGAATGGAAGATAATAGGGAAACAAAACTCGCTTACACTCAGGAAATAAATGTCCGTAGACCCCGAGGTAGACCAAGAAGGCGGTGGAGAGATAATATGCATGCAGACCTACAAGCACTTGGAATCAGCGACTGGCAAGAGAAGGTCAACCAGAGAGACGAATGGAGACGGCTTGTATCTGCAGCAAAGAACCTCAATGGCTCGGAATGCTGAAGAAGAAGAAGTAGAAGAAGAAGAAGAAGAAGAGGAAGAAGAAGAAGACTTACCACCGTTTGGTGGGAGAAATATAGCGCTAATGGTTATGGTGGCAGAGCTGTATATGTTGTCCAGCCCATTAGTTGTGGGTTCAGGTGTAGTTGATTGACCTAATTAGTGATGTGCTCAGGTAGATAACTTAGTTATATAGTTAGGAACTAGCAGATAGCTAGATAACTGCCTTAACTAATGGTAGGTTGAGGTGAGCGATTGATTTAACTTATGGTGGATTCAGGCGAATGATTCACCAAGCTAGTGGTCGGTCTAACTGAACAAAAGGTGGAATGAGGAGCATGACTGACCCAGTGAGAGGTTGCTTCAGTTGGATTATTTATTTAACTAAAGATAAATGATTGATTTAACTAAATGTAAGTCAGGCTGCACAATTGACCTAGCTAGAAGTAAGTTCCGCTGGATAATTAACGCGAAAGAAGATGAGTTCATGTAGATGATTGACTTAGCTAGTGGAGAGTTTAGAAGAATGGTTTCTATAAATAAAGATGGGCTCATGTAGATGATTGTTCTAGCTAGTGGAGAGGTTAGATGAATGGTTTCTATAAATAAAGGTGGGCTCATGCAGATGATTGACTTAACTAGTGGATAATTTAGATGAATGGTTTCTATAAATGAAGGTGGGTTCATGTAGATGATTCACCTAGCTAGTGGAGAGTTTAGATGAATGGTTTCTATAAATAAATGTGGGTTCTTGTAGATGATTGACCTAGCCAGTGGAGCGTTTGGATGAATTGTTACTATAAATAAAGGTGGGCTAATGTAGATGACTGACTTAACTAGTGGAGCCTTCTGGTGAAATACTCACTTAAAAAGAAAACTGTTGGAACAATTGAATGATTGACCCAGCTAGTGGAGGGTTCAAGTGGATGATTGCTCAAGCTGGTGGAGGGTTTAGGTAGATGCTTGATTAGTTGGGGGATTAGGTGAATGATTGATCTATCTGGTGGCGGGTTCAGGTTCAGATAGTTGTTGACTTGGCCAGTGATAAGTCCTGTGGATGAATGACCTAGTTATTGGTGATTTCAGGAAATTATTGGAATGACCAATAATTAGTTCAAGTGAATGATTGTTCTGGCAAGTGGAGGGTTTGGGAGGATGATTGGTGTAGCTAGTGTTTAGATCGGATAATGAGTGATTTAATCAGAGTTCAGGTAGCTACCAGACTTGACCAGAGATAATACCCAATCCCAAAAGCATTTTAATGTGTTAAGCTGCTGCAGCTGAATGAGATATGAGATTTGGCCACCAATCCCACAGTGCAGTTATGTAGGCTTAGCTTCCGTGTATGCTGAATACGTCAGCACCTCTTTGGCTTTATTTATTATTTTTTTTTTTTTGGGGGCGTTGGCTCGCTTTGAACTCGAGCGTAGTCCATACATGTACTAATACTTCTAGTGCACTGGACTGATGTTTGAGTGTGGATTAGCTTCCCATATTACCAGTGTCCCTCGTCATCATGCGAATCCACTCTGACTTCTGAGACACGTGTAATTTACGTCTCCAAATCAAGGATGGGAAATCAACATTTTAGTCCAGCTGATCGGTGTAGAGATTGAACCCGCCACCCTTATAAAAATATTTAGGCTCCAGGTTCCCCAGGGGCAAAGAACGCCACACGAAGTTCCAAGTCCCTGTTTGTCACTGGGATGACTGGTGTCTACTGGTGGCCTTGGCTAGATCAAGCGCAGATAAATCTACACGTTGATCATAGCCAGAAGGCCAAGATGCGATTGTACGTAATTTCAATACCCGGCTCTCGCAGGGAAAGACCAAAAGCATGTACGGCGAATTATCAATCAGAAGTATTATCTCAGGTCTCGTGACATATCTTACATGCTAGTCACATACTGAAAATGGTTTCGCAAATACAGTTGGCTGTCATCCAGTACTGATATAAGTAAGACATTCCAAACGCTTCTAGTTTCTCTTTCTTATGAAAAAAGGAAAATAAGTAGGCAAACTTAGTAGGACCAGTTAAAATCGCTCCTTTATGTTGTTGCCAATCTTAAGCGGTTCGTTATTTCTATGCAGAATCACAACGTATCGGATTTCTTCATCCGTTTTCCGTGACCTAGATTCTGCAGCAATTAACATTGGTCAATTTGTAGCAACGGTAAACGTTACTATAGCTACCTCGTGAGAAGAATGACTTTGCCATTCGGGAAATCAAGGGAGAGAATATGAGCGGTGAGAATTGATTATCTGTTCGCCATTTGCTATTGTTACATTTTTAATAGGCTGTCTCCCTGGATATTTGTCTTTCTCCACGCCTCAAATGTAAGAGGTAGGGCATCATGTTGCAGGCCCGTTGCCAGACCCCATTATCATCAGGGCCCGTCGAAATGTTTCTCCAGCCTTGACCAGCTAGCGTGTTTCATCCACCCTCACGCCCAACTTGTGTGCAAGCAATCGTCAGTGTTCGTTGACCTGCAGGTCGACCCCTGTCCCTTCTGGAAAGAACCTTGCCTTTCAACACTGTTCTTCTCCAAGCATCTGTGACGTTTAATGCGGCCACATTATTTCAATATCTGAGCAATTGTAAGAAGTACACAAAATGTAAACTTGATTTTTCAAGATATTGATTTTTCCACGATATTCTGAGAACGTTTCTGCAACGTGTAAGTTCATCATTATCATGTGAATTGGTGACTGGCAGTGGCGATCATGCTTCTCCACATCTTGGGACCTCCAACGGAGTGCAATAATTCATGTGTTGACTCTCTTCCGTGCAAGGCCGTCAAGACTTTTCTCTCGCTGACCTCCTCAATCTCTCCATTTAAGTTAAAAAACCCCAATTTCCTCTTATATTTATTGAGAAATTGTCAATGACTCTCATCCGTATTCTGCTGTAGGAATATTCATGTTCTAAATACTGTTATCGTTATTTGTTGGCTGGTGTTGTTCCGTAGGTCCTCAATGCTGTTTTATCAATGAGTTGCTATGTTTGCTGGTGTTGTTCCGTAGGTCCTCAATGCTGTTTTATCAATGAGTTGCTATGTTTGCTGGTGATGTTCCGCAGGTCCTCAATGCTGTTTTATCAATGAGTTGCTATGTTTGCTGGCGTTGTTCCGCAGGTCCTCAATGCTGTTTTATCAATGAGTTGCTATGTTTGCTGGCGTTGTTCCGTAGGTCCGCAATGCTGTTTTATCAATGAGTTGCTATGTTTGCTGGCGTTGTTCCGTAGGTCCGCAATGCTGTTTTATCAATGAGTTGCTATGTTTGCTGGCGTTGTTCCGTAGGTCCGCAATGCTGTTTTATCAATGAGTTGCTATGTTTGCTGGCGTTGTTCCGTAGGTCCGCAATGCTGTTTTATCAATGAGTTGCTATGTTTGCTGGCGTTGTTCCGTAGGTCCGCAATGCTGTTTTATCAATGAGTTGCTATGTTTGCTGGTGTTGTTCCGTAGGTCCGCAATGCTGTTTTATCAATGAGTTGCTATGTTTGCTGGCGTTGTTCCGTAGGTCCTCAATGCTGTTTTATCAATGAGTTGCTATGTTTGCTGGCGTTGTTCCGTAGGTCCGCAATGCTGTTTTATCAATGAGTTGCTATGTTTGCTGGCGTTGTTCCGTAGGTCCGCAATGCTGTTTTATCAATGAGTTGCTATGTTTGCTGGCGTTGTTCCGTAGGTCCGCAATGCTGTTTTATCAATGAGTTGCTATGTTTGCTGGCGTTGTTCCGTAGGTCCGCAATGCTGTTTTATCAATGAGTTGCTATGTTTGCTGGCGTTGTTCCGTAGGTCCGCAATGCTGTTTTATCAATGAGTTGCTATGTTTGCTGGCGTTGTTCCGTAGGTCCGCAATGCTGTTTTATCAATGAGTTGCTATGTTTGCTGTTGTTGTTCCGTAGGTCCGCAATGCTGTTTTATCAATGAGTTGCTATGTTTGCTGGTGTTGTTCCGTAGGTCCGCAATGCTGTTTTATCAATGAGTTGCTATGTTTGCTGGCGTTGTTCCGTAGGTCCTCAATGCTGTTTTATCAATGAGTTGCTATGTTTGCTGGTGTTGTTCCGTAGGTCCGCAATGCTGTTTTATCAATGAGTTGCTATGTTTGCTGGTGTTGTTCCGTAGGTCTTCAATGCTGTTTTATCAATGAGTTGCTATGTTTGCTGGTGTTATTCCGTAGGTCCGCAATGCTGTTTTATCAATGAGTTGCTATGTTTGCTGGTGTTGTTCCGTAGGTCCGCAATGCTGTTTTATCAATGAGTTGCTATGTTTGCTGTTGTTGTTCCGTAGGTCCGCAATGCTGTTTTATCAATGAGTTGCTATGTTTGCTGGTGTTGTTCCGTAGGTCCGCAATGCTGTTTTATCAATGAGTTGCTATGTTTGCTGGCGTTGTTCCGTAGGTCCTCAATGCTGTTTTATCAATGAGTTGCTATGTTTGCTGGTGTTGTTCCGTAGGTCCGCAATGCTGTTTTATCAATGAGTTGCTATGTTTGCTGGTGTTGTTCCGTAGGTCTTCAATGCTGTTTTATCAATGAGTTGCTATGTTTGCTGGTGTTGTTCCGTAGGTCCGCAATGCTGTTTTATCAATGAGTTGCTATGTTTGCTGGTGTTGTTCCGTAGGTCCGCAATGCTGTTTTATCAATGAGTTGCTATGTTTGCTGGTGTTGTTCCGTAGGTCTTCAATGCTGTTTTATCAATGAGTTGCTATGGACAGTCGACGTCTGTATTCTTCCTAACAGTTCGCTTTATTGTTGATTACAGAGTCAAGATATTCACAATTTGTGACATTTTCAATTCCTCCATAGTGGACTGATGTTGATTGTAGATTTGTTCGTGGAAATTATTTTTGTTGTTTTCTTGTTTAATTGTTTGAGGAGCCAGTGCGGCAATTGAAATATCACGAGCAATACTCAGTTTTATATTGTCTACTATTTCTTCCAACTACTACCTCTTTCTTCTACTTCTAATTGTGATCATTAATACCTGTAAATGTTGAGTTGAGATAAAAATCTACATTACTGCACTCAGAGGATTCCCATATGAGCTCAGTCCTCATCTTCAACAGCCAACGAAGAGTTCTAATACTAATGGCGCCCCTTGAAATCTGATTATATGTCCGTCTTGTTTACCTCTGAGTGACGACTGTCTACCAGATCCTCTGACCACTCTTTGCTGTCGCATTATTTCTAGACTACGACAGTCTAACTGTTCTGCATTATTGACGTGCTCCCAGAGGGCTTTTACCACATCTGCCTTATCATGCATCAGATCACCCCGCAATGATGCGGCGCCAGTAAATGTAAATGTATTTCTCGTGTCAATAATACTATATTGTGATAATGTATACTGTTACTGGCACCTTGCCGCAATGTCAGACGATAGTTTGTTACATTGTGCTTTGCATAATAACGACAATCCATGGCGGGGACCCAGGATTAAGTTATACCATTACATAGCACAAAGCCTGGGCTGAAGTTAGAAACCACGAGTTGCCCGTGCAGCATGATCCCTGTCTCAGCCTGCCTAGTTAACTCTAGAGGAACTGTAGCAATGCATCTGAAACAAGACAAGCTACAGAAGATGCCGGTCAGCAAAGCAATGCTTTAACTCTCCGCCTGTGGGACCTTCGATCCTAGACCAGTTGCCAACCAAAGCTTAAGGCCAATAGTGAATTATTGGTGTAATAAACAGAAAGCAGACGTGAGTAGACAGCGCTGTAGGTTAGGGTATTGACGTGGCTATAAGTTGGATGTTCTACTGAAGTTCATGGACATGGCACACAACGATTCTCACTGTTTCTTCATCCTTCCACCTTTTCTGTTATGCCAGCCAGCGTCAGAATAGCAAGACGCCCATCGACAGAGCTTATTTGTGGGCTGTAGACAAGTTGGTTAGTATTCCTACTATGTTCCCAATCTATTGCTTGCGTGATCTGTCTGGCTCCGTCTTACCTGAAAGACTTGCACAATCACTTGGCATTTAGAGTTTGGTGAACTCCCATTTTAACTCTTTTACTTTACAGTTGACATATCTGTGTGAAATGATAACTATTTTACTTTACATGTGACATATATGTGTGAAATTATAACTATTTTACTTTACACGACTTATCTCTGTAAAATTATAACTATTTTAATTTACAGTTGACATATCAAGTGAGTAATTTTAACTCTGTTACTTTACAGTTGACATATCTATGTGAAACTGAAACTGTTTTACTTTAGAGCTGACATTCCTGTGTCACATTTAAATTTTTTTACCCTGAGTTGACACTTAAAAGTGAAATGTAAACTGGTTTACTTTACACTACCTGTGTGATCTAGAAACTGTTTTACTTCACAGCTGACATTCCTGTGTCACATTTAAATGGTTTTACCCTGAGTTGACACTTAGAAGTGAAATGTAAACTGGTTTACTTTACACCACCTGCGTGATCTAGAAACTGTTTTACTTCACAGCTGACATTCCTGTGTCACATTTAAATGGTTTTACCCTGAGTTGACACTTAGAAGTGAAATGTAAACTGGTTTACTTTACACTACCTGTGTGATCTAGAAACTGTTTTACTTCACAGCTGACATTCCTGTGCCACATTTAAATGGTTTTACCCTGAGTTGACACTTAGAAGTGAAATGTAAACTGGTTTACTTTACACTACCTGTGTGATCTAGAAACTGTTTTACTTTACAGTTGTTTGTAATTTAAACTGTTATCACTTTAGAAATCACGTTACAAGGAACTGTCTCTATTGATATCCCAAAAGTAATAATTTCTTCAACCCCAGTTTCTGTAATAATCCATTTCTTGTTTGTTTGTTTTTATCTTGTCATCATGATATTGTTCCTGTTCGTCTGTGTAACTTACATTTCGAAAGCTGATATGTCACGTCCCATTGTTTATTCATTGTCCACGCTTCTGTACCGTACAATAATGTAGAAGAAATGTCACACTCTATCACTCTTAGTGTTCATTCGTAACGTAGCTGTGCAGATGTGAGAGTTTATTTAATTTTGTTGAACGTTGCTTTGCCCATTCCTATTCTCATTTTTATTTGTGTTTCACACCTGCCATCATCTGTTATTAATTGTCCTATCTAAGAAAAAAACCATTGACGTATTTAATTGTTTTTCCATTCACTGCAAGTTTTAAAGCTTAGTATTATGTTTGCTCATAACCATAAATTTTGTTTTCTGTATTGTTATTTCTAAGTCGTAGACCCCGAGGTAGACCAAGAAGGCAGTGGAGAGATAATATATATACAGATCTACAAGCACTTGGAATCAACGACTGGCAAGAGAAGGTCCACCAGAGAGACGAATGGAGACGGATTGTATCTGCAGCAAAGAACCTCAATGGCTCGGAACGCTGAAGAAGAAGAAGAAGAAGTCGTTTTCATTACATTGGTTATGTACTTCATTTACTCATCCCGTTTTCATTACACAGGTTTTGTACTTCATTTACTTATCCCGTTTTAATTACACAGGTTTTGTACTTCATTTACTTATCCCGTTTTAATTACATAGGTTTTGTGTTTCGTTTACTCATCCCGTTTTATTACGTTGGTTATGTACTTCGTTTTACTCACCACGATTTGATTACATAGGTTTTGTGTTTCGTTTACTCACCTCGCCATATCCTGTCGGTTTCAGTCAACAAAACTGTATCTCCTGCCTCTGTCGGATTGTTTATTGATTTTCCTCCATTGTTGTCCCATGGTTGCCTCTTTCTGTTTGAATATTTCATCTGTATAAATACTGTGCAGACATGGGGATCACACCTCTCGTTATAAGAGGCCATATACATGTAACTTATCTACTATTACTATTACAGTTTTGCTGTATGGCAGCGAATCTTGAAATGTAAATGAACAAATCAGGAAGAATTAGAAGCAACAGAGATGTGGTTTTTAAGACGAATGTTGCGAATTCCTTGGACTGCCAGAGAAACTAACAACAATTGCCTGAAAGAGGATAATGAAACTAGAACACTATATACAACAATAAGAAAGAGACAAATAGCTTTCTTTGGTCATGTGTTGAGAAGATAGGCAATCGAGAACATCGTGACAACTGGAAAGATTGAGGGGAAGAGAGGCAGAGGCAGACCAAGAGAAATGATGCTGGATGGATTGAGACGGTGGCATGGAGGAATATCATCAGCAGAGTTGATCCAGAACACCAAAGACTGAGATCTGTGGAGAGCCATGAACGCCTACGCCAGCCAGCAGGGCACTTAATGATGATGATGATGACTATTACTAACTGTTCTCAATATAAGTATGTTATTAATCTTCTGTTCTTGCAATCGATACCTATTTTATCAAGGCAATTAATTAATTTGCCATAGATAGCTGTTCACAATGCCATTTTAATGTATGTGAAGCACAGATGAATACTTACACAAGTGTGAACAACACGTAGCATCTTAAGTCTTAAGACTTGTTTATAAGTAACTCCATTTATCGGTAAAACAATAACTGCACTTGTTCCCAAACTGTTATAGTTCCATTGACCTGTTTTCCCTAGCCAGGCATTAAGTTGACAGCGTAATACCGTGGGGAGAAAACACTACCAAACCAGGCCTAATTCCAGCCAGACCTTGAGTGCTGTGCCTTATCATGACCTGGTGACATCCTAATAGGCGCTGCCCAGACGTGAAGCTCCGTCAACGGTCTTGGACTGCTGATTTCTGAACTCGGACACGGGCTAGATTGCTACGCAAAACAATGCCCATGGAGATGATACCGCTTCGGGAGAAAAGCCTCTACATCAATTTCTCCTGCATAGATGCAATATCTCTACACAGTCTAGACAACCTTAACGTTAATGCATCGGGATGAAGGGTTAAACTCTTTGTCTAGCTGACGACTCCCAACCAACCAGACAAGCTTTCCCCTCGACTTAGTGTTAAAATAATGCAAACCGATTTGGTTCTTCCTCATAAGATTACACGTGTCTGAAAGCGGCATTCCCGACCTCCGATCGATTTGATATTCGGAGACAACATTACAATATCCGATATTTCGCGGCAAGTATTATTTCCTGGAGTCTGATGGGAATCTGTAATTTCTGCTTGCTTCACAACGCGTGCCACAGAGTTCATACACAATTATATTTCGTGTAGGGCGTTATATGTGCATACTACAGAAATTTGTGATAATGAACGTAAACTATTGACAAATATTAACTTGCTGTAGAGATGTCTCTTGCGTGTAGAAATGTAAACGAGAATGCAGTTATTGTCCTTGAGCGTGACTTTCAGGGCCCGCACAATAATCTGGCTGGGAATTAAAATCACATGTATAGATTCACACTCATAAAAGTACGAACGAACGAACGAACGAACGAACGAACGAACAAACTTTATTTTCAAAGTGTTAAGAATTGGGCACGCAGGCCCGTCTAACATTCTGCCCTTCTATCACTCTCACACATTATTTCATTCACACATCATTCAAGGCTAACAGAGAACAGCAACAATATAAAAGATTTGCATTATAAAGGCATGGGCAAAATGCGAACATCAAAACCACACGACTCAGTAATATTAGCTAATGGTGTGGAGTAGAGTAGAAGAAAGAAGGTGAGATCATAGAAGATACTAGACGATATAAAGATTGAAAACTATAGTGTGGCCACTCAGGGATTTGAACCTGCGAACTCCAAATTACGGCAGCGGCTTGCTTTACGTTTAGCCACAATAACACAAACACGGACAAGAAGAACGTAGTGATGCTTAAAAGAGTTGACAACCGAAATGGTAGAGTTCGCAAATTAGCAATAGACACTAATGTAAAAATGTCCACGGAATAACGCAATAATTTAACACTGCTGAAAATGTAATTGCATGGTGCATACTGAATAAGGGTGTGTAGTTGTAAAATATTAGCTATTCAGAGGTCACAGATTGTGAGAATTATATGGCTTTTTTCCTTGGCCATGCAGAAGTGCGGGGAATCAATAGGCTGATAGGGTGGCAGGGAATGCACCACTTGGTGGTAGATTAACTATGGACAAGAGAGAGGTGATCGTGCACCCGTGGGACCAGGCGGAGGAGGTGAAGGAACAGATTGAGAACCTGTATGTGGAAAGGATGAGATTGCAGGGGATCGACAGAAGTTCTGGCGGAATCTCAAAACTGAGATGGAAGACCAGAAGAACTTTCAATCAGATAGCGGTGGGAACGATTAGTATCGTGACTCTTCGCTGGCTGTTGAACGAAGGGACGGAGCACGTATGGGAGTGTTCTGAGTGCATTGATGTCAGTTCTTAGCTCAACTCACCTCAACTCATCTAAAATATTAGCTGATTGGTTTGTTGATGGTGCACATGTGGAAAACTATAACTCTGAAGCCCATTGCATTGGCATTCAGTTAGCTTCAGTACTTCAAAAAACGCGTTTTTATCTGAGGGAAGTTGGCATAGAGACTTGTCTCCAGACACAGTGCCAACGTAAATCTCTTCGGAGACTATGTTGAAGAGCTCGTCTTCCCCTTTCCAAGTTCAGCGGGATATGCAAGTCCGGTAGTGAACTTCCCATCTGCAGAGTGTCTTACTAGAATGTGAAAAGGACATGTTTCTTTCAGCACGGCACGGCCCGACAAGCAAGGCCATGTTTCCTCCAGATGTTGTAGGTATTTCACTGTCACCAGACTAACAGAACGCCCAGCAGTATCAGTTGTACAAGTGAAGGTAGTCTTTTATGTGTGTGAAATCTTAGGCTTATGTGTGTGGGTGTGTGTAAAAGTTAAGGTAGCCTTGTATGGGTGTGCAATGTTAGGCTTATGTGTGTGGATGAGTGTAAAACTTAAGGTAGTCTTTTATGGGTGTGCAATGTTAGGCGTATGTGTGTGTATTTACTATACTACGGCATACTGAGACTGGGTGATCAGTTTCTTTGTTGTTGCATTTCGTTCCAACATGATTCCATGACAGTTTAAAAAAAATATATCTGATACCCATTTTATAAAGCAGCACATCCCTAGAGCCACCCTGGCAACAAACAAGAACCAGTAGGCGGCTACTGGACAACAAACCCGAACGTTAGGAAGCGATCCTCGGTACCGCAGTGGCTAGCACACTTGAATACCCACACGGTGCTAATGTATTCGAATCTTCATCGAGGCGGCATGTTACCAGTATTGACTTGGGCTTCCTGGTTCCCCCAGCCGAAAACTGGTACCGGAAATGTCTTGGGATGTAAACGAGGCTGGTGCGATTCTGATGACACCATTCGCCAAGTTTAACTGGTCTATAACAATATGGGTCTGTCACCTTATGCCTAGTGGGGTTCCTGCCTTCATATCAAGACAACTATGGACAATAAACATAATTTTCACCGAAGAAGCGGAGTGCGTGCTTTGTGCTCGATACATTTTACAACAGCCAGTGGGGAGAAAATGAACGATTAGTTGTATGTCACTTCGCTGGCTGTTGAACGAGGGAACGCAGAGCGTATGGGAATTTCCTGAGATTATTATATCGGTTCTCAGCTAAACTCAACTTAGTATGCCTAGTAGGCCTTAAGCTGTGTAAAAGGATACTTTATTTTTCTTTTTGTTAATACAAACATAGGATTAGACGATGTGTGTAGCAATATTTGATGTATATTTTATTGGCAGTGTCTTGTATGTTGTAATACTGTGTAATCATGAGACGTTGAAGAAAATAAATGTGAGTGCAACTTTGTAATAATTATGTGACTCCTTTTCGTTACTCATAGTTGTCCTGTTGTAGACCTCATACTTCATGTCACGTGCGATTATTGTTTATAGTAACGTAGCTTCTGTTAATATTTTAGGTATGTGCGAAACGAGATGGACAGGAGCAGGCATCAAGATAGAAGAAGATTTCATGATTATTTATTCTGGAGGTGAAGATCGTCATAGGGGAGTGGCAATTATTTTGGACCGGAAAACATCAAAATCTGTTCAAGGATATTGGGCCGTGTCGGACAGAGTTCTACTAGTTAAATTAAGTGGCAGACCATTTAGCATAAATATTATTCAAGTATATGCCCCAACAGGAGAATCCAGTGAAGATAGTGTAGAAGAATTTTATAATGACATAGTCTGCCTTAAAGAAATGTAAAAATTCAGAAATAAACATCATAATAGGGGACTTCAATGCAAAAGTAGGAAATCAAGGGGATAGATATACAGTAGGAAACTATGGTTTAGGAGAGAGAAATGAAAGAGGATACGGACTCGTAGAGTGGGCAAAAGAACAGGAAATGATTGTAGGAAACGCCTGGTTTAAGCAACACCCTAGAATATTATGGACATGGAGGAGTCCTGATAGCAGAATTAGAAACCAGATTGACTACATTCTCATTAGCAGAAGATTTAGAAACGTGCTAACAGTAGCAAAAACAGTTCCCAGTGCTGATTGTTATAGTGACCACAGATTACCCACAGGAACATTGAGGATAAAGTTGAAGAAAGTCAAGTATATAACAGGAAACACTAAATATGATTTGTGTACACTGAGTAATGACAAGGAAATACAAAACAAATTCAACATAGAAGTACAGAACAGATTTGAAATATTTTCTGATCTAGAGATCCTATTCCAGGATGTGGATGATCAATGGGAAACGTTGAAGAATTCAATCAATGTGGCTGCAGAAACAACTATTCCAAAATTAAAGAAGGTGGGTCGTAAGAAATGGATGACTGAAGAAATTTCACACCTCATGGAAACAAGAAGACTCAACAAAAATAATTCTGTCAAATGTGAAGAAATTCACAGACAAGTCAGAATATTATGTAAGGAGGCAAAAGAAGCATTGCTTGAGGAAAAGTGCTTAGAAATTGAAAACCAACTCAACAGTCAAAATACCAAATTAGTGCACAAAAGAATTCAGGAACTTACTAATAAAAGAACAAGTACATCAACAGGCTGTCTAAAAACTAAAGATCGCAAAATCATAATAGAAAAAGACCAGATTCTACATGTATGGACAGATTATGTGAAAAACCTTTATGATGATAACAGAGACGAACAGTATGATATTAGATTTAATAATGAAGGACCGCCAATTTTGGAGATGGAGGTTCGAAATGTTCTTAAGCATATGAAAGCTGGCAAGGTCCCCGGTGCAGATAACATCACAACAGAAATGATTAAAGCTTTAGAAGAATTTGGACTAGAGCAAGTCACCAGACTGCTGAACACATTATATGATACTGGAGATATACCTCCTGAATTATGTAACTCTGTATTTATTGCAATCCCAAAGAAATCAGGAACCTTGGAATGTGATCAACATAGAACAATTAGTATAATGAGTCACATCACAAAGATTTTGCTAAGAATTATCATGCAAAGAGTGAGGAAGAAGATACAACCTGAAATAGGGGAAGAACAATGCGGGTTTGTAGAAGGAAAGGGTACAGTAAATGCTGTGTATATGCTGCGAACAGTTATTGAACGTGCTATAGAAGTAAACAAGGATATACATCTTTGCTTTATTGATAGAGTTAGACATGTCAACATGGTGGATATGCTTGCAGATCTACAAATTGACGGGAAAGACATTAGACTTATAAAAAACATATATTGGAAACAACAAGCTGCAATAAGTATTGATAATGAAGTAGGACAGTATCAGCCAATTAAGAGAGGTGTTAGGCAGGAATGTGTGATGTCTCCACATCTTTTTTCCTTATACAGTGAAAATATTTTCAGAAATGTAGAGGATATAAATGGAATCAGCATTGGAGGACGAAACATAAATAACATTAGATATGCAGATGATACAGTATTAATTGCAGACAATGCGCAGGACCTGCAACAATTAGTAGATGCGGTTGTTGTACACAGTGAGCAACTGGGGTTAGAAATAAATTATAAAAAGACTCAGGTTATGGTCGTCATTAGGAAGAAAGAAGTGCCACAATGTAATATACAAGTAAATGGAAATATTCTTCAACAAATGAATCGGTACAATTATCTTGGAACACTCATAACATCTGATGGGAGATGCCTTGAAGAGATTAGAACAAGAATCGCCATGGCGAAAGCAGCCTTTAGCAAGATGAAAAATATTCTGACCAATAAAAAGATGTCAATTGAAACGAGAAAAAGAGTGTTGAGGGGATACATAGAGCCTGTTATTTTGTATGGATGTGAAACTTGGACAATGAGCAGTCAAGCTGAAAAAAAAAAACATCTGATGGCCGCAGAAATGTGGTTTCTGAGGAAAATGCAAAGAATACCATGGACAGACAGAAAAACCAATGACCAAGTACTACAGGAGACAAATGAACATCGTAAACTGATTAGAGAAATTAGACGTAGACAGTCAAAATTTTGTGGACATGTTATGAGAAGAAATGGATTGGAGAACTTGGTGACAACTGGCAAGATCGAAGGGAACAGACCAAGGGGAAGACCGAGAGGAAAATACCTGTATGGCTTGGCCACATGGCATGGACGAGACAGGAACACTGAGCTGATCCACGACACTGGTGATCGAGTGAAATGTCGAGTCATGACCGCCAACGCTTTCCGGCATGGCACATGATTGATTGATTGAGCTTCTGTTGAGTGTGATTTGGGCTCGCAGGTCGACCAGGCCTACAATGAAATGACAATCAAGGACTTAAGTATATAACTTCAGATAGTGGCTTGGAGTGCCTTGATGCTAGGATTCCTCAACTTGTGCTGTAAAAGTGCTGGACGCTTCACGCAACTCTCCGAGATGCCTGAAAGCATAGTAGCACATCACGGTCAACAGAATCAAATGAGGCATTGTCATTTCTATATGTTACTATAAATATATTCCTGATTTCTACTTATAATTTATGTAAGTTACTATAAGTGCCATGTAGCGTCGGAGGCATGGGTCAATGATTTAGAATCGGATATAAAAATTGTGGTAGACAAATAAAGAGAGTCACCGAGGGGTGCATGAATACAAATGTTGCTATATGACGTCACAAGGTAACTACGTTACTATAGGGAGAAGTTTGAAAACATCTTGGATGAAGGGCGCACGAAATGACAACACCTGTACATTTACATTAATAGCCAACTGAAGAACTTTATGGTTATAATATTTGATATTTCAACAAGAGGAGGAAATAACGGCACGATCTCTAGGAAGAAAGGAGGTTTGGAAAAAGGGCGTGTAGAGCCGAGGAAATAATAAAGTTTATGGCGTCATAATATGCCGGTTCAATGTCAGCTCGAGGACAGAGGATCAGCTACACGCAGAATGTTGTTTAGCAAACGGAAACATCAAATGATCACGGAACGATACTGATTATGATGTGCATTCGTCATTTACTTCAAGATTAACATGAGATCAAGTCAGCAGCTAAGTTCAAATATTTATTAATTATTATGTATTATATTTTGGACCGCCCCTCCCATTAACATGTGATCGGTCCTATATTAGTTTGGTCGACTGATCGCCTGCAATAAAGATTTATTTACGTGGAACATTATCGTTACTGCAATAATTTAAGTTCAGTTGGATTTATGGTTCCCGTTGATCTGCTACAGTGTTTGTGTGAGGACAGCGAGCGCAAAGATAACAGTAATTGAAGATACAGGCATTATAGCAGATATGGAGGCTTGTTATATACAGCGGGTGCCCAACTACTAAAGGAGGACGCTAATATTTATATTATTTCCAACCTATAATTACTCAAGGACGTGACGGATGTAAAATGTCATTTTTATAATTATGCAAGGACGTGCCAGATGTCCAATGTCATTTTGTATTTATTAAAGGATGTATTATATACCAGTTGTCAGGATGGAAACACCACTGTCTTCAGGAGTTTGCGTCATCTTCTGCCCAAAACATTGACTATAATTGTTCGTATAATTGTCAAGTGTCTTCGCGTCGAATACTAATATGCCACTATTATGGACAATCAGTTGGATTTCTACGATTAGTACGAGTCAACACGGAAAATCTCCGGGTCAAGAAATTGTGGAACAGTATGGATTCTACTAGTTCAACAGACCAACCATAGCTGCCGAGGCGGACAGTTATCAGTAGTAGATACATTATACATCAATATTTGGTACATACTAAAAATTTTGGACATTTGCAAAATTTACGACAAAGATTTATATTTGATGCTTTTTCCAAACTCTCATTCGGAGTAGTAGGAAGTCATGGAATTATCGGTCACAATTCGCGGTTACCAACGTATTGTGGAAATAAAATTTAATCTCGTCGATATCTACATAGAAACCACCTGCAGCCAAGTGAGAGCGTCAATCTTCAGCCGGATCAGAAGAACCGGCCAGTTGAATTGTCTGTTGTTGTTTGTTTCTTTCTATCTAGTCGTTTAGAAATTATTTTTTGGAATCGCTATCCATGGCCTGTTTGTCTGCGTCGTGAGTGTGCGGGCGATTGGCAGGGCTACGTTTGTGCCAGATAAGTAAAATTTTCCGCACAAAAGAACGTTCACTGCTAACAACGGTCAGATCGTTGCCAATATTTTATTGTGAGGACCTCACTGCTGGATAGTACCCGTAGCGTGTTGTTATAGTTTTATCTGTTATTACTATACGTCCTCAGTGTTTCTTTTTCATGTAAATAAATATGTTCGTCTGCGTAAAATTTAGTTTTATCTCTGGTAGGAGTTTTCGTGTGTCCTGTAGTGTGATCTTCTTTTACACACACACACACACACACACACACACACACACACACACACACACACACACACACACACACACACACACACGCACACACACACACGCACAAGCACACGCACACGCACACGCACACACACACACACACACACACAGCACCAGCGCTTTGTCTGGGATATCTTTGTAAGGCAATATTAATTTTCTCGTCGAATTTATTATTCTTATTCGTTGGTCTTGAATTCTGTTTTATAACGTTGTTGATCATATTGACATTCTAGTCAACCTGTTATTCTTCTTTTACGCGTTTATTTTTAACCTTTCATACGATCTAGCAGCACACACATACTTATTTGTTTCAGCTGTTAAGGTTACATAATATTATTGCACCATGTCGTCATTACAAGAATTTATGGACATGGGCGAGAGGTTCAGATTGTCCGGTCAGGAACTTAGAGCATGGACTAAACAGGAATTTAAAGAATTCCAGGCACAGCAAAGAGAAGAAAGAGCAACGGCTAAAGCAGCTGATAAAGAGGCTAGAGAATTACAACCAGCTCGTGATAAAGAGGCTAGAGAAATACAAGCAGCTTTAAAAACAAAAGAAAAACTAGCAGCAGAGAAAGAGATCAAAGAAAGAGAACTTGTGATAGCAAGGAAAAAACTAGCAGCAGAAAGAGAGAGAGAGACTTGCATTTGAGAAAGAGAAGCTAGCGGCCGAGTTGGTAATGAAGGTCAAATAATTTGAAGGGAACTTAAAGGTCAAGACTCTTGAGAAAGACAAGGAAGCCGAGATGGCTCAAGCAAAACTGCAAGCAAAGGCAGTAGACCCCATTAAACGAAACCATGGTCTGATCAGGAACTTCACACAAGGTGATTCCATTTAAGAATGGATAACTAATTTTGAAGTATTAATGAAATTTTACAAAATTCCAAATGAAGACTGGCCCTTACTATTTCACCGTCATTTGGCTTTGGAACCTTTGAAGGTTGTAGAGGTGATCCCTGAAAGTCTACGCACTAACATTATTAGATGCTGAACCCATGCCCAACGTCGACGATTTAATCGATGGCATGGCGAAATGTAAAATATTTTCTAAGATAGACCTTACTAAGGGATATTGGCAAATCCCTATGGGTAAAGAATCCATGCACATCACTGCCTTCGCCACTCCTTTATGTCTTTATGAGTGGGCATACATGCCTTTCGGACTGCAGAACGCACCGAGTACTTTTATGAGAATGATGCGCAGGTTACTACAAAGTATTACCAACATATTATTATGCATCCACACTACATATATCAATACACACACTGAGATCCTGAAACAGGTATTTCAAAAATACAACAATATGGACTAAAAGCTAAACCTAGTAAAGTTGAAATAGGTGTCAAGGAAGTTCAATTTCTCGGGCATAGAATTTCTGATGGATTTCGGAAAACAGACCCACATGTAGTGACCAAAATTCTAAAAATTAAACCTCCCACCACTAAGAAAGAGGTTAGAAGTGTGTTAGGACTCATCAATTACTACTAAAAGCTTATTTCTAATTTCGCGGACATGACAGCAACTTTTTCAGAACTATTGAAAAAAGGTTAACCCGCTAAAATTAAGTGGACTGAGAAACATGATGAACCTCTACAACAAATTAAGAATCTTTTCAGTAATTGTCCAGTTCTGAAACTACCTGACATTTCAAAAGATTTCATTGTTCAGACTGATGCTAGCTTCTATGCAATTTGTGCGATTCTGTTGCAAATTCATGATGGTAAATTACATCCTGTTCTATATTTTAGCATGAAACTATCAGACACTCAAAAGAAATATGCCGTCACTGAACTTGAAGCTTTAGCTCTGATAAAACGCGTCATTAAGTTTTCTAAATATATACTAGGGAAGAAATACCTTGTTCTTTCTGACAATAAACCTTTACAGGTCTTTAAAGATGGACATCTAAAAAACTCTAGAATACACAGATGGGCTCTTCTCTTGCAAGATTATGATTTCGACATGTGTCACATACCGGGTAAAGATAATAACCTGGCTGATCTTCTCAGTAGACTATAAAAATCTATACTGATATTATATTTCATGTTACTGTCTGTGTGCATACATGTAATACAGCATTCCGTATAATATTTTCACTCCTGAACTCCGGTATAGAACGTATTCAGTTATAAAACAAACAATTTGATATATGTTAATTAATTAGGATAAATTGTTGTCAGATAGGTACAGATTTTTTTTACAATTTGATTAATTGCCAGATTGTTTTGAGGACAATTGTGAAGACATTCGAACATTGTCAGCTCGACACTACTCCAAGTGAACTGATATAGTGACATTGCGTTGTGGAAGATTGTGAAGTCATTCGAACCTTGTCAGCTCAACACTACTCCAAGTGATGTGATATAGTGACATTGCGTAGAGGACGATTGTGAAGACATTCGAACCTTGTTAACTCGACACTACTCCGAGTGTTGTGTTATGGTGATGTCAGACTTTTATTCGAGTTTGAGTCGATCGTGATCTAAGTCGATGTGATAGTGTGGGCAACACCAACGTGCATCTTCACTACGAGATATCGGACTCTAAAATATTGCTTGTACATATTAGTTACTTCCATGATAACTTCATGTCATGAGCCATACTTACTTAGCATCAACAATCGTTATCACACTCCCACCTCACGAACACATATATGCATTTGTATGTCATGGTTCACACATCACACCGTCGATGAGAGGGTCGTACCAATGAAACACTGAAAATAGCATTCAATTGCCAGTTGTACGTCATGGTTCACTCATCACACCGACGATGAGAGGGCGATGTCAGTCGTATATTTTAACATTCACTTACCATTCATGCTTCATGGAACGATTGATAATAGTACATAAGGATATAAGCTTTTACAATGTCAGCACATGACAACATAGACTGTTGTTTGATATGGTAGAGATAATTTTAATATTAAAATTATTAGTTAGTTAGTTAGTTAGTTAGTCGACAGATCATCCTCGTTGCACATCGAACCATTCAGTCCATAAGTGCTCGGATCCCCTCCTCAGCAAATCCCGCAGCGTGTAGCGCCTAACGACGCCAGTTCTGTGTTGGTTTATCAATCTCCATTGGCTTCCTGCGTAGTGTTCTTGTTTGGCCACCCCTCTTTTAATTTGCTGCTCTCGCAGTCTGGCCATTGTTGTAGATTCACAGTCATCACTTGGTTCTCGCAAAAGTCTCACTTCTCGTAGAGCATTCAGAATGTCAGCCTGGTCCATGGCGCGTCCGCCCTCCACAGTAGCCTCACCTGCGAGCTTGTCAGTCCGCTCATTTCCTTGTACTCCCGCATGCCCTGGTACGAAGATATTAAAATTATGAAAATAACACAGTCAAATGATACATATACGATTTCATTTCCAAACAACAAACACTCAGAACATTACAGACTAAACATAAATGCATATATACAATGGCTGAAAGTATGACTGAGTGAGAGTATTCTAAAATTGCATATATTATGATTTTCAGGTTTATTTCAGGTTAAGATAATATTACGATAACTATTATATTGTTATTATATATTATGCTTGAATTTCTAAATGTTCAGGTTGTAGCATTAAGAGTTTATTCATATAAGTGTTCCTGGTACTCTTATGGTGGTTAACACTGTGAAGATGTAACCTCATACATATTATTGAAGAGGCAAACTAAGTATACATACCCAATAGTAGAGCTAAATTTGACACCACCCACAATCATATAAGAAGAAGATTAGCTACAATTATGGTTTTTACGTTGTATAATATTGCATGTTACATTACGGAATGTCAGTATGATATTACAATGTTAACAATTGCAGTTTCAATTTTATTTTAATGCAACAATTACGGTTATAGAATTTTGTTGTTGACACCCATCCACGTTAATGATGATGTTTTGCGTATCCTTTTACAGGACTTAGCTGTCAACAGCAGCATCTTTCAGCTGTCTGTTGATCTCTTGGCAAGATTACGCTCAGTAGTTTGCCATTGCTTTCTGAGCGGGACCTTATGAAGCTCATAGTGTTGTTACCACAGCCCTCCCATAGACTGGTGCTACACGACGTCTACCGGGGGTGTAGATAGAAGTGCGTGCCCGTAATATAATAATATTGTTTTAAAATAAGATTTTGTGTGCGATTAATAGGAGACCATACCATCATATTAGCACAATTATAGGAATGTTGGAAATCTCTCTCTCTCTCTCTCTCTCTCTCTCTCTCTCTCTCTCTCTCTCTCTCTATATATATATATATATATATATATATATATATATATATATATATATATATATATATATATATATAATAGATATAAGATATGGCTCAGTATGTCTCACACGCTACATGTCATAGTTTGAAACCGTTCAGACTACTAAAATGGTTGCACCATTTTCCAAAAAAAAAAAAAAACAAATAAAAAAACGGGTGAGGGGCATACTGCCATGTAGCGTCGGAGGCATGAGTCGATGGTTTAGAATCGGATATAAAAATTGTGGTGGACAAATAAAGAGAGTCATCGAGAAGCGCATGAATACAAATGTTGCTATATGACGTCACAAGGGAACTACGTTACTATAGGGAGAAGTTTGAAAACATCTTGGACAAAGGGCGCACGAAATGACAACACCTGTACATTTACATTAATAGCCAACTGAAGAACTCTATGGATATAATATTTGATATTCCAACAAGAGGAGGAAATAACTGCACGATCCGTTGGAAGAATGAGGTTTGGAAAAAGGGCGTGTAGAGCCGAGGAAATAATAAAGTTTATGGCGTCATAATATGCCGGTTCAATGTCAGCTCGAAGTCAGTCTCAGCTACACGCAGAATTCTGTAAGTCATGTTGTTTAGTAAACGTAAACATCAAATGATCACGGAACAATACTGAATATGATTTGCATTCGTCATTTACTTAAAGATTCACATGAGATCAAGTCGACAGCTAAGTTCAAATATTTATTAATTATTATGTATTATATTTTGGACCGCCCCTCCCATTAACATGGGATCGGTCCTGTATTAGTTTGGTCGACTGATCGCCTGCAATAAAGATTTATTGACGTGGAACATTAACGTTACTGCAATCATTTCAGTTCAGTTGGATTTATGGTTCCCGTTGATCTGCTACAGTGTTTGTGTGAGGACAGCGAGCGTAAGGATAGCAGTAATTGAAGATACAGGCATTATAGCAATAAGCATATTCCCGATTTCTGCTTATAAGTTCTATAAGTTAATTTAATGTGAGTATATTTTTGATTTAACCTGGAGTAAAACGAAAGGAGACGAAGCCTTGCTACAAACCTTTGAGAACAAAGTTTTAAAACGCATCTTTGGACCCATTAGGGATACACAAAGTGGAGAGTGGAAAAGAAGAAGTAACAAAGACATTTATGATCTGTTTAAGTCCCCGCTAATCACTGATATCATAAAGGCTAATCGACTACAATGGCTGGCACATATAGAAAGAATGGAAGATAATAGGGAAACAAACTCGCTTACACTCAGGAAATAAATGACCGTAGACCACGAGGTAGACCAAGAAGACGGTGGAGAGATAATATATATACAGACCTACAAGCACTTGGAATCAACGACTGGCTAGAGAAGGTCAACCAGAGAGACGAATGGAGACGGATTGTATCTGCAGCAAAGAACCTCAATGGCTCGGAACGCTGAAGAAGAAGAAGAGATATTTTTTATTTCTACTATTCTATTATGATTTACGTCAGTTAATATTAGTATTAACTGTTTTCCTATTATTTCTATAAGTTACTGTTAGTATATTTCCGATCTCCACTACTTTCCCATTTCTGTAAATTATTATTAGTACGATATTTCTAATCTCTGTTACTTTCCTATGATTTATATAAGTTACCGTTAGTATATGCCTCATTTCTACTTAATTATAATATTTTCTCTAAGTTACGGTAGGTATATTTCCGATTTGTACTAATGCTTTCTTTAAGTTACCGTGAGCACATTCCTGATTTCTTCTGCTTTCGTATGTTTTATATAAGTTAATGTAGGTATTATCCTGATTTATACTGTCTTTTTTTATAAGTAACCGTGAGTAATAATCCTTACTTTCAGTACGAGTTACCCAGAGATACAATATCCCCATGAATTCCTTGATCACTGGTCAGAATGATGTAGCAAACATATTAACGAACACACGATGGTCAAAACAATGATGAAGTGGTGATTACAAGTTCACCACCTCAGCACGCCATTTTGGATTTCCGCAAGAATTCCCAAAAGGCGTCTAATGCCCTTTATTCAAAACCCTTATGTCTGGGTCCAGCTATCTAGTGATAATGCCATCAGTAGAGTACATCATGGCATAGCAGTCTACAGTACAGTGCAATACGGTATTTTACAGTATGGTGAAGTACAATACAGTAGTAATAATAGTAGTGGTAGTTGTAGTAATAAAATTGCTAGTAGAAATAGTAGTAGTAGTAGTGTAGTAGTAGTAGTAGTAGTAGTAGTAGGAGTAGTCGTAGTAGTAGTAGTAGTAGTAGTAGTAATAGTAGTAGTAGTAGTAGTAGTAGTAGTAGTAGTAGTAGTAGTAGTAGTAGTATAGTAGTAGTATAGTAGTAGTAGTAGGAGTAGTAGTATATTAGTAGTATAGTAGGAGTAGTAGTAGTAGTAGTAGCAGTAGTAAGTGGTATAGTAGTAGTATAGTAGTAGTATAGTAGTAGTAGTATAATAGTGGTATTATAGTAGTAATATAGTAGTAGTATAGTAGTAGTAGTATAGTAGTAGTATAGTAGTAGTAATAGTATATTAGTAGTATAGTAGTAGTATTAGTAGTAGTAGTAGTAGTAGTAGCAGTAGTAGTATAGTAGTAGTATAGTAGTAGTATAGTAGTAGTATAGTAGTAGTAGTAGTAGCAGTAGTAGTATAGTAGTAGTATAGTAGTAATATAGTAGTAGTAGTAGTATAGTAGTAGTAGTATAGTATTAGTATAGTAGTAGTATAGTAGTAGTATAGTAGTAGTATAGCTGTAGTATAGTAGTAGTATAGTAGTAGTAGTAGTAGTAGTAGTAGTAGTAGTAGTAGTAGTAGTAGTAGTAGTAGTAGTAGTAGTAGTAGAATAGTAATATAGTAGTAGTATAGTAGTAGTAGTATAGCAGTAGTAGAATAGTAGTAGTATAGTAGGAGTAGCATAGTAGTAGTATAGTAGTAATATAGTAGTAGTAGTATAGTAGTAGTAGTATAGTAGTAGTAGTATAGTAGTAGTATAGTAGTAGTAGTATAGTAGTTGTAGTAGTATAGTAGTAGTTGTAGTAGTAGTAGTAGTACTAGTAGTAGCAGTAGTAGTAGTAGTAGTAGTAGTAGTAGTAGTAGTAGTAGTAGTAGTAGTAGTAGTAGTAGTAGTAGTAATAGCAGCAGCAGCATCAGCAGCAGCAACAGCAGCAGCAGCAGTAATAGTAGTAGTTATTGTAATAGTAGTTTTAACAGTAGTAATCTTAGCTATAGTAATATTAGAAGTAGTTGCCATAGTAGCGAGTAGCAGTTGTAGTAATAGAAGTAGTACTGGCAGTATTAACCAGTAACACTAACAGTAACATTAGTTACTTGTATTCTCTTTACATGACGTCACAATCCACCCCACCATTTATTGATTGTTTGCGTTTTTCTTGGCAATGTTACGTTCAGACGTGGGCAATAGCTTTCTGAGAGACGCGGGTTCATACCATTGTTAACATTAACGACAGGCGATCTGCTTCTAAATCATACACAGCTTCCATCGACGATGAACAGTGGTTTTTGTGGATGGATTTTGTGTTGGAATTCTGGCTGCGGCATTATTCACAGTGTACCTGTGCGGGATGTTGGATTGCCGAGTCTCCTGTCTGTTCCACTTTTCACATTGGGCAGTGGGGAGCATTTTGTGTGATATTCATTGGAACAGCAACGGAGCATAATGGGGACGACCCGTTGCCGTGAAGTTGGAACCTCGACTAACTAACTAACTAACTAATTAACTAACTAACTAACTAACTAACTAACTAACTAACTAACTAACTAACTAACTAACTAACTAACTAACTAACTAACTAACTAACTAACTAACTAACGAACGAACGAACAAACGAACGAACGAGCTAGCTAACTAACCAACTAACTAGCTTGCTAGCTAGCTATCTAGCTAACTAACTAACTAACTAACTAACTAACTAACTAACTAACTAACTAACTAACTAACTAACTAGCTAACTAACTAGCTAACTAGCTAGCTAACTAACTAACTAACTAACACCCACAGATAATTTCAAACGCGTTCTCTGTGCTTACGCCACAAACGCCAGCAGTAGTAACACTAGTAGTTATTGTGACGGGACAGCCCCAGCAGCATCCGAATGACACAAGTTAAAAAGGAATTAAAGAACCCACAATAATTTTCTATCATTCTCTAAAAGCATAAACGTCCACCAGAAAATGATAGAAAT
Organism: Cepaea hortensis; assembly: GCA_963921405.1. NCBI lineage: Eukaryota > Metazoa > Mollusca > Gastropoda > Stylommatophora > Helicidae > Cepaea > Cepaea hortensis. The sequence continues at coordinate 85,822,662 of OY992880.1, read as the reverse complement.
GCAATAAGATTGAAAACAAGAGGAAAATACTTTTTGACCACGCACGCCCCATCATTTCTGTAATGCTAGGTCTGAGAAAGCTTTGATGTCCAGATCAAAGTTAAAACCCAGACACCACGGCACCAGTCGGGGCGGGCGCTATCAAAGGTTGAAAACTCATTGTTTTTAGTACAAGGGACGAGAAAGACAAAGTGTGAAATCTAGGCTGGGGCCAACGGCGTTGATACATCGCGGAGCCAGTCAGTTGAGATTGACGTGTTAGTTTACAATCCTGTGGTTAAAATAGGGACGACACCTAACACCTTACGGTTAACATGACCTAATGTGTAAACCAGCCACAGCAGAATGGGAGATAAGAGGGTCAGCCAGACCCGTCTGAAATAATACATGGCAGTGCTACTCAGGGGAAAACCCCGTGTGATCCAAAGACGGCAATTTAATGCAGGCCTAACACCTATCTAAAAGTCCAGACTTTGTGGCGCCGGGACGTCTGTAATTGCCACCACCAAGGAGCAATTAGGACCAGATGCTTAACACCTCTCCGCAATACTACGGGGCAAAGTAGAAACACATGGCTGACACATTCCTGCCAGCAACCGGGAAGGCTGGTGTTACCAGCCTATTGGAATGTAATGACGCAACTGCATTGCCGCCAAAGCAGGTTTCATTGTTTCGGGCGTGGGGGGGGGGGGCATCGGTCAATTTGATTGACACATGAAACTACCCTTCACAGGAAAGGAGGAGGGGTGAAAAGAATTTGGCACTTAATCCATCGGGGTAAATCGTCCTACATGAAAAATAGGTGGAGCTAACAGGAACGTGGACATAGTAATTAGCCAACGTGAAAACTAGCCAGGGTTGAAGAGAATAAAACTACATGCATGGCCAGCAAGACTTCAGACGCAAATTCACAATAGCATTCTTAGGATACCTACTGGAGAAATATTAACATTTCGTTCTGTTGGACTTCTGTACGAAGTCGTATGACAGGATTTCCTAGCTATAACCCAGGTAAGACCATTACTCTGATTAGTTGTCTGCTAGTCTGAAGGCTTGTGTAGTTTCTTGTTCTGCATATTCTCCCAAACTTTACACTGGTGGATTTTCTTTGTACTTAATGTTCCAGTTCTAGCTTTACGATTTCACTGAGGACTATTTTCTTCTTTCTTTCACCACTTGGTTGTCTGATTTGTTGTATGTGATAATTTGGAGAAATCCATTATCCAAGCTACATGAGCGTGTGGCTTATGCATGTACAGGAGATACATTTAAATTCATCCTGTATGATGTTAAACATTGGGGAGACTGACTACTTAGGAGAAATTCCTGAGAGATACCAGTCTCTTGATAGTGTCCAATTAACATTGATTATTTGGACCAACACTTTGAGTGCTTACCAAGATTGTGGTGAAAACACTTGGTTTGAGGAATGGCATCAGTTCACCTTGTCTGCATGATGTCTGCATGAGGACAGACATGACTTAGGACATTCAATATCCCAGACAGATTCAGGGAAGGCATTTAATGTTCGACAGGACTGTGCGACCAGCCCTTCCGACAAGACAGTATGAATGAATCAGAAAGGGAAAGAGTAAGTGAGGTGAACTTATATGGGAAACACTCCATTACATAAATGGAGGTGATTGTGTATGTTTTGAGCTATAGATGTTCTAAATAGTTTTATGAATATATACATATATATTTATTTATTTAGAACTGATATATGTTATGTAACATGCCATCATATATATCATCATACCATCATATATTATGACTTGAATGTATGTTTATATGAATGTATAGACATATGTGTTTGAGATGTGTAGACGTAGATACTACCCATCTCCGTTCGTTTCATTCCAGATCTCTTAGGAGCAATGGACAACAACCCATATCCGGAAGTGACTTAGCCTTGTGAAGGGACCACTTTGGACTCCTTCAATCTGACAGTGAACTGCGTCTCACTGGGGGAAGCATGACCTATGTGACCTCTTAAGTTACGTATACCATAATATAATCATCATCATCATATGATCATCAATAGCAATAATAAACACAGTTGTTGTATTTTAAACTCAGTTGTCTGTATAATTCTAAATGTTTATAAATGTTTGTGTAGCGTAATCAAGTACACACATTTTGTATCATTTAGTGGGGGTTCACACATATTGTCAAGAAGTGGGAATCTATGTCCGGGAGGTATCTTGCCTATGCAGTCATAAGTAACCAGATTACGTTGCATGTCTTAACTCCTCCTTTCTCACTTCTGGTGCTGCCAAGTACAGCCAAAACTATATAGATATATTCTATCTTCAACGAGCCACTTCTTGGCTGTTTTCTTGAGTATCAAGGACAGTGTCTTAAATCAGCATAACAGACATTTGTTCCACGTTTTCTCTCTGGGGTCTGGGGTGTTAATTAGTCCCTTCTGACAGAGTTAGGGGATCTTAAACTGCACCCAGAACTAAACACCAGTAGAAGAAAATGATTTTGGCTGAGTGGTTGCCCATCTGGGATCTAACCCCAGCCAGTTGGTGACAGTTATAATAGTGGTAATAGTAGCAGTAGCAGTAACAGTATGATGGTAGTAGTAGTAGTCGTAGTAGTAGTAGTAGTAGTAGTAGCAGTGGTAGTAGTGGTAGTAGTAGTAGTAGTAGTAGGTGTGGTAGTAGTAGTAGTAGTAGTAGTAGTAGTAGTAGTAGTAGTAGTAGTAGTAATGGTAGTAATAGTAGTAGAATTTGTAGTAGTAATAGTAGTATTAGTAGTGGTAGTAGTAGTGGTAGTAGTAGTAGTAATAATAGTAGTAGTAGTAGTAGTAGTAGTAGTAGTAGTAGTAGTAGTAGTAGTAGTAGTAGTAGTAGTAGTAGTAGTAGCAGTAGTAATGGTAGCAATAGTAGTAGAAGTTGTAGTAGTAATAGTAGTAGTAGTAGTGGTAGTAGTAGTGGTAGTAGTAGTAGTAATAATAATAATAGTAGTAGTAGTAGTAGTAGTAGTAGTAGTAGTAGTAGTAGTAGTAGTAGTAGTGGTAGTAGTGGTAGTAGTAGTAGTAGTAGGTGTGGTAGTAGTAGTAGTAGTAGTAGTAGTAGTAGTAGTAGTAGTAGTAGTAGTAGTAGCAGTAGTAGTAGTAGTAGTAGTAGTAGTAGTAGTGGTGGTAGTAGGAGTAGAAGTTGTAGTAGTAGTAGTAGTAGTAGTAGTAGTAGTAGTAGTAGTAGTAGTAGTAGTAGTAGTAGTAGTAGTAGTAGTAGTAGTAGTAGTAGTAGTTGTAGTAGTAGGATTAGAAGTTGTAGTAGTAGTAGTTGTAGTAGTAGTAGTAGTAGTAGTAGTAGTAGTAGTAGTAGTAGTAGTAGTAGTAGTAGTAGTAGTAGTAGTAGTAGTAGTAGTAGTAGTAGTAGTAGTAGTAGTAGTAGTAGTATCAACAACACTGCGACTATCAGTCCAGGATACTCATAGCTCGTGTTTGAACACCGGCGCTTGTTTTGATTCGTCAAAGTGTGTAACCACAAATGGCCAGAGAAATACATTCATATGTATTGATTGCCACTGATAGAAGTAGAGATTAGAGGACACGCTAGAAACTTCTTCTTTCTTCTTCTTCTGCCATTTATCCTTGGAGAGGTGCAAATAAGGGGCACATTATAATACAGTTATCACAGTGGAATAGTATTTGAATCTTCGGAGATGCTGTTTGTTCAATGAATACACTTGTTATCGTCACGAATACACGCGTCATACTTGGTTATTCTTATACTCGTGAACATAAGCGTCTTTCAATAACACAATGATGTGTTTCTTCTTCCTCTTCGTCGTTCATTTTCGTTCCCCCCTCTTATTTCTCTTTGCTATCCATCTTTTTCTTCCTCCTTCTTTTCTTTATTCTCCTTCTATTCCTCCTTCTTTCCCTCCACATTCTTCTTCTTTCTCCTCCTCCTTCTCGATGTTCTTGTTCTTCAGCTTTTTATCTTCCAATAAAGCAAAGAATCCGAACCTCATGACGCCAAGCAGTATTATCTGTGGCTGCCCCTGCTGCTTCTTCCATGTCCTCCCCATATGATTCGTCTCTGTCTCTATACACTAATTTATGTGTTTGTAGGTCTCATTCTATTTCTTGTGCTCTGTATGTCCAGAGGAAGCCCATTAACACATTTTCCCAATGTGTCTCCTAGCCAGCGCCAGTATCTTTTCTTCAAGTTTTTGTTCACTAGAACTTAATTCTCTTCGTGGGCTCCACATTGATGATTATGTCCTCTTAGCCCCTCCATTCTGCACAGGCTCCAGTTATGTTATGTTTTAGTTTATTACTAGTTGTTTTATTTCCTCTCCATGTTTCTAATGCATACAGTAGTACAAATGTCCTAATTAGTGTTAAATAGTATGTTTGGTACTGGGTTTCATTTAGAATGAAGGGGGGGGGGGGGAGAGAGAGAGAGAGGTGGTAGTTAGGTATACAGACAGACAGACAGACAGACAGACAGACAGATAGATAGATAGATAGACAGACAGACAGATAGATAGATAGATAGATAGATAGATAGATATATAGATAGACATATAGATAGAATTTAATTGAATTGAACTTTATTTTCAAAGGGTTACAAATTGGGCACGTAGGCCCGTCTTATATTCGGCCCTTCCAAGTACTCATCTTTCGTTCATCAACAGTGCATGATACATTCACGAAGGGAAACAAAAAACATTGTCAAATGAATGTTGTAAGCATAAACAATGCATATTATCATGTTATGTTGCACACCCCCTCCCCTTTTTCCAACACAGACATCCCTCACCAACCCACATACACATCCCTCACCCACTCACACATAACCCACCCATACCCACACCCCAACTCACCACACATCCCCCAGCAGCCACTCACACATTCTCTCACTAACCCAGACATCTCGCACCCACCCACACAAATATCCCCACCCACACACAACTCCCCACTCACATATACCCCAACCCACACAGACTCGCCCACACACACATGCTCCACCCATCCAATCACACACCCCCAACCACACACACATACCCCTCCCACACACACATCCCGCATCAACACACACACATCTCTCACCCACTCACACATCACCCACCCATACCAACACATCTTCCCATGCACACACACATCTCTACGCACACATTTTCTCACCCTTCCACACATTTCACATCTATCCACACACGCCACCAACCACACATACATCACCACCCACACACATCCCCCACCCACACACATCATCCACGCATACACACATCCTCCACTCCCCCTACACACGCCCCAACACACCCACCCAAACACATATCCCCCACCTACCAACACCCACACATACCTCACCCACCAACACCCACACATACCACTACAAACAAAAACACACCAACCCAAACACACACCCCCCTCCCACACATCCCTCACCAACAAACATATTATCCACCTACACACGCCCCATACATACACACATCCATCCACCCACCCATACACCTCCCCACCCACCCACTCACACTAGATAGATTCACACTCTAGACAGGCAGACAGACAGACAGACAGACAGACAGACAGATAGATAGATAGATAGATAGATAGATAGATAGATAGATAGATAGATAGATAGATAGATAGATGGATGGATGGATGGATGGATGGATGGATGGATGGATGGAGGGAGGGAGGGAGGGATGGATGGATGGATGTATGGATGGATGGATGGATGGTTAGATAGATAGATAGATAGATAGATAGCTAGATAGATAGATAGATAGATAGATAGATAGATAGCTAGATAGATAGATAGATAGCTAGCTAGCTAGCTAGCTAGCTAGATAGATAGATAGATAGATAGATAGATAGATAGATAGATAGATAGATAGATAGATAGATAGATAGATAGATAGATAGATAGATAGATAGATAGATAGATAGATAGATAGATAGATAGATAGATAGATAGATAGATAGATAGATAGATAGATAGATAGATAGATAGATAGATAGATAGATAGATAGATAGATAGATAGATAGATAGATAGATAGATAGATAGATAGATAGATAGATAGAACGAAAGAACGAACGAACGAACGAACGAACGAAAATCTTTATTTTCAAAGGGTTAAGAACTGGGCACGCAGGCTCGTCTGACATTCTGCCCTTCTTCTCTATTTCCTCTCATTCATTCTTTCATCCAACATGACTTATGAGGCAAATTTTTGACAACAAAAGAACAATAAGCATTAAAACGCATGAAAAATAATCAATAATAAATGACTCACTTCCTCCGAAGTCGGAGAGTATCTGCCTGCATGGCGAGGGACCACCAGTCTGCACACCAATAAGCCAGACATGGGACAACGGATACTCACGAAACCTCAGTCCGGTATGACATTACATTGATGTTGGACAACAGGATGTATTCATCCGACAAACAGGACGTCACGCTGGAGTTCACAGCCAGCGAACACAAGCAAGCAAGCAAGCAGCAAATGACTCACTGAGGCAATGTTTATCATCGGCATTATAAATACCTAAGGAAGATGTAACGTACCATTCATATGGGAATATTTATTTGCTAGTTGTCGTTTGAGATAATTTACCATTATTATTGTCTTTTTTTGTTTTTGTTTATGGGGGAATGTAGTCTGTATTGAGGTAGTGTTCAAACAGGTTGCGAATGTATGTATAATGATTGGTGGTGTCTTTGATTTCATGTGGAAGATTGTTCCACAACTGAGAGGTTGAGTATGCTAAGCTTGTTTTATATAAGTCTATCATAGGTTTAGGGACATGAAGTATATTTAGCCGTTCGCTATGGCTTGCGTTATATTTAAACAATGGCCAAAGGTAGCTTGGACCTTTTTGTAATAGGATTTTGTGAATTAGTGTAGGCTTATTAAAAAGTAGGCGTTTGTGGAGTGGCAGTAACCGAAGACGTTTATGTAGGTTAGAATTGTCGGTAAGCTTTTCACCATTAATTAAACGTACTACCATTTTCTGGAGTGGATAAAGGCGTTTTGTTATTGATTTGGAGCATCCATCCCAGATTGTGGAGCAATAATCAATATGTGTTTGTATATGGGAAGTATAGATTATCTTTCTTGTGTTTTCGTCAAGGAATTTTTTAATTTTGGCAAGTTGGCATACTTTTTTTGGGGGGCTATTTGTTTAACGAGAGCATGAACATGTGAGTTAAAGGTTAGATTTTGACCTATGATAAGACCCAGTGCCTTGTGCTCGGTTACACTTTCTATAGGCGTGCTACCAATGTGCAGCTGTAGAGTTCTCTGCGAGTTTAGAGTGTGAAGTCTTTGCCTGGTTCCTATTAACATATATTTTGTTTTAGAAATATTAATTTGCATGAGGTTTGCATCACTCCAGTTAACAACACTATTTCCTATTGCAAGGATAATTCTAGCACATTACGATCAATAGCGTTTGTATATAATGTGCAGTCGTCTGCAAATAGATCGCAGGACGACGGCAGATATAAGGGAAGATCATTTATATAAATGGTAAATAACAGAGGGCCAAGAATAGACAGACAGACAGACTGGAAGACAGACAGACAGACACAGACAGACAGACAGACAGACAGACAGACAGACAGACAGACGGACGGACGGACGGACGGACAGACGGATAGATAGATAGATAGATAGATAGATAGATAGATAGATAGATAGATAGATAGATAGATAGATAGATAGATAGATAGATAGATAGATAGATAGATAGATAGAGTACACTATACTTTACTTGTTTGTAACAATCCTGTATCTTCCACCAATCAGGTCTGTTTGAGCCAAAGGCGGACGTGATACCATCTGAGCTACTCCGCGCAGCCCGCCTAAGTGGTGATATAGTTGGTATCATTCCATCCTCTGTCGTAGTGGTGATATAGTCGATATAAGATCAACCTCCGCCTCAGTGTTAATATAGTCAGTATCACTCCATCCTTGGCCAAAGTGTTGATATAGTCAGTATAATTCCATCCTTGGAATCAGTGTTAATATAGTCAGTATCTGTCCACACATGTCAGGGTCTTAAACCTGGCTCGTTTTTCCTAACACATGTGAGACAGTACAAGTACAACGTGATTTGACTTGAGACTCAACAACACAACGTTCAATGGATTTATTTACAGATCATATACGATACGATGATCATTACAAGATATAAGTTATACTTCAATACACTTACATACACAATACAGCTCACAATCTCTCAAGATGATCAGACACTCGACTTTCCGGCACAGAAACCACACAACGCCTTTCTCTCATCATACGTCCAGTCGAGTCCACGTCCCAGAGCTGTCTGTCTATTGCTCGCAATGTGCCTCCCCATCTGAAGTGGCTTCACGAGGCATGCGTGCGTCTTGCTTCGTCCTTGCCTGACCGCTGGCCGTCTTGTCAGCCAGCAACCTTGCGGGCAGGTAACTACTACTCGCCTGGCGGGCGTAACGAAGTTACGGCATCCCGGCTGGGGAACTAAGTCGCCTGGCGGGCGTAACGATGTCACTGCATCACTGCACTACTCTAGACTCTGACAGTATCACTCCATCCCCTGTCTCAGTGCTGATTTAGTCCCATCCCCTGTCTCAGTGCTGATTTAGTCAGTAACGCTCCATCCCCTGTCTCAGTGCTGATTTAGTCAGTATCACTAGGCTTTCAATTCAGTTGCGATGTAGACATCATCACTCAAACCAGCATATCAAGCTGACAATCACGAGGTTTGGTCGTCCCTGAGCCATGTCATGTGGTGGTGAATAAAATCCCACTAGAAAAGCAATACACAGTAGGAAACTATGGTTTAGGAGAGAGAAATGAAAGAGGATACAGACTCGTGGAGTGGGCAAAAGAACAGGAAATGATTGTAGGAAACACCTGGTTTAAGCAACACCCTAGAAGATTATGGACATGGAGGAGTCCTGATAGCAGGATTAGAAACCAGATTGACTACATTCTCATTAGCAGAAGATTTAGAAACTTGCTAACAGTAGCAAAAACAGTTCCCAGTGCTGATTGTTATAGTGACCACAGATTACTCACAGGAACATTGAGGATAAAGTTGAAGAAAGTCAAGTATATAACAGGAAACACTAAATATGATTTGTGTACATTGAGTAATGACAAGGAAATACAAAACAAATTCAACATAGAAGTACAGAACAGATTTGAACTATTGTCTGATCTAGAGATATTATTCCAGGATGTGTATGATCAATGGGAAACGTTGAAGAATTCAATCAATGTGGCTGCAGAAACAACTATTCCAAAATTAAAGAAGGTGGGTTGTAAGAAATGGCTGACTGAAGATATTTTACACCTAATGGAAACAAGAAGACTCAACAAAAATAATTCTGTCAAATATGAAGAAATCCACAGAAAAGTCAGAATATTATGTAAGGAGGCAAAAGAATCATGGATTGAGGAAAAGTGCTTAGAAATTGAAAGCCAACACAACAGTCAAAATACCAAATTAGTGCACAAACGAATTCAGGAACTTACTAATAAAAGAACAAGTACATCAACAGGGTGTCTAAAAACTGAAGATGGCAAAATCATAATAGAAAAAGACCAGATTCTACAGGTATGGACAGATTATGTGAAACACCTTTATGATGATAACAGAGACGAACATTATGATATTAGATTTAATAATGAAGGACCGCCAATTTTGGAGATGGAGGTTCGAAATGTTCTTAAGCATATGAAAGCTGGCAAGGCCCCCGGTGCAGATAACACCACAACAGAAATGATTAAGGCATTAGAAGAATTTGGACTAGACCAAGTCACCAGACTGCTGAACACATTATATGATACTGGAGATATACCTCCTGAATTATGTAACTCTGTATTTATTGCAATCCCAAAGAAATCAGGAACCTTGGAATGTGATCAACATAGAACAATTAGTATAATGAGTCACATCATAAAGATTTTGCTAAGAATTATCATGCAAAGAATGAGGAAGAAGATACAACATGAAATAGGGGAAGAACAATGCGGGTTTGTAGAAGGAAAGGGTACAATAAATGCTGTGTATATGCTGCGAACAGTTATTGAACGTGCTATAGAAGTAAACAAGGATATACATCTTTGCTTTATCGACTATACAAAGGCTTTTGATAGAGTTAGACATGTCAACATGGTGGATATGCTTGCAGATCTACAAATTGATGGGAAAGACATTAGACTTATAAAAAACATATATTGGAAACAACAAGCTGCAATAAGGATTGATAATGAAGTGGGACAGTATCAGCCAATTAAAAGAGGTGTTAGGCAGGGATGTGTGATGTCTCCAGATCTTTTTTCCCTATACAGTGAAAATATTTTCAGAAATGTAGAGAATATAAATGGAATCAGCATTGGAGGACGAAACATCAATAACATTAGATGTGCAGATGATACAGTATTAATTGCAGACAATGCGCAGGACCTGCAACAATTAGTAGATGCGGTTGTTGTACACAGTGAGCAACTGGGGTTAGAATTAAATTGTAAAAAGACTCAGGTTATGGTCGTCACTAGGAAGGAAGAAGTGCCACAATGTAATATACAAGTAAATCGAAATATTCTTCAACAAGTGAATCGGTACAATTATCTTGGAACAGTCATAACATCTGATGGGAGATGCCTTGAAGAGATTAGAACAAGAATCGCCATGGCGAAAGTAGCCTTTAGCAAGATGAAAAACATTCTGACCAATAAAAAGATGTCAATTGAAACGAGAAAAAGAGTGTTGAGGGGATACATAGAGCCTGTTCTATTGTATGGATGTGAAACTTGGACAATGGGCAGTCAAGCTGAAAAACATCTGATGGCTGCAGATATGTGGTTTCTGAGGAAAATGCAAAGAATACCATGGACAGACAGAAAAACCAATGACCAAGTACTACAGGAGACAAATGAACATCGTAAACTGATTAGAGAAATTAGACGTAGACAGTCAAAATGTTTTGGACATGTTATGAGAAGAAATGGATTGGAGAACTTGGTGACAACTGGCAAGATCGAAGGAAACAGACCAAGAGGCAGACCGAGAGGAAAATACCTGGATGGCTTGGCCACATGGCATGGACGAGACAGGAACACTGAGCTGATCCACGACACTGGTGATCGAGTGAAATGGCGAGTCATGACCGCCCACGCTTTCCGGTATGGAACATGATTTATTGATTGAGAAAAGCAATTTGTACCCAGGGCCATCGAATGTGCTGTAGCTACAATGGTCCCGCAGCTAGTATCTATAGCAGCTTCGTCGCCCATTGCGCCCCAGCCGGCACCCAGAGGCTCTTCAGTGGCCGGGTGATCGTGTGGTCGAACCTTGATAGTTCGTACTAAGCGTTGTGACATGTTCATACAAATGGAACAAACGGGCAGAACGACGGTCACATCAAAACCCACCTGAACGGGTGGTTCATAACTAAATGAAGAGCTCAGGCTGTGATAGGTTCTGTAGATCTTTTATTTGTGGTTAATTCTAGGTGCATTGACGTTTCATTAAGCAGTCATAAAAACAGACCATGCAAAGTTGTGGTCATACAAAATTAATTGAGCATATGGTGATGCATCTTTGGTGCGGAGAAGTTCCCATTCCTTACTTGGATACTATAACTTCCTAAAACTCCAACGTCCATTCTCTTTTATTTCCCAGATGTTTCCCCTTTTCCGTACATTACACCAGGTCCGACCAGCAGCTCTGATGGCAAGGTTCTGCCGTTGTCCTGTTGTTATGCCACGCAATTCTTTTCCCAACGTCATCAATACTGCGCTTCTTAGTGCAAATATTTTGCACCGCGCGTATTGCACGCCTCGACCACCTGCTAATTATGCGGCGTAACATTTATCTTGTTATATATCTCGAGAGCAGGGATTCTGTGGTAAATTAACATGCGACCCATGCTGTTCACAGAAATGTTCATCCGGCTCTAATAGCAGCTAAACAGGAAGCCAACATGGCCGAAGCTCGCTTTTAAACTGTCTCTGGTGACCTCGGTAGAGGGTTTGTTCAACACACAGTTCAGTATGGCTTAAATGTTGACTGCTGGTCTTTGACTTGGAGACTTAAATTACAAGCACCTCAGAAGTCGAAGATGGTTCATCTGATGGCGACACTCATATTTGGAAAGCTAATCCACGAGCAAAAATCAGTCGAGTGCTCCCCAGAAGTAGCAACGTCTGGTAGCAGTGTCACGTGTCTGGACTAGGCTCGCGTTCAAACCGAGCCAAAGAAGAAGTGCCTAAATAAACAATTATCTCGGAACAGTCATAATATCGGATGGGAGATGCCTTGAAGAGATTAGAACAAGAATTGCCATGGCGATGGTGGCCTTTTGAAAGATGGAAAACATGCTGACTTATAACAGGATGTAATTTGCAACTTCCGGTACAATGGCGACAAAATGAAGCGTTACTTTTCGGAGGGACGCTATTTAGTGTTATCCTATGGATTTCGTGTGATTTCCTATGGATTCCCTGTGAATAGTGTTTTCCTGTGGATTATGTGATGTTATTTTGTGTTCCTTTTATTGGAAGTTTTCAAAAGAAGCCACGGAAGGCAGGTGGTGGATGAAATTATGAGGGCAGCCGACAGATATTGTGTGTCATGGCCTCGAGCTTCACGACGGCAGGCAGAGGAACTCTTCTTGAGTCAAGGCTGCGGTCTCCGACCAGTAAGGTCACTGCCATAGAGGAAAGCAACGGCAAACTACCTCTTTAAAAGTGCCTAGTATATCATGATTCACTTAAAGACTGATGATCGCAAGGCAAGGACAGAGACGTTAAAATTAGCAACTTGGAACGTTAGGACGTTAAACAACGACGGAACATTAGAGAACATAAAAAAAGAAGTTGAAAGGGAAAAAAATTAATATTTTAGGTATGTGCGAAACGAGATGGACAGGAGCAGGCATCAAGATAGAGGAAGATTTCAAGATTATTTATTCTGGAGGTGAAGATCGTCATAGAGGAATGGCAATTATTTTGGACCGGAAAACAGCAAAATCTGTTCAAGGATATTGGGCCGTGTCGGACAGAGTTCTACTAGTTAAAGTAAGTGGCAGACCTTTTAGCATAAATATTATTCAAGTATATACCCCAACAGGAGAATCCAGTGAAGATAGTGTAGAAGAATTTTATAATGACATAGAGTCTGCCTTAAAGAAATGTAAAAATTCAGAAATAAACATCATAATAGGAGACGTCAATGCAAAAGTAGGAAATCAAGGGGATAGATACACAGTAGGAAACTATGGTTTAGGAGAGAGAAATGAAAGAGGATACAGAATCGTAGAGTGGGCAAAAGAACAGGAAATGATTGTAGGAAACACCTGGTTCAAGCAACACCCTATAAGATTATGGACATGGAGGAGTCCTGATAGCAGGATTAGAAACCAGATTGACTACATTCTCATTAGTAGAAGATTTAGAAACGCATTAACACTAGCAAAAACAGTTCCCAGTGCTGATTGTTATAGTGACCACAGATTACTCACAGGAACATTGAGGATAAAGTTGAAGAAAGTCAAGTATATAACAGGAAACACTAAATATGATTTGTGTACATTGACATGTCAACATGTGAGTAAACTCACACCAAGAGAACAATTTAAACAGCTTTCATATGCGGTGTCTGCGAAGAATTCTTGGTATTAAGTGGCAAGACAAAATCACAAATACAGAAGTATTGGAAAGATCAGGTTGTGTGACAGTTTATTCCATGCTCAGTCTTCGTAGACTTAGATGGATAGGACATCTTAGGAGGATGGATGATGGTAGAATACCAAAGGATATCTTTTTTGGTGAATTACAGATGGGTAAGAGATCTCAGGGTCGGCCTCTACTACGATACAAAGATGTGTGTAAGCGGGACATGATTGATACAGGCATTCATAATGCACATTGGGAGCAAGTCGCCGCTGAACGTGTTGCATGGAGGGCAAATATCAGAAATGGAATAAAGTCAAAGGAGAAAATTATTGCAGAAAAGTCACACACCAAGCGTTTGAGACATAAGATGGTGTATGATGGTGGAAATGACCACGTGTTCACATGCACCCACTGTGAACGGACATTTACAGCGCAAATTGGCCTTATCAGTCACACTCGCTACCGCCATAGTTAAAAGTTATTATGCCTTTTTAGAGCACAAACTATCGTCTGTCAAGACGGCAAGGTGCCAATGACATTGAGTAATGACAAGGAAATACAAAACACATTCAACATAGAAGTACATAACAGATTTGAAATTTTGTCTGATCTAGAGATCCTATTCCAGGATGTGGATGATCAATGGGAAACGTTGAAGAATTCAATCAATGTGGCTGCAGAAACAACTATTCCAAAATTAAAGAAGGTGGGTCGTAAGAAATGGATGACTGAAGAAATTTTACACCTCATGGAAACAAGAAGACTCAGCAAAAATAATTCTGTCAAATATGAAGAAATTCACAGACAAGTCAGAATATTATGTAAGGAGGCAAAAGAAGCATGGCTTGAGGAAAAGTGCTTAGAAATTGACAACCAACACAACAGTCAAAATACCAAATTAGTGCAGAAAAGAATTCAGGAACTTACTAATAAAAGAACAAGTACATCAACAGGGTGTCTAAAAACTGAAGATGGCAAAATCATAATAGAAAAAGACCAGATTCTACATGTATGGACAGATTATGTGAAACATCTTTATGATGATAACAGAGACGAACAGTATGATATTAGATTTAATAATGAAGGACCGCCAATTTTGGAGATGGAGGTTCGAAATGTTCTTAAGCATATGAAAGCTGGCAAGGCCCCCGGTGCAGATAACATCACAACAGAAATGATTAAGGCATTAGAAGAATTTGGACTAGAGCAAGTCACCAGAGTGATGAACACATTACATGATACTGGAGATATACCTCTTGAATTATGTAACTCTGTATTTATTGCAATCCCAACGAAATCAGGAACCTTGGAATGTGATCGACATAGAACAATTAGTATAATGAGTCACATCAAAAAGATTTTGCTAAGAATTATCATGCAAAGAGTGAGGAAGAAGATACAACCTGAAATAGGGGAAGAACAATGCGAGTTTGTAGAAGGAAAGGGTACAGTAAATGCTGTGTATATGCTGCGAACAGTTATTGAACGTGCTATAGAAGTAAACGAGGATATACATCTTTGCTTTATTGACTATACAAAGGCTTTTGATAGAGTTAGACATGTCAACATGGTGGATATGCTTGCAGATCTACAAATTGATGGGAAAGACATTAGACTTATAAAAAACATATATTGGAAACAACAAGCTGCAATAAGGATTGATAATGAAGTGGGACAGTATCAGCCAATTAAGAGAGGTGTTAGGCAGGGATGTGTGATGTCTCCAGATCGTTTTTCCCTATACAGTGAAAATATTTTCAGAAATGTAGAGGATATAAATGGAATCAGCATTGGAGGACGAAACATCAATAACATTAGATATGCAGATGATACAGTATTAATTGCAGACAATGCGCAGGACCTGCAACAATTAGTAGATGCGGTTGTTGTACACAGTGAGCAACTGGGGTTGGAATTAAATTGTAAAAAGACTCAGGTTATGGTCGTCACTAAGAAGGAAGAAGTTTCACAATGTAATATACAAGTAAATGGAAATATTCTTCAACAAGTGAATCGGTACAATTATCTTGGAACAGTCATAACATCTGATGGGAGATGCCTTGAAGAGATTAGAACAAGAATCGCCATGGCGAAAGTAGCCTTTAGCAAGATGAAAAACATTCTGACCAATAAAAAGATGTCAATTGAAACGAGAAAAAGAGTGTTGAGGGGATACATAGAGCTTGTTCTTTTGTATGGATGTGAAACTTGGACAATGAGCAGTCAAGCTGAACAGCATCTGATGGCTGCAGATATGTGGTTTCTGAGGAAAATGCAAAGAATACCATGGACAGACAGAAAAACCAATGACCAAGTACTACATGAGACAAATGAACATCGTAAACTGATTAGAGAAATTAGACGTAGACAGTCAAAATGTTTTGGACATGTTATGAGAAGAAATGGATTGGAGAACTTAGTGACAATTGGCAAGATCGAAGGGAACAGACCAAGAGGAAGACCGAGAGGAAAATACCTGGATGGCTTGGCCACATGGCATGGACGAGACAGGAACACTGAGCTGATCCACGACACTGGTGATCGGGTGAAATGGCGAGTCATGACCGCCCACGCTTTCCGGCATGGCACATGATTGATTGATTGCATCTTCAACAAGAAAAAGTGTTGAGGTGCTGCTACATAGAACATGTACTTTTGTATGGGTGTGAAGCGTGGGCAATGAGCAGACAAGCTGAAAAACATCTGATGGCTGTGGAAATGTTGTTTCTGAGGAAAATTCAAAGGATATAATGGACGGACAGAAAAACCAATGACCAAGTCCTACAAGAAACAAATAAAAATCGTAAACTGATTAGAGAAATTAGAAGTAGACAGTCAATATTTCTTTATCACATTATGAGAAGAATAAAATTGGAGAACTTGGCGACAACTGGCAAGATCGAGGGGAAGAGAACAAGGGGAAGGCAGAGACGTACATACCTGTATGTGAGGGCTGGTCTGGCTCGCAAGATCAGTCCCGCGTCTAGCGTTCGTTGTCTCGGATGGCTGTGAGAGGTGTACCAAATTTGGATCTTTCCAGCCGACGCAAGTTAGCGAGGCAGGCGTTTCGAGAATGTAACAGCATCGTGAAGCTAGAGTCGTGGTTTGAGCGACAAAAGAGCAAATTTGTACGACCGTTGGACAAAGTCTCGATAAGCGCCCACTCTCTCTCTCGATGAGTCAGTAAGCTGGTATAGCTTTTCGGTAAGTCCTGCCTGCATAGCTTGAAAGCTCGTCAATAGGCGTCCAGTGGTTTTGCATGTATCACCGGGTACCAGGAGGGCGCGCTTTAGCGATGCTACTCTTGGCCTGCGTGTGCGTGAATAGTCCGTCTGTCCGATAGATATCTGGTTCATTCTGCCAGTCCCATCCTGTTGAGTTCGACTGGGAGAGCCTGGGCAACCGTGGCTCCCGACCGCTCATCTCTGACGTGTCTCCAACGTGTCGTGGTAGATGGCTTGCGTGTCACAATGACCCCAAGAGCTCTGTCGACGAAAGAACAACTACATGTCAGATCATCGGATAGGGACCAGACCAAGAGAGACACAATCTGCTGCTCTGCAGGTAGACTGAGGATAGGCAGTCAAAGACCGAATCAGGCGCACGTTGCCACTAATTCTTGGTCCGGACACATACTTTACGGCTGAGGGATATGACTGAACGTCTCTAAGTCAACATCCTCTGGATGTGAGAGCCGGGCCGATACTCAACAATTGCAAAATGGAGGTGAGATGCTAAGTCTGCTACATGCTTGGTCCAGGTACTTGTTTGAAGGCTCTCATCCGAGGAATAAGAGGGATCACCAGATGAGAGAGCCTGGCCGTTACTCGCTTTCTGCTGCGAGTTGGAGGTAAGGTGCTGAGCCGGCAGCATATGTAGCATACCTCGTGAGCGTTACCAAAGGTAGAAAAGCGTCCCAATCGCACGCAGTGGTTACGATGCAAGTGTGTACTATAGCTCACTGAGTGAGCGTAGTCAAAGGTGAAAAACGTCTCATTAACACGAAATGGAACGCTTGGCTAGCGAATCCATTACGTGGAACCCGAAGTGAAAAGATGCAGAGTGGAAGTCATATCTGCAGAATAAGGTAGAAAACACGAAATGGAACGCTTAGTTAGCAAATCACTTACGTGGAAGTACGAAGCGAAAGCTTACTGAGTGGATATCGTCTGCAGACTGACCGTTCCAGGTCTGTGCGGGGAGCGGCCAGGGACGAACGAAATGCCTAATATATGGAAGTGAGGAATTAAAACAGCCATGAGCAGGACGTGGCTAGTCCTTCAGTGAGCCCAGTATCAGAGCGCTATATGCCAGCTCTGCAATTATGGAAGCCTCCCTGGATGGCGGAAACTGCCCATGGACTGTCTCTACCTTCCCTTGAGGGCTGACCGTAAAGTCTTTGGCCGTTCTAACTTGATCAGCAGAGATGTGGACGACACCACAGATGTAAGAGTAGAATGTCCCTCGAAACCATGGGAAGGCAAACCCGTTTACCAAACGCTGAAGTAGGATGTACTGGCCTAAGAGCCCAAATAAATCAGGCACAACGCAAAAACGTCCGAGTGAGATGTTCCTCGTGCTTGACTAGGTTGTCACCCGGCTAGAACAGCTCTAACTATCTTGTTTTCCGGCCGGAACAGCTCTAACTATCTTGTTTTCCGGCCGCAACAGCTCTAACTATCTTATTTTCCGGCCGGAACAGCTCTGACTATCTAGTCTTTAGAGCACAACGTCCGTAAGCGTCCGATCCAGAAGCTCGCTGAGTGGAAGTCGTTTGCAGACTGACTGTTCCTGGTTTGTGCGTGGAGCTGCCTGGGGCGAACGAAATTCCCAATTCATGGAAGTGAGGAATTAAAGCAGTCATGTGCAGGACGTAACGATACCTTGGGTGAGCCCAGTACCAGAGCGCCATGTGTCGGCCCTGCAATTATGGAAGCCTCCTTCGATGGCGGACAATGCCCATAGACTGTCCCTGCCTTCCCTTGAGAGCAAACCGTGAAGTCTTCGACGGTACTTACTTGACCAGCTGGGCTGTGCACGGCGCCACACAAGTGAGAGTCCTCCAGGAATGCTAACCTGGTTTAAAAAATGCACGCAAAAGTCGAATGTGTTAGCCTTAGGGTCTAGGCCCAAGGGTACAAAACAATACACCGCAATTACATCTGAAAAAACACTACGGATGAACGCAGCAGAAGAAGAAGAAGAAGAAGAAGAAGAAGAAGAAGAAGAAGAAATACCTGGATAGCTTGGCCACGTGGTATAATCGGGACAGGAACACTGAGCCGATCCACGACTCTGGTGATCTAGTGAGATGGCGAAACATGACCGCCCACGAACATTGGCATGGCACATGACGATGATGAAATAAAGAAACCCGCGAATATTTTTTGCAGTTTAAAACTGTATGTTGTCTGTACAATTCGTATGCTCGCTGGAGGACACGGAAAATGAAATTTGATATTGTTTCTGCGACAGACAATTTATTTTTAAGAGACCCCGGACAACCCACCCCCGCCAGAGGGATCGCGATGACTGGTTTCAGAAGCTGATATAATGGATAACACATTATAGAAATTTGTGATTGGATTGATTTAATTCAACCCCCCTTTTCAGTGCTTTGGAATATTTTATTAGTGACCAATTCACTATTGAGGTCAGATAATACAACCCTACAAACAATAATTATTTTGGGGGGTGCCAAACATTTCATAGCTGGTTTTACATAAATGAGGCTTGCTAAATCCAAATATTAAATTTGTTTGTCTGTTGAAGCTCTAGTTTTTGAGATACAGGCATTTGTGTATTTAATTAATATTATTACAGTATTTTCTGTATCAGGCTCTGTGAAAAAAAATAAAACTATTGCTATCTAGTTCCTTACACAAGTTGGAATTCTAATGGTTTGGAGAGAACCCAAGAATCACTATGATGACTGTTATTTCTGTGTTGTCAATATTAAATGAATTTATGGAACAAATCACAAAAATTGGAGATATCCAGATTTAGAATCTGCTAGAAGCTAGATGATCTGTTCCACACGGAGATGACATAACAATTCCAATTTTCAGTCATATTTTACATTCTCTGCTAGAAGATGAAACAGCAGTGGCATGTTGATCGACAAGTGACAGTTATAGTTATTTCAAAGATGATTTTCCAGCTGCTCAACGCTTCGACCAGCGTAAACTGAAAAATCTAATCCGAGATCTATATCTCGCCAAAGAATCTTCAGAACTTTGGCTTCAAGATTGAAAGGGAAAAAAAAAAAAACAAATTACTGACTGCTGAAACAAAGATTACATTTTATGGCAGCAGAAAGCAAGGTTCTCTTCCATTCTTTTGTAAAGACAACAACCTTGTGTTTGTACTAATGTAAGAGGTCTTGTAAAAGAAATGGGTGTAAGTTATACAACAGATGAGTGGCGACTTTTCATTGACATCTCTAAAAGAAGTTTGAAGTTCTTACACAATGGTAACAAATATGGCTTAATTCTGATTGCTCATTCTACTACAATGAACGTGGAGTATGCTACAATAAGCAGTTCTGTAAAGAATTATTTAGAACATATCTGGATGGGTTTTTTTAAATCTTAAAATGATTAACTTCTAGCTTGGACAGCAAATATTCATGCTGTATATGTTTGTGGGATAGCAGGGCAAAGAAACACACTGAACAAAAAAAAAAAAACATAGTGGGTGTTGAGGGATGAATTTAAAGTTGGAGAATAAAATATTTTTATCAAGCCCTCTCATTGATCGAAAAAAAGATCTATTGCCAATATTACATATAAAGCTTGGCTTGATGAAGCAATTTGTTAATGCACTAAACAAAGATGGTACATGTTTTAGTTATTTATGCAGAAAGTTTTCGGAATTGAGCATAGAAAATTTTAAAGCTGGAATTTTTGATGGATCTAAAATTAGAAAGTTAATAAACGATCCTAATTTTATTGATTCGATGAACATAACAGAGTCCACAGCCTGGTCATCATTTGTCTTAGTTGTGCAAAACTTTCTGGGTAACTTTAAAGCAGACAATTATTCTGAATTAGTTGAAAATATGCTGTCGAGATTTTGTAAGCTTGGATGCATCATGAGCATACAATTGCACTACCTCAATAACCATTTACATTTCTTTCCCGAGAATCTTGGCGACTTTAGTGAGGTGAAAGGTGAAAGATTTTATCAAGATATACAAACAATGGAAGAGAGATACCAGGGACTTTGGGATGCCCACATGATGACAGATTACTGTTGGACCCTTAAGCTTGACTGTCCGGACATATCACATTCGGTAGGTCCTCAAAAAGAAAACTTTGTGTGTGTTGACTACAGATTAAAAAAGTGCTAGTGATAAAGTTGTAGCACATTTTATGTGTTTTATATGATGGCAATAAATGCACAGTAATTACATTTAGTATGAATGCAGATTACAGTCAAAATGTCACTGATGGTACCCAACTCTTGGCTTGTACGTAACAATTGCCCTACTAAGAAGGTGATTAGTTATCTCAAAAACTAGAGTTGATCAATAAAAAATCTGATTACATATTTGAAATCAGGAGCACAAAATTACAGAAGAAAAGCTATACAATTTAAGGCACCAAAGTGTGTTTAATTTAGCTCAGTGCCAGAACTCTGCAGCATTGGCGATGATCCTAGTGCGGGTTCATCAGATTTATATATTCTATCAATATTCTTTTGTAGACAGGGCGTTTGCACGTAAAATTAAGTTAGGATAGCGGCCAATACTGCCTACTCTTGATAACATTTCGAGTTAAAAATCTACCCAAAGTATTTCAGGATCCTCGCTGGTGCTACTAAGTTCGTGCACTGAGCTGAGATTCTCCGGACTCAGGCTTGAGTTAGGAGGAGAACGGAGCACTTATGGGTTACACCCGTATGCGGTGATGCTGATCCGTCGACTAAACTAAATTAAACATTTCGAACTGCCATGGAATTATTTAGCTCTCGCGACTGGCACATCATTACTGAAATTCAGGGGATATAATCGGCATAAATTACATGCGCTTTTCGATAAGTTATTTCCCTGAACGTTCAGTAATTTTTTTTTGTTTGTAATGGTAGCACATATAAACAGGCGGATTTTGAAAATTGTCGTGGGCTCTTTGGTCGACCAAGCATAAAATTAGCACCCTGAAATATCGTGAGAAATAAAAGGCGGCCAGCGTGATAATTACAATATCATGTACAGGGTGTCCGTAATTTCTGGACACAAGGGTAAAAATACAACTTTTTATTCAAATATCATCTTCAATATGATTTCCATCATTTTCAATGCAAATGTTGATGCGTTTCCCAAAGTTTTCGTGAACTCGATGCAATAAATCCACATTGAATTAAATTTTAGTACATTCACTCCTTATTCGTTGAGTCAATATCCAATTATCCTAATTGTGTCCAGACTTTACGGACATCATATTGTTTTATATATTATAATACCGACTGGATACACACATGCAGGCCCTCAAACCCGTGGCTATCTACTTGAACAATTCAGTGTTTAATAGATTAATCATAGTCATTGTATTTGGTAGGAAGAGGGCTGCAGCGATCCAACTAAGGGGGAATGGACTTACTTTTAGTTCAAGAAGCTGAAGCATTTAAAAATCCAATGGTACTCTGTTGTATGCGTCCTCAAGATCAATCGCTGCAGCAAAGGTTTCAATGCCTGAGTGGAAACCTTCATAGACATCATGGGCAAAGACTGCTGCATTGGTCCTGGTTTCTCTTTATGGACGGTACCCTCCCAGAGTAGGTGGGAAAACACCTTGCCTCTCTAGCTGGCTTGATAATTTCCTGGCAATTACCTTCTCCAGCAGCTTGCCTATTGTATTCTGCATGGTTATAATTCGATATCCCTGAATTTTTGTGTGGTCTTTGTCAGGCTTCGGCAAGGGAATCAGATAGCTGTGTAACCACTCCTCCTTGATGCTAGCACTCTCTATACTATTGTTGTACATGTCTGCTAGTTTCTCTAGCTCATTGTCGGTACACCTATCGATGTCGTCGTATCTTATGCCATCAGGCCCTGGAGCGCTGTTTTTTTTTTTTTGATCGTCGAAGTACAGCCTTGATTTCTTTCACTGTCACTGTGTCTTCATCCGAAAAAGTAGTTTTTAGATGTGGCAGTTGGACTTCGGAATCAACAACAATATATCCTGGCCTACCACAGGGATCACCATTATCTCCGGTACTGTTCAACGCCTACACAGTGAGAATCACCAGTGAGCAGATCACTGGACCTGGCAGGACATTGTCATATGCCGATGATGTTTTAGTGTATCGTCAGGGTAAGGATAGAGAGCAGGTTGCTGTGGAACTACAAACCGAACTCAAACGCATAAGTACTTGGTGTGATGAAGCTGGGGCAATGGTCAACCCAACAAAGGCAACAGTGACTTGGTTCTCGTTGAATAATCATATTGTCAACACTCCAACACCAACTGTAATGCTGTGTTCAGAGACGGTGGAAAGAACGCAGGCAATGAATTACCTGGGGATACGGTTTGATCGAAGCCTTGCTTATAATGAGCACATAGACCAGGTGATAACAAAGGCCAAGCGGGGTTTGGCTGCGATGCGGGTGATGGCGGCAGCAAACTGTGAGCAGCGCCATCTATGTCTTCTGTACGAGGGGCTGGTCATGTCTGTTTTGGAGTATGCAATGGCAATCCTGACTCTCAGCTGTAAGCAGATAGAAAGGATGGAAAGGATACAGAATGAAGCTATGCGCATTATTCTTGGATGTACAAGAGATACAGCATACAGGGCGATGCGCTACCTTCTTGATTTTCCAACCATTGAAGAGAGAATACAAGTTTGCAGGGCACGCGCCTACCTCAGAGTTAACGCAAACACACAGCATCCACTGCAGAATGAAATTATGAAGGTGAAGGGCAGCAGGTTAAAAAGAGGACGGTCGTGGATGGGTCAAGCTGAAGACATTCTTCAACAGGTGTGTTCACTTGAGGACTTAGAACCTGGCGAGGAGTGGGTGCAAGTGCCAACAGATTTCTGCACATCCTTTTCAGTTTGCATCCAACTAGATAGAAAATGCAGACAAGAAAATCCGGCTGCTGTGGAGGCTGAAGTACAAGTGTTGATTTTCGAGAATTCGCTAGACGGTGATGCGGTCATCTACACAGATGGGTCGGTCGTCCGACATGTGAGAAGCTCATGGGCCTTTACAGCTCGGGCCGGAGAGAGAATTGTGAAGGAGGACTCTGGTGCTTTCACTGAAACCACAAGTAGCCTGACTATGGAAGTCATGGCAGTGAGTAAAGCAATAACATGGCTCGAGACACAGACATTCACATGTTTCCTTAGCGACTCAATGAACATGATCAAGAGAATAGAGGAGGGGTCGATCCGAAGAGAATGGTTGCTGCCTCTGGAGCGGTCTCGGCTGACAAAGATTAGTTTCATCTTCGTGCCAGGGCATGCGGGAGTACAAGAAAATGAGCGGGCTGACAAGCTCGCAGGTGAGGCTACTGTGGAGGGCGGACGCGCCATGGACCAGGCTGACATTCTGAATGCTCTACGAGAAGTAAGACTCTTGCGTGAACCAAGTGATGACTGTGAATCTACAACCATGGCCAGACTGCGAGAATAGCAAATTAAAAGAGGGGTAGCCAAACAAGAACACTACGCAGGAAGCCAAAGAAGATTGATAAACCAACACAGAAATGGCGTCGTTAGCCGCTACACGCTGTGGGATTTGCTGAGGAGGGGATCCGAGCACTTATGGACTGAATGGTTCGATGTGCAATGAGGATGATCTGTCGTCTAACTAACTAACTAACTAACTAACTGTATTTGGTACTGAGGGTTTATTAACGATGTAGTGCTCTGGTGCTGGGGACGGAACACAACCTCCATCAGCCAGGTGTCGTCCCTACAACCTCCAACAACCAAGTACCGTCCCCACAACCCCCAATAACCAGGTGCCGTCCACACAACCTCCAACAACCAGGTGCCGTCCCCACAACCCCCAACAGCCAGGTGCCGTCCCCACAACCTCCAACAGCCAAAGCCGTCCACACAACCTCCAACAGCCAGGTGCCGTCCCCACAACCTCCAACAACCAAGTACCGTCCCCACAAGCCCCAACAACCAGGTGCCGTCCACACAACCTCCAACAACCAGGTGAAGTCCCCACAACCTCCAACAGCCAGGTGCCGTCCCCACAACCTCCATCAGCCATGTGTCGTCCCTACAACCTCCAACAACCAAGTACCGTCCCCACAACCCCCAATAACCAGGTGCCGTCCCCACAACCCCCAACAGCCAGGTGCCGTCCCCACAACCCCCAACAGCCAGGTATCGACCCACAACCTCCAATAGCCAGGTGCCGTCCCACAACCTCCAATAGCCAGGTGTCGTCCCAACAACCCCCAACAGACAGGTGCCGTTCCAACAACCTCCAAAAGCCAGGTGCCATTCCCACAACCTCCAATAGCCAGGTGCCGTCCACACAACCCCCAATAACCAGGTGTCGTCCCAACAACCCCCAACAGACAGGTGCCGTTCCAACAACCTCCAAAAGCCAGGTGCCATTCCCACAACCTCCAATAGCCAGGTGCCGTCCCACAACCTCCAATAGCCAGGTGTCGTCCCAACAACCCCCAACAGACAGGTGCCGTTCCAACAACCTCCAAAAGCCAGGTGCCATTCCCACAACCTCCAATAGCCAGGTGCCGTCCACACAACCCCCAATAACCAGGTGTCGTCCCAACAACCCCCAACAGACAGGTGCCGTTCCAACAACCTCCAAAAGCCAGGTGCCATTCCCACAACCTCCAATAGCCAGGTGCCGTCCCACAACCTCCAATAGCCAGGTGTCGTCCCAACAACCCCCAACAGACAGGTGCCGTTCCAACAACCTCCAATAGCCAGGTGCCGTCCCCACAACGCCCATTAGATAGGTGCAGTTCTGATCGCCGTCATTAATGGCCGTGAACCCCACAGCCACTGAGTTCGTCGCCCACCTAAAACTTGGGGTATCGACTTCGGTATATAGTATAATGTATGATTGACAATCACAAAAAGTCACTCCCCATTCAGCTGTTATCACATTTACATAGTTTGTAACATGCATGTTATATAACACAAGCACATCCTCATTACAAAAATCATATTGTCTGAAAATTGTAATTGCTCCCTTCTATTAAGCGTTGGCAGCGATACCCAAAGCCAGTGTGGGTCCTATATCTAGACCGACATGGGTCTAACATCTTGCTGAACCCCAAACTCATGTGGATGTATTCTTACGATGACACAGTCGAGACTCCCAATGTCTCTAGCTGAGCCGATGTGAAGCCACGGATCACTTCTGCTTTGTGATAATGACAGTCCTGAATGTACGGATAGATCCAACACTATTCGTAGTAGCTTATGTCTGCCATCTAGTCAGCACTTGAATCACCCCTCCTCGAAATTATGTTTTAATCCAGCAAAGGGTTCCTTGACAGTGTTCTCTCTGAACATCCACATAGTTAATGCGCACACGCCAGTCGTCAGCATGGGCGGTATAGTCAAAAGACAAACACGGAGTGGGAGACAAGACCCCTCGCGCCTACCTCAACGTTAGCTGCTCGGCTGACGAGAAGCTAAGTACAATGTCAGGTCACAAGCCAAACTTTTGGATCATCTCAGGGTATTTGCCACGGTCCTTTAGTTCTACGGTCAGTTCCCAGTCACTCCCACCATCAAAGACGGTAGCAAGCGGCAAGTCGTCAGCTTTCCCAGTTTTGCGCCCTGCTGGGACGAAGGAAATTTCCATCGGCCTCGGTCTGTGCCCCTGTCTGTTTGCATTCATTCGTGCCACGTCCACTATGGCAGCCAACTCGGTCAGGACCTTGTTGTGCCGCAACGCGAATCGCCCTTGGGTCAGGGCGACCTTACAACCAGACAGCACGTAGTCCTCCGTCTGGATTATCTTGGCTCTCTTACAGAAGAGACAAAACGGGTCTGTGGTTTTCCCCAACTTGGCCAAGTTGGCACCTGATGGCAGGACATTGTAGAGGGATCGCATGACGAAACTTAGACGCAGTGATGCCATGTGCCAAATCTCATTCCATGTCATGGATCTCTGCACAACCGCCTCCCATGACATCCACTGTGCCTGCTGTGCTTGCTGGGCAGCCTTGCGGACTCTTCCGTCATCTTCCTCCTTGCGGATCTCCTTAACCACCAGGTCCCTGCGTTCCTTGGCCGTCGACGCCTTTGACCACATCGGATCATTCACATGGAATCCGAACCCTGCGTGCCAACCTGGGTGTGGCCCATTACCTCCTTCAGCTGGAGTGTAGCCTGGGCTTGTTCGACTGCGCTGACGACTTTCCACTTCCTTCCCGTCCTTAAGGCGGGGACTGAAGCGCTGACCGTTATATCTGGAGACTCGCGCATCATCATCGCGAGTCTGACTTTTCCGGCTTTAAACTCTTCCATGAGGGACGGGAACGGGAGTATGAGATTGCTCTGCTTACAATACAATACGACAGTCGTGAGACACGTGGATACCCCAAGCCACTTTCGTATGTACCTGCTTGTCGTGCCTTCCATGGTGCTCACTGTGGTTACGCCAACATCATATATCAGCAGCGGCCACAGGAGTTTCGGAATAAGCATATATTGGAGGACCCAGATTTTGAATTTGCCTATGAACCTGGTTTTATCGATGGTACTCAGGCCTTTCGTCAGCATTCAGAGAGGTGAATAGTACCATTAGTCACCACAGAGAGGTGAATGATGGCATTAGTCACCACAAAGCGGTGAATGATACAATTAGTCACCACAGAGAGGTGAATGATACCATTAGTCACCAAGGGTTCTTGACAACATTCCAAGCAAAATTAATGCATTTCTGTGGAAGCCCGTAGACCCTGATCAGTTTCTACAGGCATTTCCCATCAATGCTTTGGAATGTATTTGTATAGTCCACCCACGCAATCTGAATTTGCTAGTGCAGTTCAATACTGTGCTCTATAATTAACTGTGGATATCTGATAAGTGTCGACGTCTGTGTCTTGGGTATTATTCCACGAAATTTGACAATACCCCGACATATCGAGTCAGGGGTTCCAAATCAGCTGCGGGCAATTGGGAAACAGATTGCTTTACGTTGATTTCGATGGTATGAGCGTCGGTCTTTCAGAAAGCAATGGTAAATTACTGAATGTAGAATTGCATAGTAAATCACTAACAATCAATACAGGTCGGGGTTGATTGCAACGTCATGTAAAGGACATGTAAATACAATTTGATTAAATCCAATGAGTATACGACATATGATCAGCAGTGAAGTAAACGACTCTGTTCACACGCCGTGAGGGTGTACTGAGTATAAGGTGTTTCACCCTTCGTGTTTAGATCAATCGGCACTCGGCGTGAGTAATGTGACGAATACCACGTCGGCCGCCTCTACCACAAGGGGCATTTCCTGCTATTTTAGACTGAAGCCCAGGTCAATTAAAAAAAGCAAAATTCCCCATGTGAAAGGGGATTCAAACACACAGCCAGCGGGACTCTAAGCAAGCTTGCTAGCCACACCGCTGCCACAGCCACATATGCTGTATATAGAGCCTTATTAAAAGTTCTATATTTTTTGGGGAGTCTCCGTGGCGAAGTAGTCAAGCCGCCTGACTCGGGCTCCGAAGGTTGTGAGCTCGATTCCGGGCCGCGTCCTTCGATTGGCGAGTGAATTTTTTCTGAGACTCATGGGGGTCGTCGCTGGAGCTACGGTGTTCGTGCTTTGTGCGACACTTTCCGAGACTGAGCCATATGGGATAAAACTCGGTGCAATGAAGTCGACCCTGTCAACTGTTAAGCGACAGTTAAGAGCCTTATTAATCTATTGGTCAATGCAGTTGACACCTGTTATTGATTCTTGATTTCTATCTCGCAAAAGACTGCTTCTATAATCGTCTTGATTATTCAAATCTCTACATGGTTTTTGCCTTAAATGTTTTGCTTTTTTTTCTATATATTTTCTTCTACAGTTTATCTTTTGTACAAACTGAAACCCTTTGGCCACCGGCGTCTGAGGCGATGTATCAGTTGAATACCGGATCAAAGCTTCGAAATCAGCTGAGGGCTATTTAGAAACTGATTGCTTTGCGTTGATTTCGAAGGTATGAGGTTTCGGCAGTTCAAAATTTAATGGGAGACTACTGAACGTAAAACTGACTAATAATTCTCAAACAGTCAATAAATGTTCGGATTGATTGCAAAAACCAGTAAAGGACATGCAAGTAACTTTAACCTTTTTACAAATGTAGAGTGTATAATCTCTGTAAAATGCTTTTAACTCCCAAAATGTAGTCTTTTCTCTGGATGCAACTAATCTCAGATGTAACATTACCATAGTTAAAACATAATGGGTTAATAAGAATAAAGACTTTGATAGAAATAATATATAACAACTTTGGTGAAAATACGATTCAGGATTATGAATACTAAAAGTAATCAAGAGAGAGTTAACTGTAGCAACCGTACAATGAACTTTAATGTTAAAGAGAGGTAGAGTTCACTGCTCTTGGGGCGACAGAGCTGTAGAAGTACATCCAGACATAATCTCTGGCACTCTGATGTTGGGCTGTATCTTGTGTGGTCGTTTCTCCCAGCTCTTGTATTTCGTCGTGTGCACTACTGCAAGTACCCACCTCCCCCTTCCCCATCTTTACGATCTGTTCTACTATTCAGGCTTCATTGTCTATTTAATATCTATGGTTCTGGGCATCAATCAACCATTATTATAACATCAAGTCTGTGTCGACGAGAAACTAACTGTCTAACAGTACTTCAAAAGAACCAAGCAATAACGTATGTGAAATGAGACCGTTAATGTATATGCGAGTTCAGACCTTGATATTTATGAGAACGAAAGGATCTCTTATAACTCTTGTAGACCAGCAAAGTTCATCTGGAAGCATGCAGTGGCGGAAGAATGAGTGCTTGGAAGATCAGATAGTCAGAGTGAATATCGTGACAATAGACCACGTGACAGTGACAATTAACCTGAGTCTTGGGGTGCTAATTGGCAGGGTTCATCTGTGATGAGGCTGATAAGACATTGAGCAATGCTGATGTAAAGATTAAACGACCTGCTGGAAACTGTGTGAGGTAGGATTATCTGTGGTTGTAAGTCTGTACTAAACAACCTGCTGGAAACTGTGTGAGGTAGGATTATCTGTGATTGTAAGTCTGTACTAAACAACCTGCTGGCAGCTGTATGAGGTAGGATTATCTGTGGTTGTAAGTCTGTACTAACCAACCTGCTGGAAACTGTGTGAGGCAGGATTATCTGTGGTTGTAAGTCTGTACTAACCAACCTGCTGGAAGCTGTGTGAGGCAGGATTATCTGTGGTTGTAAGTCTGTACTAACCAACCTGCTGGAAACTGTGTGAGGCAGGATTATCTGTGGTTGTAAGTCTGTACTAAACAACTTACTGGGAGCTGTGTGAGGTAGGATTACCTGTGGTTTAAGTCTTTAGTAAACAACTTACTGGGAGCTGTGTGACGTAGGATTATCTGTGGTTGTAAGTCTGTACTAACCAACCTGCTGGAAGCTGTGTGAGGTAGGATTATCTGTGGTTGTAAGTCTGTACTAAACAACCTGCTGGAAGCTGTGTGAGGCAGGATTATCTGTGGTTGTAAGTCTGTACTAAACAACCTGCTTGTCAGCGTCTCACAAATAGGGATAGAAAGACTCGGGTTCAGACAGCAGTGGAGTGCGATCACAGATCTGACAGAACTCTAAGTTCGGATATTGTCATTCTACTTTATTACAATATCTATCTGGCGAACATTCGTCTCGCACTTATTACATAGCATATTACATACACATTAGACAAAGCATCAACAAGTTACACATCACAGCATCTGTCTATCGTAAACAACTTAAGGATTCTAAACTAAGTCTCTCTATGTGTCTCCCCTGAGAAGCTAGACCCTCTCCAGTCCAAGTCCAGTGGCCGTCTGCCCTCTCGACTCTCGTCGGGTGGACACGGAGTGCTGGCTATCGCGTGCACCCCGTGGGTGTCACTCTTTCACTCTTCCGGCGGGTTCCGCCTGGATCTACTGCGTAGTTGGAGATTCGACCCCTCTTTTCTCGAATGTCCGAGATCTCGAATGTTCGGGTCGCTGTTCTTATCTCCCTTCTTTGTGTGTTGCTTCTTTCACTGTGTTGTTTCCCATATCTCATATTGTGAGACCTTGACACTGCTGGAAGCTGTGTGAGGCAGGATTATCTGTGGTTGTAAGTCTGTACTAACCAATCTGCAGGCAACTGTGTGAGGTAGGATTACCTGTGATTGTAAGTCTGTACTAACCAAACGGCTGGCCTCTGTGTGAGGTAGGATTACCTGTGATTGTAAGTCTCTACTAAACAACGTGCTGGCGGCTGTGTGAGGCAGGATTACCTGGGATTGTGAGTCTCTACTAAATAATCTGCTGGGAGCTGTGTGAGGCAGGGTTACCTGTGAGTGTAGGCCTGTGCTAAATAACTTACAACGAGCTGTGTGAGGAAGGATTACCTATGATTGTAAGCCTGTGCTAAATAACTTACAAGGAGCTATGTGAGGCAGGATTACCTGTGATTGTAAGCCTGTGCTAAGCAACTTGCTGGGAGCTGTGTGAGGCAGGATTACCTGTGATTGTAAGCCTGTGCTAAGCAACTTGCTGGGAGCTGTGTGAGGCAGGATTACCTGTGATTGTAAGCCTGTGCTAAGCAACTTGCTGGGAGCTGTGTGAGGCAGGATTACCTGTGATTGTAAGCCTGTGCTAAGCAACTTGCTGGGAGCTGTGTGAGGCAGGATTACCTGTGATTGTAAGCCTGTGCTAAGCAACTTGCTGGGAGCTGTGTGAGGCAGGATTACCTGTGATTGTAAGTCTGTACTAAAGTTGCTGATGTTGGTGCAGCGAGTCACAGTTGTAGGTACCACTTTTAGTCAAGGGTTGTATTAGCCTCTGTACTCTGTGTGAGAACCAGTTATATTACCACTAATGCAAACAAAGTGAGAAAGAGAAAGAGAGAGAGAGAGAGAGAGAGAGAGAGAGAGAGAGAGAGAGAGAGAGAAGGGTAGAGACAGAGAGATAAAGGAAGAGAGAGATAGAGATGGAGTGAGAGAGAGGAGGCCGAGTGAGATAGAGAGCGAGCGAGAGAGAGAGAGAGAGAGAGAGAGAGAGAGAGAAGGTAGAGACAGAGAGATAAAGGAAGAGAGAGATAGAGATGGAGTGAGAGAGAGGAGGCCGAGTGAGATAGAGAGCGAGCGAGAGAGAGAGAGAGAGAGAGAAGGGTAGAGACATAGAGATAAAGGAAGAGAGAGATAGAGATGGAGTGAGAGAGAGGAGGCCGAGTGAGATAGAGAGCGAGCGAGAGAGAGAGAGAGAGAGAGAGAGAGTGAGAGAGAAGGGTAGAGACAGAGAGATAAAGGAAGAGAGAGATAGAGATGGAGTGAGAGAGAGGAGGCCGAGTGAGATAGAGAGCGAGCGAGAGAGAGAGAGAGAGAGAGAAGGGTAGAGACAGAGATAAAGGAAGAGAGAGATAGAGATGGAGTGAGAGAGAGGAGGCCGAGTGAGATAGAGAGCGAGCGAGAGAGAGAGAGAGAAAGAGAGAGAGAGAAGGGCAGAGACAGAGAGATAAAGGAAGAGAGAGATAGAGATGGAGTGAGAGAGAGGAGGCCGAGTGAGATAGAGAGCGAGCGAGAGAGAGAGAGAGAGAGAGAGAGAAGGGTAGAGACAGAGTGATAAAGGAAGAGAGAGATAGAGATGGAGTGAGAGAGAGGAGGCCGAGTGAGATAGAGAGCGAGCGAGAGAGAGAGAGAGAGAGAGAGAGAGAGAGAGAGAGAGAGAGGGGGGGAAGCGAAAGGGAGTGAAAGAGAGATAGAGATAGACATACTTCCGGTGTGCCGATGCCAAGGGGTTTTAGCTATCATCTCTTTATTTTTGAAGCACAGTGTGACAAACTATCATCTGCTAAGGTACCAGCAACTTTATATCGGCGTATTGTAAATGGAAAGTCCCTGTGCCGCGTCTCATTGAAATATTGAGGGTTCTTGACAATACGCCGTTTGATATGTAACGCCACCAGCATCACGTTGACTATTGTCCCATCATAATCATTGTATGACATTCGGTCAACAGCAGTCTTTTGTTAATAAAATATCCGTCTTGAGTCGAATTGAACACATGACTTTCGTGTGGCTAGCAACGACTTCCGTGTTACAGAATGCGCTACCAACACATGCATGATTGCTGAGCAGCATTACACAATACAGTTACAAGATGTAGTTATTGCAGTGTCATTTCAGATGTTTGTGTGTCTTATTTTCGTGTTGTTTGAAGGCCTGTTACAGCAAAGTTCTTTGTTTTTAGTTGTTGTTATTGTTACGAGTGCGAGTCAATAAGTAAGTCACACAGTTCTTTGGGATGGCAGGTAAATGTAGTTGGTGTTTTATACAGGTGTCATGTGGTGACAGCAACATCGAACTTTATATTCCCGTTCGTCAGGTGGCGCTAGGTGTCTCATGCGCATGCGGAGCGCATAAACAAAATGGCGATTGTACTTACGGAGTGTACAACCAAAGAGCAACGTGCTGTTGTGTGTGTTTTTTGTGTGTGTGGGCAAAAGGACTGCCTGCAAAGGATATTCATAAGGAAATGCTTCCTGTTTATGCTGACAAATGTTTGTCCCGAAAAGCGGTGCATAGCGGGAGAGAAAAACTTTCTTAAGGACGCTCTAAAATTGTTGATGAAATCCGATCTGGTCGTCCTGTTGAGATTGCAACAGAAGCATCCGTGCAGCGGGTGGAGGAGATGATTAGAGGTGACAGGCGAGTAACGAAAGACTCTGTAGCATCTGCAATAGGGTGCTCACATGGTTCAGCATGCAGCATAATGCATGATCGATTGCAATTTAAGAAAGTGTGCTCAAGGTGGGTACCCAGTCAATTAAAGGAGGAACACAAAATAACCGATTTGGCCTGTCCTTGCATCATCTCTGTCGATACGAAGATGAAGGAGAAGACATGTTGAACAGGATTGTTACTGGGGACGGATCATGGGTGCATCACTACCAGCCCGAATCAAAGCGTGCTTCAATGCAATGGAAACATCCTTCTTCGCCTTGTGTCCAAAAATTCAAGCAGGGAAGGTTATCCTGACAATGTTCTGGGATTGTCATGGTGTACTTTTAACAAATTTCAACAAGAAAGGTGACAATGTGAATTCTGACTCGTACTGTGAAGTTCTATCGATGCTTCATGATGCAATTCGAAGAAAACGTCCAAGACTGCTGACTAGAGGAATGTTGCTTCTTCATGGCAATGCCAGACCACATACGGCTCGATTAACTCAGGATAAAATTACCCAACTAAGGTGGGAACTTCTGGAATATCCACCTTACACCCCTAGCAATTTCCACCTTTTTGGTCCACTGAAAACCCACCTTGGCGGGAGACATTTCGCGAATGACGCCGAGGTTGAATTCTGAAGTGAAAACGTGGTTTACACAGTTCTATGCAGTCGGTTTGGGAGGGCTGATAAAACGATGGGATAAGTGCATCAATGTTGATGGAAATTATGCTGAGAAATAAAGGGACAATGTATGTATAAAAATAAAATGGTTTCTAGTTGTTATCATAATTAGTCATTTTTCTAAAGCCATTTGTGACTTACTTATTGACTTCCCCGTGTAATTTGTAAAATTGTCACACACTACAAGCGTTCCAAGTTTTTAAATTGTCATTAAAATAAAACATTTCCAGACGTGGGAACCAGCTATGAGTCTCTCAGAGTGCACGGACAAATACGTGACTAGTGTTTTCCTCTGTTGACGGACAATGAAGGCAGGTGTTGAGCCGCCGTCCGTTCGCACGCATGACATTAGCTGCGTAGTCCATTATCAACTACACCAACTTTTCCGCCTTTACATTTCCATAGCGTGGCGTAATTGAACCCATTTCCTTTGTGGTTGTTGACCACATCATATAGTCCAGTGATATATGGTTTAGTAATTGTAATGTGGTCGGGTAAGACTTTCTTTCAAAGAACAGCTGACTATCACATTTTTTTCCCTGCGTTTCCATCCTGTTTCAGGATATTGCGGTCAACATCAGCATCTTTCAGCTGTATGTAGATTCCTAGGCTAGATTACGCTCATCAGCAAGCCACGACTTTCTGAGTGAACGGCTCCATACTCTCATAAGTCACTGGTGCGACTAGAACCGCTTCCAATTCTAGTGCACTCACGTCAACCACGAGAGTATTCGGGATTACGGAGAAAGCTGCAAACGCCTCGGCCAGATAGCCGGCATGACTATCACATACAGTTTAGAATATCCCACAAATGTATTCTTTAGTATATTATGGAGTAAATTATTCATTACAAAGTTAAGGTTGGTGAAAGGAAACATCATCCCATTATGAAGCATTTTTATTAATCTCTTCCTGATGGTGCCTGTCCTATGTTGTCAAAGGGCTTTCTGGTCGACCCAGACTTAAATTGGCACCAAGAAACGTTGTGGGAAGTTATCTAGACTGATGTGATATTGATATCACCTATCGAGTGCCGATTAGTTGATGAAATAGAGAGATATCACCTATAGCCAATATTGCTCAAGATGTGTAAAAGGGTCCATTACATGTTATTTTACATGTTATTTTGCTTTACTTTGCGTTAGTTTAGTTTAGATTAACTTAATTTACTTTACATATAAACAAGGATTTCCCTTGAAAACTACATGGGAATTTTTTTCATCTTCTCTATCTAAGCTCGTAATCTAATATGTCTATGAATTACAGGTTGCCAGTTAAAGAATTACATTTTTTTCAAATGCGTAATCATGCATTTTTCTTGCCAACAATAATATGGTTGTGACGCCTTCCTATCAACACCCCACCTTCGTTAGCCAGACTAAAGTCTGTTTCAAGGATGTGGCAATGGAAGGTGAGGAATGGCGTTGCATAGTATGGTGTGCGACCATACAGTGTTCCACGCTATGACTATTTCAATTGTCTGGAGTATCCTACATGTAGCTGTGATGTCGGTTCCCAAATCAATAAATCAATAAATCAATCTTACATGTAGCTACATGAATTGACCACGGAATAATTTGCATGCAACTAACTGAACTGTCCATGGAGTAACCTTACATGTAACTACCTGAACAGTCCATGGAGTAACCTTACATGTAACTAACTGAACTGTCCATGGAGTAACCTTACATGTAACTACCAGAACTGTCCATGGAGTAACCTTACATGTAACTATCAGAACCGACCATGGAGTAACCTTACATGTAACTAACTGAACTGTCCATGGAGTAACCGTACATGTAACTACCAGAACTGTCCATGGAGTAACCTTACATGTAGCTACCTGTACTGTCAATGGAGTAACCTTACATGTAACTACCAGAACTGCCCATGGAGTAACCTTACATGTAACTACCTGAACTGTTAATGGAGTAACCTTACATGTAGACACCTGAACTGTCCATGAAGTAACCTTACATGTAACTACCTGAACTGTCCATGAAGTAACCTTATATGTAACTACCTGAACTGTCCATGGAGTAACTTACATGTAGCTACCTGAACTGACCTTGACGTAACCTTACATGTAACTACCTGAACTGCCCATGAAGTAACCTTACAAGTAACTACCTGAACTGTCCATGGAGTAACCTTACATGTAACTACCTGAACTGTCCATGAAGTAACCTTGCATGTAACTACCTGAGCTGTCCATGGAGTAACCTTGCATGTAACTACCTGAACTGTCCATGGAGTAACCTTGCATGTAACTACCTGAACTGTCCATGGAGTAACCTTGCATGTAACTACCTGAACTGTCAATGAAGTAACCCTGCATGTAACTACCTGAAATGTCCATGGAGTAACCTTACATGTAACTACCAGAACTGTCCATGGAGTAACCTTACATGTAACTACCTGAACTGTCCATGGAGTAATCTTACACGTAGCTACCTGAACTCTCCATGAAGTAACCTTGCATGTAGCTACCTGAACTGTCAATGAAGTAACCTTACATGTAACTACCTGAACTGTCCATGGAGTAACCTTACATGTAGCTACCTGAACTGACCATGGAGTAACCTTACATCTAGCTACCTGAACTGTCCATGGAGTGACCTTACATGTAGCTACCTGAACTGTCCATGAAGTAACCTTACATGTAACTACCTGAACTGTCCATGGAGTAACCTTACATGTAGCTGCCTGAACTATCCATGAAGTAACCTTACATGTAGCTACCTGAACTGTCAATGGAGTAACCTTACATGTAGCTGCCTGAACTGTCCATGGAGTAATCTTACATGTAGCTACCTGAACTGTCCATGAACTAACCTTACATGTAGCTACCTGAACTGGCAATGAAGTAACCTTACATGTAACTACCTGAACTGTCCATGGAGTAATCTTACATGTAGCTACCTGAACTGTCCATGAAGTAACCTTACATGTAGCTACCTGAACTGTCAATGAAGTAACCTTACATGTAACTATCTGAACTGTCCATGGAGTAACCTTACATGTAGCTACCTGAACTGACCATGGAGTAACCTTACATGTAGCTACCTGAACTGTCCATGGAGTAACCTTACATGTAGCTACCTGAACTGTCCATGAAGTAACCTTACTTGTAACTACCTGAACTGTCCATGGAGTAACCTTATATGTAGCTGCCTGAACTGTCCATGAAGTAACCTTACATGTAGCTGCCTGAACTGTCCATGGAGTAACCTTACATGTAGCTACCTGAACTGTCCATGAAGTAACCTTACATGTAACTACCAGAACTGACCATGGAGTAACCTTACATGTAGCTACCTGAACTGTCCATGAAGTAACCTTACATGTAACTACCAGAACTGACCATGGAGTAACCTTACATGCAACTACCAGAACTTTCCATGAAATAACCTTACATTTAACTACCAGAACTTCCCATGAAATAACCTTACATGTAACTACCAGAACTGTCCATGAAATAACCTTACATGTAACTACCAGAACTGTCCATGAAGTAACCTTACCTGTAACTGCCTGAACTGTCCATGAAGTAACCCTACATGTAACTACCATAACTGTCCATGGAGTAACCTTACATCTAACTACCAGAACTGTCCATGGAGTAACCTTACATGTAGCTACCTGAACTGACCATGGAGTAACCTTACATCTAACTACCAGAACTTCCCATGATGTAACCTTACATGTAACTACCTGAACTGTTCATGAAGTAACCTTACATGTAACTACCTGAACTGTTCATGAAGTAACCTTAAATGTAACTACCTGAACTGACCATGGAGTAACCTTACATCTAACTACCAGAACTTCCCATGATGTAACCTTACATGTAACTACCAGAACTGCCCATGGAGTAACCTTACATGTAACTACCTGAACTGTTCATGAAGTAACCTTACATGTAACTACCATAACTGTCCATGGAGTAACCTTACATGTAACTACCAGAACTGTCCATGGAGTAACCTTACATGTAGCTACCTGAACTGTCCATGAAGTAACCTTACATGTAACTACCAGAACTGTCCATGGAGTAACCTTATATGTAACTACCTGAACTGACCATGGAGTAACCTTACATGTAGCTACCTGAACTGTCCATGAAGTAACCTTACATGTAACTACCAGAACTGTCCATGGAGTAACCTTATATGTAACTACCTGAACTGACCATGGAGTAACCTTACATGTAGCTACCTGAACTGTCCATGAAGTAACCTTACATTTAGCTACCAGAACTGTCCATGGAGTAACCTTACATGTAACTACCAGAACTGTCCATGAAGTAACCTTACATTTAGCTACCAGAACTGTCCATGAAGTAACCTTATATGTAACTAACTGAATTGTCCATGGAGTAACCTTACATGTAGTTAACCAATCCAATATTTACGAACAAATAATCGGCCTCGCTCAAACTGCTTCTGCAGCGTCGGTTATAATTAAGGTCCTTGTTTTTGTGAATTTTAATGTTTTACCTTTCTTTGTTCTCTTTCTAGTTAGTTTCCAAAGAACAATTTATATGTTCTCCTTACTGATCTTTGGGGTGGGTCTTCTGCGGCTCGACGCTTACTGTAACTAACTGAATTGACCATGTATTTATACTTATTTGAGGCTAGGCTATTTAGTGTATATATATATACACACCCCCCCCCCCACCACCACCACCACCACCCCAGACACGATGATTAAAAAAAAAGAAGAAAGATCCTGGGCTCCAAAGACGACACAGCCTTAAATGGGTACCAGGACATGTTCTGAATAGTAAATACAGCCGACGTAATTTGAGTGCATCACTCATCGAGTGCCAAACAGTCAATACACATACGAGCTAGCACCATACACCCAACACACCCCAAGGCGTGGGACAGAGCCCTTTAATTTACCACATCAGTATTCGGGTCACCTTAATAAGGGTCCCTCGATATTTTATGTGCAAAGTGGGCCATCATTCAGACTGTTTCTGCAGTGGGTATGGAAGGAGCCATGATAAGACTGTGGCTAGCATCCCTGCCTGCCAGACGGTTGTCATGAATTCGAATTTATTTCGAGACGAGGTTTCTTGTGTTACCCCAGCTGTCCTCCTAGGTCGACTCAACGGGTATCTTGTGTTACCTCAGCTGTCCTCCCAGGTCGACTCATAGAGTTTCTTGTGTTACCTCAGCTGTCCTCCCAGGTCGACTCACGGGATTTCTTGTGTTAGCTCAGCTGTCCTCCCAGGTCGACTCACGGGGTTTCTTGTGTTACCTCAGCTGTCCTTCCAGGTCCACTCACGGGGTTTCTTGTGTTACCCCAGCTGTCCTCCCAGGTCGACTCAAGGGGTATATTGTGTTACCTCAGCTATCCTCCCAGGTCGACTCATGGGATTTCTTGTGTTACCTCAGCTGTCATACCAGATCGACTCACGGCGTTTCTTGGGTTACCTCAGCTGTCCTTCCAGGTCGACTCACGGGGTTTCTTGTGTTGCCTCAGCTGTTCTCCCAGGTCGACTCACGGGGTTTCTTGTGTTACCTCAGCTGTCCTCTCAGGTCGACTCACGGGGTTTCTTGTGTTACCTCAGCTGTCCTTCCAGGTCGACTCACGGGGTTTCTTGTGTTACCTCAGCTGTCTCCCAGGTCGACTCACGGGGTTTCTTGTGTTACCTCAGCTGTTCTCCCAGGGCGACTCAGCCTGAAATGAGTACCACGGAATGTCCTGGCAAAGTAGAATCACAAACAAACGGAACAAAGGACTATGACAAGAACACAAAATAAAATTTGACGCAAAGCAATCAGACAGCAAGCAAGTAATAACTTTTGTAGAATGATAAAATTATTATTATGTCATGGTGATTTCACAATCAATACATGTAGACACAGAAATTAACACGGGTGTACAATGATGACATCTGTACAATCACCAGAACTTGGATCACATCTTGTAATGTTACAACACACAATGTAATAATGCTACCAATGGTATAAGGATACGAGAAAAGCTACTCATAAATGACATAGACTACACATTTGGTATCTACAGAATATGTTTGTGCACATTAGCGTTACGTTTGTATGTAGTATGTCTCGAGGTGACACACTAACACAGTGGCTCTCAACCTTTTTTGGCCCGTGCCCCTCTTCACCACATTTTAAGAACGTCACCCCCCCCCCCCCTTTCGTTTTTCCTACTTAAAAATGTGGCCCGTGCCCCCCTTCACCATATTTTCACAACGTCATCCCCCCACCCTCCCTTCGTATTCCCTACCTAAAATCCCCCCTGCCGCTCCTGCCCCTCCACAGTATAAGTAATAATGGAAGCACATACCAAAACAAGTCTAGACGTCCATAAAAACGTGATTTGTGAGTCTACTTACTTTATAAAATGAATTTTAGAAGGGGTGAGACGTACAGAACCGTAAAGTATGAAGGAAAAAACAATATCAAGTAATCGGTTCTTGTATTAACGCGATCATTGAAATAATCTTCATTCCCCCCCCCCCACCCCCTGGAAACCTTAAAATCCTCCCCCCCCCCTGGGGGGGGGGGGGGGTTCCCCACCGGTTGAGAACCACTGCACTAACATAAACATTAGCGTTATGTTTGTAAATAGTTTGTCTCGAGGTGACACACTAGCATACACATATGGTCATAGTGTTATGAATGTATCACACACAAATTGATTAAGACACTATTACAAAAATGTAGGTAGTATTTGTGACATACAATTACACACTCAATACACACACACACACATACATATATTCAAGCGCACTTACAGAGGTGCTGAAAAATGAATATCGGTATTTTGAAAGTGTACCGTTTTGACAAAATACAACATTAAGCCTGGTGGCGTTTGTACCAAAACATTGTATAAGTCAGAAAAATTGAAAGGACGTTATTTTAAAACAATTGTGTATTGGGTATATGGTGCGCTCTCCATGTGTATAGACCGACCGGTACTCAATGGGTGATGTGTCACACCGCTCCCCATGTGTATAGACCGACCGGTACTAGTCAGTGCGCTACACCAAATGAGGACGGTTTCCCGTTAAACATTTTATTTCAGATACCAGACGTCGCAAGGCAAGAACGTGTCCAATAATAAGTTTGCCACTGGAACAAGTGTTTGTATAAGATTCAAAACAATGCATTCCCTTAGTGAATGTAAACACAGCAGCCAAAAACAATATGTCGTACTATTTGTTGCCTGCCATAGTTCGCTGTATCTCGTCAAAAGCATAAACTCCAAACTACGGCCATAACCTTAACAAAAGGAAAAGCGTTCCGTTTACTGTATTCCATGAACAATAAACAATTACTCAAATATAGTGAGACCTTGCAATGAAGCGGTTCCAGCCGATTGTATCCAGACAGAAAGAGTTCGTTTTAAATTTGAAATTATCCTGGGCATAAAAAACTCCCCACATTGGAACTATACCTGTGACTATGTGTTTTAAATGTTCCAGCCAGAGTATTATGCAAGTATTCACGTCATATGATGTATAACTCTGCAGTATGCTCCTGAGGAGATGCAGCGAATTCTGGCAGGCAATAAACTGTCCAACATATTGTTTGTGGCTTCTGTGTTCACAGTTTGCAAAAGATTTAGACTAGGTTTAGATGTATTCTACATTATAGGACAAACATTGGCCGATCGTGACGTCAGATATTGCGAAATAGAACTGTTAAAATAGACTTGGGCTCCCAGGCTGATCCAGCCTACGAAAGGTACCGGGAAATATCGTGGGATATAAAGGCGCGATACTGACCACATCAGCCGCCCTGTGCCTAGGATGTAAAGGTGGCAGGCGCGATA
Organism: Cepaea hortensis; assembly: GCA_963921405.1. Classification (NCBI taxonomy): domain Eukaryota; kingdom Metazoa; phylum Mollusca; class Gastropoda; order Stylommatophora; family Helicidae; genus Cepaea; species Cepaea hortensis. The sequence goes on along the minus strand of OY992880.1, from coordinate 85,780,645 downwards.
CTGACCACATCAGCCGCCCTGTGCCTAGGATGTAAAGGCGCGATACTGACCACATCAGCCGCCCTGTGCCTAGGATGTAAAGGCGGCAGGCCACATCAGCCGCCCTGTGCCTAGGATGTAAAGGCGGCAGGCCACATCAGCCGCCCTGTGCCTAGGATGTAAAGGCGGCAGGCCACATCAGCCGCCCTGTGCCTAGGATGTAAAGGCGGCAGGCCACATCAGCCGCCCTGTGCCTAGGATGTAAAGGCGGCAGGCCACATCAGCCGCCCTGTGCCTAGGATGTAAAGGCGGCAGGCCACATCAGCCGCCCTGTGCCTAGGATGTAAAGGCGGCAGGCCACATCAGCCGCCCTGTGCCGACTGGGCCACACAAATATGACTCTAGCACCACATCTCTAATGTGCCTTAGGGCGCGTAAATGGATCATTGGCTTTATGTTTGAACACCACAGATTTAAACAGATAGAACCAGACAATCAGAGTATTAAGAGCATGGATACTTCCTGTGGCAATTCACTTTATGTTTGAACACCACAGATTTAAACAGATAGAACCAGACAATCAGAGTATTAAGAGCATGGATACTTCCTGTGGCAATACACTTTATGTTTGAACACCACAGATTTAAACAGATAGAACCAGACAATCAGAGTATTAAGAGCATGGATACTTCCTGTGGCAATACACTTTATGTTTGAACACCACAGATTTAAACAGATAGAACCAGACAATCAGAGTATTAAGAGCATGGATACTTCCTGTGGCAATACACTTTATGTTTGAACACCACAGATTTAAACAGATAGAACCAGACAATCAGAGTATTAAGAGCATGGATACTTCCTGTGGCAATACACTTTATGTTTGAACACCACAGATTTAAACAGATAGAACCAGACAATCAGAGTATTAAGAGCATGGATACTTCCTGTGGCAATACACTTTATGTTTGAACACCACAGATTTAAACAGATAGAACCAGACAATCAGAGTATTAAGAGCATGGATACTTCCTGTGGCAATACACTTTATGTTTGAACACCACAGATTTAAACAGATAGAACCAGACAATCAGAGTATTAAGAGCATGGATACTTCCTGTGGCAATACACTTTATGTTTGAACACCACAGATTTAAACAGATAGAACCAGACAATCAGAGTATTAAGAGCATGGATACTTCCTGTGGCAATACACTTTATGTTTGAACACCACAGATTTAAACAGATAGAACCAGACAATCAGAGTATTAAGAGCATGGATACTTCCTGTGGCAATACACTTTATGTTTGAACACCACAGATTTAAACAGATAGAACCAGACAATCAGAGTATTAAGAGCATGGATACTTCCTGTGGCAATACACTTTATGTTTGAACACCACAGATTTAAACAGATAGAACCAGACAATCAGAGTATTAAGAGCATGGATACTTCCTGTGGCAATACACTTTATGTTTGAACACCACAGATTTAAACAGATAGAACCAGACAATCAGAGTATTAAGAGCATGGATACTTCCTGTGGCAATACACTTTATGTTTGAACACCACAGATTTAAACAGATAGAACCAGACAATCAGAGTATTAAGAGCATGGATACTTCCTGTGGCAATACACTTTATGTTTGAACACCACAGATTTAAACAGATAGAACCAGACAATCAGAGTATTAAGAGCATGGATACTTCCTGTGGCAATACACTTTATGTTTGAACACCACAGATTTAAACAGATAGAACCAGACAATCAGAGTATTAAGAGCATGGATACTTCCTGTGGCAATACACTTTATGTTTGAACACCACAGATTTAAACAGATAGAACCAGACAATCAGAGTATTAAGAGCATGGATACTTCCTGTGGCAATACACTTTATGTTTGAACACCACAGATTTAAACAGATAGAACCAGACAATCAGAGTATTAAGAGCATGGATACTTCCTGTGGCAATACACTTTATGTTTGAACACCACAGATTTAAACAGATAGAACCAGACAATCAGAGTATTAAGAGCATGGATACTTCCTGTGGCAATACACTTTATGTTTGAACACCACAGATTTAAACAGATAGAACCAGACAATCAGAGTATTAAGAGCATGGATACTTCCTGTGGCAATACACTTTATGTTTGAACACCACAGATTTAAACAGATAGAACCAGACAATCAGAGTATTAAGAGCATGGATACTTCCTGTGGCAATACACTTTATGTTTGAACACCACAGATTTAAACAGATAGAACCAGACAATCAGAGTATTAAGAGCATGGATACTTCCTGTGGCAATACACTTTATGTTTGAACACCACAGATTTAAACAGATAGAACCAGACAATCAGAGTATTAAGAGCATGGATACTTCCTGTGGCAATACACTTTATGTTTGAACACCACAGATTTAAACAGATAGAACCAGACAATCAGAGTATTAAGAGCATGGATACTTCCTGTGGCAATACACTTTATGTTTGAACCCCAGAGATTTAAACAGATAGAACCAGACAATCAGAGTATTAAGAGCATGGATACTTCCTGTGGCAATACACTTTATGTTTGAACACCACAGATTTAAACAGATAGAACCAGACAATCAGAGTATTAAGAGCATGGATACTTCCTGTGGCAATACACTTTATGTTTGAACACCACAGATTTAAACAGATAGAACCAGACAATCAGAGTATTAAGAGCATGGATACTTCCTGTGGCAATACACTTTATGTTTGAACACCACAGATTTAAACAGATAGAACCAGACAATCAGAGTATTAAGAGCATGGATACTTCCTGTGGCAATACACTTTATGTTTGAACACCACAGATTTAAACAGATAGAACCAGACAATCAGAGTATTAAGAGCATGGATACTTCCTGTGGCAATACACTTTATGTTTGAACACCACAGATTTAAACAGATAGAACCAGACAATCAGAGTATTAAGAGCATGGATACTTCCTGTGGCAATACACTTTATGTTTGAACACCACAGATTTAAACAGATAGAACCAGACAATCAGAGTATTAAGAGCATGGATACTTCCTGTGGCAATACACTTTATGTTTGAACACCACAGATTTAAACAGATAGAACCAGACAATCAGAGTATTAAGAGCATGGATACTTCCTGTGGCAATACACTTTATGTTTGAACACCACAGATTTAAACAGATAGGACCAGACAATCAGAGTATTAAGAGCATGGATACTTCCTGTGGCAATACACTTTATGTTTGAACACCACAGATTTAAACAGATAGAACCAGACAATCAGAGTATTAAGAGCATGGATACTTCCAGTGGCAATACACTTTATGTTTGAACACCACAGATTTAAACAGATAGAACCAGACAATCAGAGTATTAAGAGCATGGATACTTCCTGTGGCAATACACTTTATGTTTGAACACCACAGATTTAAACAGATAGAACCAGACAATCAGAGTATTAAGAGCATGGATACTTCCTGTGGCAATACACTTTATGTTTGAACACCACAGATTTAAACAGATAGAACCAGACAATCAGAGTATTAAGAGCATGGATACTTCCTGTGGCAATACACTTTATGTTTGAACACCACAGATTTAAACAGATAGAACCAGACAATCAGAGTATTAAGAGCATGGATACTTCCTGTGGCAATACACTTTATGTTTGAACACCACAGATTTAAACAGATAGAACCAGACAATCAGAGTATTAAGAGCATGGATACTTCCTGTGGCAATACACTTTATGTTTGAACACCACAGATTTAAACAGATAGAACCAGACAATCAGAGTATTAAGAGCATGGATACTTCCTGTGGCAATACACTTTATGTTTGAACACCACAGATTTAAACAGATAGAACCAGACAATCAGAGTATTAAGAGCATGGATACTTCCTGTGGCAATACACTTTATGTTTGAACACCACAGATTTAAACAGATAGAACCAGACAATCAGAGTATTAAGAGCATGGATACTTCCTGTGGCAATACACTTTATGTTTGAACACCACAGATTTAAACAGATAGAACCAGACAATCAGAGTATTAAGAGCATGGATACTTCCTGTGGCAATACACTTTATGTTTGAACACCACAGATTTAAACAGATAGAACCAGACAATCAGAGTATTAAGAGCATGGATACTTCCTGTGGCAATACACTTTATGTTTGAACACCACAGATTTAAACAGATAGAACCAGACAATCAGAGTATTAAGAGCATGGATACTTCCTGTGGCAATACACTTTATGTTTGAACCCCAGAGATTTAAACAGATAGAACCAGACAATCAGAGTATTAAGAGCATGGATACTTCCTGTGGCAATTCACGTGTCTGAAACCTGGACATGTAACAAATCAGATGAATAGCACGTGCCCTATTCTGAATATAAGTGTTGCACAAGAGTATTAATTCACTGGACGAAAAAAAAAAAAGAATAAGAAGAACTCAGTACTGAAGAAGATTGGCTGTTATGATAAATAGCGTTGGAAGAACTAAAAAAATCAGGGGCATATAAGAAGACATAAATGTCTGGAGAGGATAACACTGGAGGGAAGTATACCGAGAGAGACGAGAAGAAGAAAGTTATAGCGAAAATCTCATGCCTGCCAGGGATAGAACCACCATTCACTGCGTTGTGGGCAAGTGCGTTTACCACCGGACTACGACAGCGCTATTAAACAAAGGAATACAGTATTTATATTAGTATCTGTAAAGTGCAGACAAGTAAAAGGTTTACGTATATTCAGGGCAGGCGAGGGGAAAGATAATATTTGTCATATCCTGATGATAATACAAAACATTAATGAGTAGCTTGCAAGCATACATAAACATTTAATGTACAATAACAGTATCAATATCAAGCGGAATTAAGGTAAGGAAAATCAATGTAAAGGAAAATTAGATTTTCAAATGCATTTTAAACCTATGGTTTACAACGTATTCTTTATGGCTCTTGTAATCTTACCGAACTTCTAGTGAGCTATTTAATTTGCCTATAAAGATGCAATTTTAAAACACAAGGAGCGTGTAACAATGAATGTAGACAGACTAACACGTAGGAGTAATGTACAACAACTCAAGACAGCAAAAACAGACAGTGATGATACGGTTGATTACTAATCACAAGACCCGCTTATCCGAACAATACGGGAACCCACGAATGATGTCCAGGAAACCAGTGGTGTGGCCGTTAACTGAAGATGAGAAACTAGACTCTGATTACATGGTATGAAACATACACTATATACTTTTGTATAATATAACTAAATGAATGGGAACGCCAACATACACACTTTGGAAAATGTAACTACATGAATGAGATTGACAACACGTATACATTGAATAATTAACTAAATGAATGGGAATGAAAACATTACAGATCTTGGGAAATTGAACCAATACGTGGAAATATAAATACTGCAAACAGCTGGTAGAGGAACTAAATAACATACAATATTGATATCAATATTATAAACGTTGGATTCCGTCACTCGACGACAGACATCACAGAAGGTGAATAATCAAGTATAATTACATGTGCTAAATAACAATTACAAACAATGATAAATATGAACATGACTTAGGCCGAGTACAGGAGCACTGGTATGCCTAGAGTACCGAGCAGCACTACAACCAAGTACATAAACATCGCCATCGTGAAGTACTTGTAGTCAATAAACAGATGGATACACATTACAGATTTTGAACTCCGTCACTAAACAGCAAGTACAAACACTACGGAAGTTAAATAATAACACGAACTAATATAAATTTAACATTACATACATTGTATAACAGTAAACAATTATAATAAATTATCAGTTGAAGATTACAGCAGAAAAGTATCAGGAACTTAATTCAATATCAGTACTAAAACAAACGGGCTTTAAACGTCACACACACATGAGGTAGGGAAAGTAAAAACAAAAGTAAATAAACAGAAACATAACCCATACACATGTTGGATAATGTTACTATATTATAGTGACATACATTACACATAGCGGGTGTAACTTCTAATTGGGTTGTAAATACGACAGACATTGGATTCCGTAACTTTGTCATTTATCATTATGCACAATAGTTAAGATGGTTACTCTCACTAAACAGACAATAATACACAGACTGCCTACGTGAGACACTGCAAGCAAAGGGTATGTTAACAAACACTGCAGAGAAATATCGGTACTACACAAGGGTAGAGAAAAGTAGTGCTGTTGGCACTGAACACATGGGAGACTAAGCACTAGAGACATTTGACAATCCAATTAAACAAGTAGCAACAAATGTACATATGTTCAATGTCCACCCCCCGTCCCCGCCTCCGAAAAAAAAATACATGTCAAATATGAACATTACAGATGACTTCAATCAAACAAGTGGGGAAAAGACATGCAGATTTAAAACATAAAACCATTTTGAATATAAACATCAGAGATGATTAATTCAGTCCAACAATGGTTATACTACCAGATGTTAAACATACAAGCAGTTGAAACACAAGCAGTGCAAACAATAACAGTACAATTCATTAAACAATTGGAAATATCGACATTACAGATGAGACTAAACAATAGTAAGGCTAAAATAGAATAAGATCACAAACAACAATTATCATACATTTTCGTAATAACATCTTTCTCTGATGTTGAAATACCTGTCAGTTATTAGCTTACACGTAGATGTTACCTTACACATATAGTAAATACTTGCAACATACATACAACATACATACAACATCAATATATGAGAAGATCATGTAATGATGAAACGACAGGAGAATAACTTAGACTTATTATTACATGTAATGAAACACAAAGGTATTGTTAGATCCTGCTTAAAAACAATACCAATAAAACGAAACATGTGTACATACATGAACATCTTTCTTATCAGTTAATAGACATTGCAATGACACAAGAACATATACTGAAAATATACCTGTATCGCCATGCCATTGATTTATACTAATTACACCTGTACCGCCAGTTAGATGGTTGAATATCCTTTACATGTTGCAGTAGTCAACCCCAGCATTCATTTTACAATTTATATTTCTTGGCATGTTTACGTTAAGTTGTTTGCCATTGCTTTCTGAACGGAGGAACTCATACCATTGTATGAAAATCAACGCAAGGTGGTCTGTTGCCAAATCGCCCGCAGTTGTGAGTCGAACGCGGTACGCGAGATTACGAAATGGGCCTTGTGGCTACCATTAATGAATGAAGCCAGCCATTATTTGTTACTTGTTGGATACTGACCACAGCACCCAGCCAGTACCGACTGGTCTATATAAATATGGATGAGCACCATATACCCAACAGGCCTTCAGGAGTGTACAGGGGTTCTGGACTGACTGACTGGTTGATTTGCAGCGCTGTTCAATCAGGTTCAAAAAGAAGGTTTAATCATGAGAACAGCCGTCCCAATGAACGTACATCTGAACAGGATAGATCCACTGCGTGAACCGCGCTGAAGACACGGTTACCAGTATGAGGAATGAGTTGAACAACAACTACAGTTCCCAAAATGAACTGACCTGCAAAGCAAATGGCTTCTATAGGATTATACTATCAATATACAATATTTCATTGCTACAATCAGCGAGAAGCTTTGCTTTTCTAGACGAGAGAGAGAGAGAGAGAGAGAGAGAGAGAGAGAGAGAGAGAGAGAGAGAGAGAGAGAGAGAGAGAGAGAGAGAGATGGTGAGTATGGGTTGTCAAGAGCCAACTAAAGGTATTCCATCATGATTATCCTCATCATTAGCAATCTAAATTACAGATTCCTTGTAAAATGAAATCAGTTGCATCTGCAGCAATGTGATTCTGAATTTTAATGGACTTGCACACAACGACAAGGAAGTGTGAATCGCATGCTGAGTTCTATTGAACGGAAGACCACTCACTATCTGTGACCAAATGTCGAAGTGTTTATGGCGGGAGTCCTATTGTACCCGTTGTGTTTTGTCAAGATTATAATTTGCATACTGTATATCCCTTTGAAACTGTATAACACCAAAGAGGCTTGAAAAACAAACATGTAAATTAATTAACTCTTACACTTTAATGACTTTAACACTATAAAAATATAACAGTGAATGAAAACGTGAAGGAGGAGAGAATCTTGTACCAAACATATGGACAATTCTATCAATTGTTAAGAGTTAATTCAAGGACTAATGTAGTCTGCGGTGACCTCTTTGTTTGTGTCAAGCACTATGTGTACAATGCTTTATATACATATTCGTGTACCCTTTTCTATCACTTTACTCTTAATTTCCGCCGTATTTTCTTCCTTCCTTCCAAATCTCGTCTTCTTCCCATTCCTTCTTCCTTCATTACTCCTCTTCTTCCCTCGATTACTATTCTTCCACTCTTTATTTTTTCTATTTTTCCTGTGGTAAGCAAAAGCTGCATTTCAGACAATGAAGAGTATCTTATGCAATAAGTCACTATCAATGAATGTAAGAAAGAGAGTGCTGAAATACTATATAGAACCAGTTTTGCTGTATGGCAATGAATCTTGGAATGTAAATGAACAAATTAAGAAGAAATTAGAAGCAACAGAGATGTGGTTCCTGAGACGAATGTTGCGAATTCCTTGGACTGCCAGAGTAACTAAAAACGACTTCCTGAAACAGGCTAATGAAACTAGAACACTATATACAACAATAAGAAAGAGACAAACATCTTTCTTCGGTCATGTGATGAGAAGAGAGGCATTGGGGAACATCGTGAAAACTGGAAAGATCGAGGGGAAGCGAGGCAGAGGCAGACCAAGAGAAATAATACTGGATGGATTCAGACGGTGTCATGGGGGAATATCAGCAGCAGAGTTGATCCTGAACACCAAAGACCGAGATCTGTGGAGAGCCATGAACGCCTACGCCAGCTGGCAGGCACTTGATGATGATGATGATGATGATAATGATGATGATGATGATGATGATGATGATGATGATGTTCCTCGTGTATCTTTTCTGCTGTTTTCTTTGTCACTTTCCGTATTTCTTCTTCTTCCTACCTCTTCCTGCCCACTTTTCTCTTTCCTTCTACATGCCATATTTCTCTAACTTCGCCTCTTTTCCCTTCTGCCTCTGCATACTTCTTATCCTTTCTCATCCCCCTTAATTCTACCCGACCTCTCCTCTTCCTTACCTTCTCTTCTTCTTTCTCCTCATCCACTTTCTTCTATCACATAACCCAATTTATAGGTCGTGGCGGTGCTACATTGGACACGCACATGGTTATTATTCTATAGTAATCCAATCCAATCCAATTTTTGGTACGAATACCCCTTTTCAGCCTTAGAGTTTCCGACTTGGCTATAATTGGGGTATTTATGGTGTAGCTTGTAGTTTGTCTTTCGTACTTTGGACTGCTTGTTGTCAGCTTCCCGGCTTCTGATGGGTTGATTTCGTTCGTTACTTTCTTGATAAGGTTTTTCATGTCTGGACAGAGTCGCGCACTTGTTGAGGCCTGGAGTTGTTGTGTGCCCACCCCGTCATATTTTGCTGTTTCCTTCAGGGAGCTTTACCAGTTGTCGACTCTTCTGGTGTTACTCCTATTTTCCCGCCTTGGCTTGAATTCGAATCTTCTCGGTGTTCGCCAGTTCGATCTTGGTGGGGAGTGATATCGTTCCATGGCTTCCCTACGCACTCGGTCTTGGTATAGGTAGCCTTTTTCATCCAGTTGTATTTCTTCTTCTGATGTTTCTTCTTCTTGATTAATGTGGTTGTTTCGGGATTTGAATTTTAAATATTGAGCACAACCCACTACTGGCAACGCTGATCGTATTCTGGCATGAAACTAAGGCCTATCCACGTCAATATGGAAGCACTATACTCGAGTTTCGCCCTCGTTTGAGCTCGTCAGTAGTGCATATCCCTGACCGGATCCGGAAACAAGCCCCGGATCACTGGCGCGTGAAGCGGGTGTGTAACCACGCGGCACACGTTGGACACACAGCCAAATTATCATAACAGAATATTACAACGTCACCCATCGTAGGCTATGCTCAAGATTGCCCAATCGCCGCGACTGACGTCCGTCAATCGATGTGGACCCGAAACGATCAGGACTTCTCACTGGCAAGGTACACCAGGCCTCCTAAATCCAATGAGCAATAATCAAATTGATTAATTTGGTTATTTCGGGATTTGAATTTTAAATATTGAGCACAACCCACTACTGGCAACGCTGATCGTATTCTGGTATGAACCTAAGTCCTATCCACGGCAATATGGAAGCACTATACTCGAGTTTCGCCCTCGTTTGAGCTCGTCAGTAGTGCATATCCCTGACCTGATCCGGAACCTGCTTCTTCTTCTGTCTGTGTTCTTGCATCTTCTGGTTCGGGTCTGGCTGCCTTGGTCTTGAGCATTTTTAATATCTCTTGTAGAGTAGCCTCTGTCTTTTCTTTCACTTCTTGTATTTTTGATAGTTGTTCTTCAGTCTCAGCCTTTATAGCAGCCATACGAGGGACATCCTGCTCAATCTTCTGCTGAATTTGCTTCACTTCGTCCAAGGTGCGTTGAACTGCCGTTATCTGTGATTCTTGCGTCTTGTCTTGTTTTTCCTCCATGCTTGATAACCTTTCTTCTGTCTCCGTCTTTATAGCAGCCATTTGAGCGAAATCCTGCTGAATCTTCTGTTGAATTTGCTTCGTTTCGTCCAGGACGCTCTGAGCGGCTGTTATCTGCATTTTTTTTTTTTTTGCATCTTGTCTTTTTCTTCCTCCATGCTGTTGATCTTTGATCGCAGGTCCTTCAGTTGGCCTTCCGGTTGTGCTTTGTCGAGTTTTGTGAGTCGATTGATAGTCTCGTACTGCCTCTTAGCATCTTTATAGGGCAGGTTAGTTTTGAGGCGATCTTCATAGCTTCCTTGCTGTCTTGGTGGCAGGGGCAGTCGAGGTACCTGGCGCCGTGGTTGCCGAGGCAGTTGGCGCACTTTCTGTTAGTGTTAGGCCTTCTGAAGTCCTTGTCGGTCTTTGCTTGCTGGCACTGGTTGTATGGATGGGGTCTAGAGCAATATCTACATACCTCCACCTCACTCTTGCAGGTGGCACGGGTGTGCCAAAATTTCTGGCACTTAGAGCACTGCAGCACTCTCGGTATGTAGTGCTCTAGAACTTGGTCTCTCTTGTCCCATCTGATGAATTGAGGGACCACTCGGTCCTCCGATGTTACTATGACGACTGTGAAGGGGATGTTATTCTTGTCGTTGATCTTCTCAGCACTGGCGATCTTGAGTTTCTTGTTCTCTCTTGTCAGCATCTCCCTGATCTGGTCGTCGGAGACATGGGTCTTGACTCGTTTAATGACCCATCGTTTCGTCATGCGGTGTCGGGTGGCTTCTACTGTGATGCCGTGGTGAAGCTTGATGTCGGCCTTCTCTTCTTGTGCAATATTCTGCATAAATTCTGTGGTCTTTGGGTGTTTGTTGATGGAGACCACTACTCCATCAGGTGTCTTGCGCAGCTTGGTAAATGCTGTGTCTTCCCAGCTCGTTTTCCAACAGACTGATTATCTTGTCTGTTGGTAGCGCCGACAGTTTGGCTTCTCCCACGCTTGTCTGTTTTAGCAGTAATTTGCTGGTGAAGTCCTCAGTTGTTGTGATGTCCTCTGATGTGGAGGTCTTTGGTAAACTGGGCTGCTTCGTCTTGGTGCTGTGACAACTTCACGGCTTCTGCTGGCTTCAGTTAAATTTGTAGTCTCAGACGTCGGTTGAGCGACGGGAGCGGATTCATCTAGTGTAGAAGTGGTAGCTTCCTTTAATGTTTCTTCAGGTTCTAGTGTTGTGCTGCGGCTAGCAGACACGTTTTCTTCTTGCATCATCTTGATAGTCTTGGCGGCTTCCACGCTGCTCAGTTTAAACGTAGGGTGTCTTCTGGAGTTACCCTTGCCACGTGCCATTTTGTAACACTCGGCCGGCTTCCGATTAGTCGACTTGTTCTCGATAGCGCCACGAGTCGACTGATGTGAGGGACGATGTCGATGGACATCTATAGTAAAGTGACAGGGCCTTACTTATAAATGACGGTATAAAGCGAAGGAGCACGTCTCTTTCTCGCTACAACTCTCCTACACAATGACATCTCTGACATATTTACTAAGCTGAGTTGATTACAGAACAGCAAGCATGTTTGTAGAACTATTCACTTCTCCCCTCCCAACAAAGTAGAACTAATCCAGACCACCCAGCTGGTAAACAAATGCACTATTCACTATGCCACTAATGCTCTGGCCATACAATAAATTAGCCAATTGTCTGACAACGGTGACCACTGATATTGTCTGGTAAGTGTCTTTCGTTAGTATAAAATAACCCCCCCCCCCTCCTCCACAACTGACAGAACGATCAGGTCGTGTACTAATACAGCTGCCATGTTAACTCGTACCAAGGATCTACAGTAAAATGCCACGTATCGACATGTCGGTCAGCGAAGAGCCGTACAACTTTCACCCTGTCACATAACATTACAACTGTCAAAACTCGTTTCTACTATACCCTTTGAATGTGTGTATATGGTTAAACAAACAAGCATCATCACATGTCAATTCGATCAGCGTCGGCGGTCATGGTTCGCCATCTGATACTATCACCAGGGTCTTTAATCGGGTCTGTGTTCTTGAGAGGTATCGACATGTCGGTCAGCGAAGAGCCGTACAACTTTCACCCTGTCACATAACATTACAACTGTCAAAACTCGTTTCTACTATACCCTTTGAATGTGTGTATATGGTTAAACAAACAAGCATCATCACATGTCAATTCGATCAGCGTCGGCGGTCATGGTTCGCCATCTGATACTATCACCAGGGTCTTTAATCGGGTCTGTGTTCTTGTTCCGATTATGCGCGTGGCCAAGCCATCCTGGTATTTAACTTTCTGCCTTCTCCAAGCTCTTTCCCCATCAAACTTGGTAGTTGTCACTAAGTTTTCCTATGTATTTCTGGTCATAACTTACCAAAAAAGATCTTGACTGGCTATGCCTAATTCACTCGGAAAAAATGTTGGATTCGTTTGTTTCTAGAAAGATTGCCTCATTCATTTGTCTGTCCATCTATTGTATTCTGTGAATTTTGTGTTAAGGAATAGGATAAATAAAGCAAAAACTGCACTGTGTACAATACAGAACATCTGATGCCATGCACCCTGTGATGTGACGGTTAGATAACGTAATTACCGCATGTTACATAGCGTCCATTTTAAGATATGGCTGTGAATCCTTGATAATTAGTAAATAAATAAAACAACAAGTCCATGAGGACTCAGAAATGTGGTTTTACAGAAGAATGCTGTTAATTCTTTGTACAACTAAACTGATTAGAGACATTAGACGTAGACAGTCACAATTTTTTGGGCATGTTATGAGAAGAAATGATTTGGAGAACTTGGTGACAACTGGTAAGATCTGAGGGGAACAGACCAAGGGGAAGTACCTGGATGGCTTGGCCTTGTGGCATGGTCGAGACAGAAACACGGAGCTGATCCACGACTCTGGTGATCGAGTGAGATGGCAGAACATGACCGCCCACGCTTACCGGCATGGCACATGATGGATGGATGGATTATCGGTGCAAGACGAGCGTCGTTCAAGTAAAGGTGCAGAGGTCTATTCTGGCGTAATGACAATACAAACGTAGCATTTACACATCTACAGCTCTTAAGGTTCAGAATTGTGCAAGGACATACATTTTAGACACAAACATACGACATTATCTATATTAGAACTGTACGATGAAATATGACCATGTACAGTGTTAAACAGTTTGATATGAGTAAGCATTGTATACTTAAATAAATACAGCAGCCCAACATACTTCAGTCCAAGAATAATTCAGCATCATCTATGCAAGGCCAACAGCACATACTTCAGTGCAACATTTGCGTTGACAATGCTGCTAGGAGGTGTATCCGCAAATCATGCAGAAACAAACATTGATTGATATCCGGGGTTTTCCTCTCGATGTTGTTGCGGCTGTTGAGTATGTTGGTTACAATGACTTTAGTAAAATGTGCCACTTGAACTGTACGCCCATTAAGTGTTAATATTCTTCTAGAAGATGATAAAGCATGTTTGTGTAAGTTGTAGTTGACCGTAACACTGTTTGCATCAAATGACTTCATTAGTAAGTTTAAATAAAAGTAAATAAAGTTCAAGTTGTCAAACTAGATTAAACACTGGTAGTCAAACTAGACAATCCAGTCAAATTAAAAAACGCCAATGTTGTCAACTGGGCTTTCAAGATGAATATGATGGAGCTGAAGAATATTCTAGACTCACAATGCAAGACGAGGGTCGTTCAAGTCAACTTGTAGAGGTCTATATTGATGAAATGACATTGACAATGTTGTTAGCAGGTAACACGGCTTGAATTACACAGATGTGTATGTTTTTGAATTATTGACACATGTCGACTTGGTGACATTTGATTCCTTCTCAGTGACAGTAAAGCGGATGTTAGTGCGTTCGTATTCCAATCGTCGTGGCGTCTCCGAGCAGCACAAGAACTTGCGGAAGCTTCGCCGGAAGTTGCCAGATAGAAAAGCATACAAGATTGGGTTGACGCAGCTATTCATATAGGCTAGACAATTTGCAGCCATCATGATGCTGACGTTGGTGATAGTCTGTGGGTAGTAGCCTAGTTTCTGCCAGAACAGGATGATTTGGATTGGCAGCCAGCAGATGGCAAATATAACCACGACAATTATGACCATTCTGGTGACACGTTTCTTGGCTCTCATGCTCTCAGCTGATTGATTCCCTCCTCCAGGAACTACTCCGTACAGAAGACGTTTTAACATGAGTCCATACAACAGCATGGTGATCCCGAGGGGTATAATGTATCCAAAGAAGAGAAAGCAACCGAAAAAGGTCTTACCTGCAGCGTCGTCAGTCAGTTCCGACAACTGAATACATGCAGATCTGTTTTCTCTCCCACCCCACACGTAGTAATGCACATCCCATTGCAGAATAATAGGGATGTTGCCGCAGAGAGTAACGAACCAAATGATAGCCACAGCCAACCATGTATTCCGTTCTGAACGCCAAGTCATGGAGCGAATGGCGTGTGCCACAGCCAGATAGCGATCTAGAGACATGATGGCGAGCGTATACACACTGGCATATGCACAAACATACATGAGATATGTAGTCACTTTACAGACCACAGCTCCGAATGGCAAAACACTTAACGCGTAACCCGTCGCAGTAAAAGGTACACAAAAGAGAAGAAACAACAGATCCGCTACAGCAAGCGACAGTATCAGGATGTTGGTAGTGTTCCTCATGTGCTTGTCCTTGAGAATTACAATGATCACCAGTAAATTGCCGAACACACCCAGGACACAAATGAAGCCAAAGATACTCGGCACAATAATGCGGACGTACCTCTCAAAGGACTCTGATGAGTCTATTGGTTCGGTTGCATTGAAGGAAGCTGAAGTGCCGTTTAACGCCTCTTCCGGCAAAGGTGTGACAAAATGAGCGTCAGACAGTCCATTGGACTCCATTGTTGACACGATGAAGACAGGAACTTTTGCAGTTATAATATGACAGTTGTATCACCAATTTTCTTTTCTAGTTAGTGAATTTCCACACACATGCTTGCGAATATAGACAAGAAAGCTAGTTAATATTCTTACAGCAAGCTGATACAGGTTAAACACTAGTCATAACTAGATCCGATTCATTTTCTCCTGCTCAGGTCCACGGCGTAGGACCACAACAACATGTGTGTTATACGTTCTATGATAATCTCTCGTCTGCATATGCTTTTCTTATAGCGACGTAGAATGATGCCTTTAACGTCCATTCGTTTGGATGTGAACACAAAAGCTCAGTAACTCCACCAGCAAGGATATAGCACACTGTCTTGGAGGTTAGGTGGTTGTAGACTGGGTTTCAGTGTATGTAAGCTGAAGTTAAGTTGCATGACGAGCAGAAATATGTAATGATGGTGAACCGAGCTGAGTGACTTCAACAGCAATCAATGTCTGGATGACGAGATGTTCCAATGTCTTTATCTGGACATCTGGGAAAAAAAATAAAATAAACATTCAGAATAGGCAACTTGTTGAAGTAGAAAATATCTTTATGTTTCTACTTCCATGATGACTCTTTCATGCATTTTAATGATTATGTTAGATTAACAAAATACTAGACCGTACAACTGTGTTCACAAGAAAACCTGTGAAATCAAGTTGATTTCTGAGACATTCAGACGTAAAGCGATGCGTTTGTTGTATGGTGTTGTTTTGCACGATTTCACGCAAATAGAATCTGAGACTAAGTGTGGGGGTTATGATTATCAAGTATTCTACTTAATGTAGTGATTATCTTCATCAGATTAAATGTGGTGATTATTTTCATTGGGTATCTACTGCTCAAGACTAAATTAAATGTTGCATATCCCTTACAGGACGTTGCAGTCAACACCAGCATCTTTCAGCTGCTGTTGATGTACTTGGCAAGATTAAGGTCAGTAGTTTGCCATTGCTTTCTGAGCGACCGGCTCACATTCCTCCGTAAGTTACAAGCGCGGCTCGAACTGCTGCCGATTCTCGCGCAGCTGCGTTACTCACCAGAATATACGGGATTACGGAGAAAGACGTTAAATCCTAGGCCAGGGAGACCGGCCTTCAAAGACTAAAACAAGTGAATAAATTATGGAGCGAGATTTATAAGAGCTTGAATCTTTCCCATTGCAACATACGCATGTGAGACCTGGACACTTACTAAACAAGCTGAACAGCGCATAAATGCCTTTGAATATAAATGTTACAGACGAGTTCTAAGAATATCTTTTATAAAGAAAAGAAAAAATGCATCCATACGTTAAGAGCTGAATATTTAAGAAAGTAGGCTATTAAAGAAGACAAAACAAAGAAAATTGAAATACTTTGGCACCTTGAAACGTCATGAAAATTTGGAGAGGACGACCAAAGAGAAGATGGGTGCAGGATGTTGCGGATGATCTCTAGATGGGTGTACCGGACTCGGGACATCTTGCTTATGATCGAGAGGTTTTCCGGAAGGTTGTTATGGGAGCGAAGTTCTGCAAAGGACATGCTACCCAATGAATGAATAAAAATACTTATTGTGGTAAGTGTCTTGATCATGTACAGTAATTAATGCGGTGATTATCTTCAAAACATTATAATACTTAGTGTGGTGATTATCTTCATCATGTATAATAGTTAATGTAGCGATTATCTTCATCAAGCATAATAGTTAATGTGTTGATCATCAAGTTTAACAGTTATTATGGTGATTATCTTTATCAAGTATAACAGTTAATATGGTGATTGTCTTCATCAAGGTATAGTACTTATTTGATTCAGTGCGAAAGGATGCTGTATCACCAAATGTCACTTCCCACTTGGAAAAAAGGACAATATATCGTCGCCCTAGGGTCGTGGTGTTATTTGTCTTGTTTCGTAGTTTATTTTGAAATGTCAATGCTTAGTGAACTGAAAGTGACATTATAATACTCGTTCTTTTCATTGTTTGGCCCAAAACTACTTTTTAGTTGGCACTGAATTGGTTAATGTGGTGATTATCTTCATCAAAATATAATGCTTAATGTGCTAATTATTTTCATCAAAATATAATGCTTAATGTGGTGATTATCTTCATCAACGATAATGCTTAATGTGCTCATTATTTTCATCAAAATATAATGCTTAATGTGGTGATTATCTTAATCAACTAGAATACTTAACGTGCTGATCATGTTTATCAAATCTAGTTCTCAAAATTTAACGAGACTTTCTGGGGAATATTCTAATGACGAGCTCAGCATCTGTTAAAGTACCAGTATAAGATATTCTGAATTATAAATTACAACCTAAATTGCAAAACAAAAGGAATCACCAAATAAAAAGGGAAATAATTTTCATGAAATAAATGATGTGTGAAGTGTAGGCCACTTTTAAATGGGGAAAAATGACACATGAATCTCAGAAATGGGTGATGATGATTCACAGATTCAGTGCCAGACAAAAA
Source organism: Cepaea hortensis (assembly GCA_963921405.1). Classification (NCBI taxonomy): domain Eukaryota; kingdom Metazoa; phylum Mollusca; class Gastropoda; order Stylommatophora; family Helicidae; genus Cepaea; species Cepaea hortensis. The sequence continues at coordinate 85,762,621 of OY992880.1, read as the reverse complement.
GTATGCTTCGACCAAACAAAAATGGATGGCTGAAAATGGGAAGTAGGGGTGTGTCACAGATGCGACTTAAAAGCTGTTAATATGGTAGAATTTTGCTGTATAGGGTCTATATTAATAACTGTAGGTGTTTTGAAAATATTGCCGTTCCAAGTTTTGTATTTACCCTCTGTTGAGTTCATGCATCTTAAAAGGTTAATGCAAAACCTGCTACGGCAATAATTTCAAAAACCCCACGGTCATAAAAAATACACCCTGTGTAAAGAAAACTACTGCATTGATATGTTAACCATAGTTAGATTTTAAGCCATTAACATTTACGGTACGTTTGAAGAAGATGATGTATAATCCCATGGCACTTAAATCAGTTAACTATCATGTCACAATATTTTAACAAAGCAGACTGTTCTCATCAAGCTAGATCTTTGCGTCTTCAGCTACATCTCAAGTCCAGTCTCATGTGTACGTCCTAGGAGTAGTTCAACTTTCTGTCCACAAGGACGACTCAAGTACGTCAGCGATATAACTGATGTTTATTAAGTTGTTGCATCAGTGTCTGTTTGTTGTGTGTGTGAGAGCAAAGGCTCCAGCCACAACGTCCAATTCACCACTTGTGATTGCGTTTTTCTACTTCTCGTGTTCGTTGGATGACGCAAATGCAATTTAATAAAGGGAACAAACATACTAAATTACAATAATGTATTTATTTACATGGTTATTGCCCCTATAACAAATAGGCAACATGTAGTATCCGGTAAAAAAAAAAAGATACTAGTTCTTAAGAAAAAAAAAAAAAATAGATATTAAATATTATGAAACAACGAAAACATCTGTTATGCACGTTGACATATGGTATTATTAAAGAATAATAATAATACTGAATGTTATTTACAGCTGCGAGATTTAAGTGTGGCTCCCATTGAAAATGTAAATCATTTTATATATTTATTTTATACATTTAGATCTTTATACAGTTCTTAACCCTAACCCAAACACAAACCCGAAACGTGAAAAGAACACTACTTTTTCTAACGCGAGTTTCGAACATTTTCGACGGCAGTAAACGTCACGTGACCAGCCGCGACTGTGAATAACACGTGGCTAAAGGGGGCGTTATTCACATCGCGATGAGATGAAAACGTAAATGACTAGAAAACATAATAGCCATGTATGATTCTATCCAAAGAGCAGTAAGGACAGAAGAAAGTATATCATCTATGTTGGCAGTCAATGCAGGCATGAGACAGGGATGTCTGACACCCCATTACTCACTTCATATGTTGGCAGTCAATGCAGGCGTGAGACAGGGATGTGTGACACCCCATTACTCAATTCATATGTTGGCAGTCAATGCAGGCGTGAGACAGGGATGTATGACACCCCATTACTCAATTCATATGTTGGCAGTCAATGCAGGCGTGAGACAGGGATGTGTGACACCCCATTATTCACTTCATATGTTATATAACTCTGCAGTTTGCACCTGATTTATTGCAGCGAAATTTGCCAGGCAATAAATCATGCAACATATTGTTTGTGACTTCTGTGTTTAGATTCACTAAGGGAATACGTTGTTTCGAAAATCAGATTCGACAGAAAGAGGACGCGTGAGAAGACAATGGATATACGACACAAAAGACATTGAAAACATAACACGGAATGTCACAACTATCAGGCGCTGAAACTATTTTTCCCCAAGACGCTTGACGACAAAAATGGAAGATGATAGCGATAATGAAAACGTAGAGAGGCAATATTGAAAACGTTGTGTTACCGAAAAGTGACAATAACTAGCCTGACAGAAAAACGGACAAATCGGATGTAGACGAAGCTCACTAAGCCAGCGGTATGTGTTCAAGAAACAACAACTAAAGTGGTTGCAGACGAAGCCCATTGAGCAAGCGGTATGTGCTCAAGAAGCAACATCTAAAGTGAATGTAGAAGAACCCCATTAAGCCAGCGGTATGTGTTCAAGGAACAACAACTAAAGTGATTCTAGACGAAGCCCATTAAGGCAGCGGTATGCGTTCAAGGAACAACTAAAGTGGTTGTAGACGAAGCCCACTCAGCTAGTGAATATATTTTACAGACAACAAATAATGTTATCGTAGACTGAAGTCCAATTAGCTAATGAATCGTATTTTACAAACAACAAATACAGTGTATAATGGTTGGGGACCTATCAGCGAGAAACTGGTGATGAGAATAAGAGAACAGACAACTCCAGTTGGTTTTGAATTTATCAGAGAACATTCAATTCCCTGCCATGCGTAATGGAAACTGTTAGCAGTTAGTCATATGTGGGCGCAATGACGGAAGAACACAGAGAGGAATAGAGATAAAGAGACAGAGATATAAAGAAAGAGAGAGAGTGAGAGAGAGAGAGAGAGAGAGAGAGAGAGAGAGAGAGAGAGAGAAAGAGAGAGAGAGACAGACAGACAGAGAGACACACAGAGAGAGAGAGAGAGAGAGAGAGAGAGAGAGAGAGATTTAGGAGAGCGACAGTTGGGACAGGTACACATTGCGAGCATAGAGACAGACAGATACACCACTCGACGAGGCGTCAAAGGCACACTATGGCATTTCCTATATGTCACAGGACAAGTTTATTTGCATGATGACTTACTTGTCCTAGCAATATGAGCAATATATTGAAATGTATTGATTGACAGGCATAGAAGATATGGCAAAGATGTAGAAACGAAATGACCCACGAGATAAGAGAAATTGTGTGCTACATGCACACCTGGATGAGAACACGTCGCCTCCAGCGCCGCGCTGAAGTAACCAGTGTACTTCCACGCAGGACCGGCTAGACGCTGGATCAATACCTGGCAATGTATTTCTCCTGCAATGTCAGCGGCCTTCAGGCGTCTCTGGTGATTGATGTTCTAGCGACTGCTCACGTTTAAATTCCCCCCGTTTGCCCGATCACCCATAGTTAATAAAATAATGGCATGTCGCCTCTTCCGCTCCGTGTGTTGACGCTTGTGGGCGGACGTTGTGTGGGAGATACCAGATTGTACACTATTGTGCTTGAACTAATACGTTTTGTAGAATGAAAACAAGTATAAATGATCAGTGACTGTATCCACTGCTTTTCTTTTAGTGTATCTGTGTTAACATTTTGAAATAGTGTCAATATAATAGTAGAGACAACAGAAATAGTTTTGGAAAACTCTTGGAAAAATCTTACATTTAAATATTATAAGCAAATTCTGACAAAACATTGAAAACCCCTAACATCCTTTAACTCCTTGAGTCCAAAGCTACGCTTGATGTTAATGGCGAAGCGCCAATTGAATTCCACCTTGAATACCAACCATCGCTTAATGAGTTTATGTCTTTGCACACTTGGCCAGGGTTGAGAATTCTGGTACCTCAAAAAGGCCACGTCCAGATTGCAGTTTGTACTTCGAAAGAAGTGAATGCGTTATTGTTCATGCTGATTCTCTGGATATCTGCAGAGAAATTCTCCGGAAAGAGAGAGTTAATACTATGTGTTATGTCTATTGATCCGGCCTGGCGTCTTTGTGAATATAGTTTGTTTTTATTTCCCTGTCAGATCTCAACATGTTTGATTTTGCTTATTTTGTATTACCATACAAGTATATACAAACTTGACCTAGTCGAATTCATATCAATCTGTTTGAGCAGAACCCTCCCCACCACCTCTGATGGACGAACAATGTAATTCATCAGTTAACAGTTTAACGTCCGCATTGGTTTCTCATTAGTCTCCATTTCACATCTACAGCAATTTCATAATCCCGGCGGGAATAGCAATCTTTATGACGTGAGATGACAGGTGTTCTACACTACAGACTGTTGGTGAACTCTTCGTCATGTTCAGGCAATCAGTAATCAGCTTTAAGCGACGGCAGAGACACTGGAAGGGAGATGATATTGCCGTTAGGTACACTAAATGCCCTTTTCAGGGACACCTCAAACAGTACTAAGCGAGCCCCTTCAATTAGCCGAAGCAGGATTGCACTAAAACCTGGTGATCAGGTTATCTAGAAGTCGTGGCAATCCAATAAAGCGACTGCTACTTTTTCAATCTTATGTCTCATTTAAACTGTGCATGTGTTTGCAATGTGTGGGCAATGTGAGGAGCAGATATAAAAATAGCAGAACAAAGACATGCAGATAGACACAGATGTGGACACATTTTCCTTAAACGTTACGTAATATGATCATCGTCATCATCCGCATCATGCGCCATGCCGATAACATGGGCGGCCATGGTTTGCCATCTCACACGGTCACCAGTCTCGGATCAGGTCCGTGTTCTTGTCCCAGTGCCGAGTTGTCAAGCTATCCAGGTATTTATTTCTCTGCCTTCTCATTGATCTTTTCCCATCAATTTTGACAGTTGTCACTAAGTTTTAGAGTTTATTATTTGACGTAATATGATAGCAGTACCAGTTTCACAATTGATTAATGCTTAAGACAGGGGGGGGGGGGAGAATTTCACTTTAAATAAGGATAGGAAAGCACCACATTCACATCTTGTCGTGTGATTTCACAATCAAATTAAACAACGAATGACACCAAAGTAATTATTACATTTTACACTAATTTGTATTATAGCGATCAAACATAATAACGTATTTTTACCATCTAATATGTACTCGAAATCATTGACGTGTATAAAACATAATACATTACAGTAGTTTTAAATTAGTTGCATATCCCTTACAGGACGTTGCAGTCAACACCAGCATGTTTTGCTGTTGTGATCTATTCGCAAGTTTACGTTCAGTAGCTTGCCATTGTTTCTGAACGACCGGCACCCATATCATTTCGTAATAAAACAACACAACGCGGTCTGCTGCCAATTCACGCGCAGCTCTGTTTCGAACGCGGGTATGCTGTATCTCGAACCGCCTCCGAAATCCCTTTGCCACGGAGCTGGTTCTAAGTGGAGATCAAATTATATAAGATCTCCCGTCGTGTCCGTGCGTGGTAGCTTTGTGACACAAGTAGTCAGCATTTAAGTATATGAACAAACAAAAAAAGAAGAGAAAACACATAGGTTTGTGAAACAAAACATGAGAAAACACTTAAACATATAAGGCGGGACGGGAGAACACTGTTAAGCATATGAACCAAGACGGGAGGAAATACAAAAGTTATTGAAACAGGACGGAAGACAACAATAAGAATTTAAAAAAAAAAACAAGAAGCAGGAAACTAGAAAAGCTTATGAAACAAGCTATGAGAAAACAAAAGCAAATAAATATTGTAGCAGTTTTGTAAGAAAGTGCAATTTGTTGCCTGAGTTGTGGTTTTGTTTCTTAAGTATCATTGACATGGCACACGGATAACTCCATAAGTGCTCTATTCTCCTTTCATTGATGGCACGCATTGAATGATCTTCACCCAGCACCAAATATATCAAAAAGTGACATGCTGAGACTGCGTGTGCAAGATTCTTGTTTGTTTCTCCAACAAACACAATTGTATTCCCACAAGTGCCACGAAAATTATGCACTGAAATAAAACCTCTTCATGTGATATCAAGGAAGACATTAAAGTATTGTCTGCTTTGATTAGAAATAATACTAGTGAATGTTCTTCTCCTGATATTTTACCACTTTTGCAAAATCATAAGTGTAGTAGAAGTCGGCAGTCTCTTCTGTTTTGGTGTTCCTTATTCATCTGGCTACGCTGTAGACGAAAGCAAATGCTTTATCTGTGCTATCAACACACTAATTGTGTCAACTTCTGGAGCACACCATGTGAACGAATCTCTAGTGCAGTGGTTCTCAACCGTTTTTGGCCCATGCACCCCTTCACCATATGTTCAGAATGTCATTCCCCTCCCCCTTTCCTATTTCCTCCCTATAAATTCCACCCCACCCCTACATATTATACGTACAAATGGAAGCTAAATTTAATAACACATACTAGAACAATATCTAGACATCTACATAAAACGTAATTTGCGGGTTTACTTACGTTATAAAACGAATTTAAGAAGGGCGAGAAGTACAGAACCGCAAAGTATGGAGGGGAAAACAATATCAAGTAATCGATTCTTGTATTAACGCGATCTAGAAGTAATCTTAATCCCCCCCCCCCCCCACCACCTCGGAAACCCTAAAATTCCCCCTTGGGGGGGGGGGTGGTAATTCCCCCGGGTTGAGAACCACTGCTCTAGAGTATAACATGCTGGAATTTAAAATCCGCAGGCAGGTGCGCTGTAAGTCGACAATGACAACACAGACACTGCCTATATTTGTAATTATTTATCATGCACTAGTTACACGTTCCATCATCTAATTTCTTGTCAGCCTATGTCCCAGAAGATCCTGCGCCCTGTGATATGTAAATAGCGGTCTGGAGTGTAATAAATCTGACTCAGGGAGATCTGTTTAAATTCGCTGTCCCATTTCGAGACTCCAGGGACAAGTCTTGTGTGCGCAGTGTCACTTGGGATGAAACATTCACCAATCACCCTGAACTTCAGACATCATTATACACACGCTGAAAGAGGGATATAATGAAATGTAACCCCAAGGAAGACGTTTAGACTGATATTCTCTTCACTTAGGAAAGCGGTGCCCAGTTCTACGAACAAGAAATGTTGATTGTGGCGTGTTTCTGGCAGACTTTAGCGGGTACAATACATAGTATGACATTTGGGCTGGGCATACTTCTTGTTTGCATTGTTCTTCTTCTCACATTTGTTTCTGCCTTCGCTCGCTTTAAACTCAAGCGTAGTCCATACAGTGCTGCTACTTAAAGCGTACTGGACCGATTTTGGCATGTGGATTAGGTTTCCCTATTACCAATGTCCCTAGCCTTCAGGCGAACCCATTCCGACTTCAGAGGTACTTGTAATTTACGTTCCTAAATAAAGGACGGAGAAGTCAGAATTTGTGTCCAACTCTGAGCTTTTACCTAAACAATAGTGTTGTCAGTCTTTGTTCATCACTGAACATCCGTGCTGCAATTTATCGTTTCACACCTAGCATTAACGCCTTAAATTATCAGTTTGTATTTTGTTCATCACCGGGCATTCGTGCTGCAATTCATTGTTTCAGACCGAGCATTAACGCCTTAAATATACTTTTATATATACTTTTATATATATACGTTTATACTTTTGTACAAAATTCACAGTTTCTGACCGAGCATTAATGCCTTACATTATCAGTTTATAATGTGTTCATCACTGGGAATTCGTGCTGCAACTCATCGTGCCTGACCGAGCATTAACGCCGTAAATTATCTGTTTATAGTTTGTTCATCACTGGGAATTCGTGCTGCAACTCATCGTGCCTGGCCGAGCATTAACGCCTGAAATAATCAGTTTATACTTTGGTATAAAACCGGTTCTGTGGCGAAAGGGTTATGGAATTAATTCGTAATTGCGCATACCGCGTTAGAAAACTCAGCTGCGGGTGATTTTGCAGCAGACTGCCTTGCGTGGTTTTCATATAATGGTATGAATGCCGGTCGTTCAGAAAGCATTAGCAAACTACTGAACCTAAACATGATAAGAAATCACACAGTAAAAATTGGCGGGGTTAACTGCGACGTCCTGTAAAGGATATGCAAGGTGGGGTTAACTGCGACGTCCTGTAAAGGATATGCAATTAACTTAAATACCACAAGAAATCCCCAAGGAAAATGGAATAGCGGAAGACCGTTATAGTGCCTTATATGGAGGAGGAAAATACGGACAGAAACAAAGACCATAGGGAAGATATGGACGCAGCCGCATGGGAAAGCAATGGGTATAACGGCTTGGAATCAGTTGGGTGATGGCCTAAACTCCAATGCGGTTTAAAGGGAAAAAGACACTGTATAAGCCTATAGTGTAATGTGCTCAACATAAGTGCTTCTAGTTTCTAAGACGATTCGAATTTCCCATTCTATGATCTCCATTATGAGCCTTTGAACCTCCTCCAGTCTAACCTTTGTGGAAACAACTGCTACTATCAATTCTGGAACGAAAAACTTCTGTGGTTCGGTTGGCTTGTTGCTGATGAATTTAGTGGTCACTCACAGTTTGTAATTTCCTAAAATATTCCCATTCTCTGGACTATGTTACATGTTAGTTTGAAGTTATCAGGTTGTCAGTTTTCCAATAGTTATTATATTTGCCCAAGCCAATGACTGCATTGCGCCACTGGATCTTTGAACTGGATTTGCTGATCTCTTGTTACCTCTTTCATCCCACTTGTCAAGGTTAGAGGCTTTGAGCCATCTTATTCGTGAACCATCCCTATATGAAGCTGGATTTATTGGCTGTGTTTCACTTGGTAAACATACACGATGGAGGCATTTTCTCGTTATTGATATGCAGCAGCTTATGTATCAGTGAAATCCGGTATACATGATGTATTGTCTGGTTATTTACATATAGATCCTATCGTACAATGAAATCTGGTCCATTGCTGGATTCTCCCGTTAGTTAATTAAATACAGGACCCTGTCTTAGAAAGAAATCCTATTCTCGAATAGATTCTCCCGTTCTTTACATGTGGGAGCCTGTCTTAGAAAGAAATCCTCTTCTCGACTAAATTCTCCCGTTAGCTAAATATAGGACCCTGTCTTAACGTGAAGTCCTGTCCACATGTGGATTCTCACGTTATTTACATGTAGGACACGGAACTGGTGTCGTAATCCCCTTCACGCTCGGGATCCGAGCACTTATGGACTGAATAGTTTGATGTACAATGAGGATGGTCTGTAGACTAACTAAATAATTAACTATTTGTGCATCTACCCATCTAGTTATCTACCAGCTGTTTGTCTGTCAGTTGGTTTGCTGGCTGTAAACCCTCAACTGAATTGTTAGCAATTAAACATCTGGAAGAGTTTTTCTTAAGCTGGCAAAGCATCCTGTTTGATCATTTAAGAAAGTTGCGGCACTGTCCCGCGAATACCTTTCATGTATTTCCATCCAGCTGTCGTCTACGTTGGTAGATGACTACGAATGTAGACGACGAATGTATCTATCTTGGAGTCTGTATAACCCTTGGGACTCACCAGTACCACAACATTTCTTCTTAACCAAAAGAAGTAGACACACAGAGAGATGGTGATACAGGGAGCCAGAAAGAGACCAGGACACTTACTTGTCAGGCTAGATTAAGAACTCTACCATATGCAGTCGTTTCCATCTTCATAAATAATCACACCGACTTCTCTAAGGGCCCAAGGGGATTTCGTGCACAATGTTATCGATCTTAAATGCCTATCCTTTCCCAACCAATATTCATTGTATAAACTCACTTACGGTCTGTCCCAGATCTGTGGCCGTGATGTACTCGTAGTGAGACGAGAGGCAAATGCATGCAAGTCTACCAGCATTAACAACTACAGAAATAACAAAATACACAGAGTACTACCAGAATTATTGACTAAGACATGCTAATATACATAGGAAATCTTCAGAACTACCAAATACAGATACATCAAACAACACGGAGCAATGCAAGCATTATCAACTACAGCTATACGAACATAGAACTTCATCCCTCACATTGCTGTGCCTTACTTCATCCCCCACATAGTTGTGTCTTACTTCATCCCCCACATAGTTGTGTCTTACTTCATCCCCCACATAGTTGCGTCTTACTTCATCCCCCACATAGTTGTGCCTTACTTCATACCTCACATAGTTGCGTCTTACTTCATCCACCACATAGTTGCGTCTTACTTCATCCCCCACATAGTTGTGCCTTACTTCATACCTCACATAGTTGTGTCTTACTTCATCCCCCACATAGTTGCGTCTTACTTCATCCCCCACATAGTTGTGCCTTACTTCATCCCCCACATAGTTGCGTCTTACTTCATCCCCCACATAGTTGTGCCTTACTTCATACCTCACATAGTTGCGTCTTACTTCATCCCCCACATAGTTGTGCCTTACTTCATACCTCACATAGTTGTGTCTTACTTCATCCCACGCATAGTTGCGTCTTACTTCATCCCCCACATAGTTGTGCCTTACTTCATATCTCACATAGTTGTGTCTTACTTCATCCCACACATAGTTGCGTCTTACTTCATACCCCACATAGTTGTGCCTTACTTCATACCTCACATAGTTGTGTCTTACTTCATCCCCCACATAGTTGCGTCTTACTTCATACCCCACATAGTTGTGCCTTACTTCATACCTCACATAGTTGTGTCTTACTTCATCCCACACATGGTTGTGCCGCACTTCACCCTCCAAATAGTTGTTTCTTAATTCATCCCCCACATGGTTGTATCTGAATTCATCCCCCACATAGGTGCATCTTAATTCATGCCCCACACAGTTGTATCTTACTTCATCACTTACATAGTTGTGCCGCACTTCACCCTCCACATGGTTGTATGTAACTTCATTCCCCACAAATTTGTGCCTTATTTCATCCCCCAGATAGTTGTCTCTGCCTTATGTCCGCCTAAGTTATTCCTTACTCCAAACCCGCACCCTCATACCTCAATGTTTATACACACGACATATTTGTGTACCTTTTTTCTGAACCCGTAATAACAATACTATATGTATGAATCCATGTAAACATACACTTGGGATGGACCATTCCTTTCTGGCTCTACATACAGACACACAAACACACGCGCGCGCGCGCATGCACACAAGTTTTCTCACTCTCTCTCATACACACAGAAGCAATCACACATGCTAAAACAGACACACTATTTCTTTCTCACAGATGCAGATTTAAACACAAATTCTCTCTCTCTCTCTCTCTCTCTCTCTCTCTCTCTCTCTCTCTCTCTCTCTCTCTCTCTCTCCCCTTTCTCTCTCTCTCTCCCTCTCTGTCTGTCTGTCTGTCTGTCTCTCTCTCTCTCTCTCTCTCTCTCTCTCTCTCTCTCCTTCTCTCTTTCGCTTCTCTATAACATCTCTCTCAGCATTTCCTTACCACTTCAAACTCTTTTCCCAGAAGCCATCTATGCACTCTTCAGCCAACACATACACACTCCTTCACACATATGCAATCGTTCTCATACACCATCTCTCCCACCATCTCTCTCTCTCTCTCTCTCTCTCTCTCTCTCTCTCTCTCTTCTCTCTCTCTCTCTCTCTCTCTCACACACACACACATATATACTTCCACACAGACCCTCTCTTCTACACACACATTCTCTCCAACAGTCTTACTTACTCTCTCATAAACATACTCTTCTAATGTACATGATCGCACATAACGTTCACACATACTCTCACACACTTCCACTCCATTCAGACATTCTTTCGTACACACTTACATACACACGACACACACACCGTTTCTCACATAACGCTCATATGCATATGCATGCACTCTCTAATACATTCACACAGCTCTATTCCGTACATACACATGGGTACCCACTCATTTTGCCCCCTCTCCCCCTCACTCTCTCTCTCACACATCACACACACACACACACGCACGCACACACACACACACACACACACACATATATATATATATATATATATATATATATATATATATATATATATATATATATATATATATATATATATGCAACAGAAGGAAAATAACAGGAAAGACAACTTCCTTTGCCACTGTGAATAAGGGTGAATAGAGCGCAACACTGACCATTTTAGGGCCAAAGAAGAAAAGAATCAAAAGGAAGAAAGAGAAACTATAGCACCGTGCTCCGTTAGCAAGAAAAAGGATAGAGTTAGACATAAAATTATTGCGTTCATTTAGGCAGAGGATCGTGCTGTGTACACTCCCTTACAGAAGAATGTCACCAGGATTGTATCAGCATTAGTGATGGCATACATTAAAGTGTAAATGAACTCACTGATTAAACAACAAATAAAGAACAATACAGATATAAGTGAATTGGTGGCTTGCGGAGACAATTCATTAAAATTACATACAGGCAGTGCGACACCACAATATACTAGCATGGGATTGCTAAACAACATATAGAAAATGTAGGTGGCAACAACAATAATATATAGTACATATAACAACTATTTGTAGGTGGGCAGAAAATTCAGTATAGTCTATGACACCTGAATACAGACTATTCCACTTGCAGGACTCCAATCAATTTTCACCAATATGGTCTGGAATCTTCTTGATCTCCTTCCAGGCTTTAGCGCCAATTTGATGTTGGATTCTACCCTAGGAATATACACCTGTTTTACTTGTAGTTTTTGTGGTGGAAGGAATCGGTCCTTCCCGCCCTTTGTTAGTATAGTCACTGGAATCGTATACCACGATCATCTGCGAATCCTAATGGTACTCCATCTGGCGGTCTCAGATACTACCATCATGTGTCTTCTACAAGGTGATCCAGTGCGAGTTCCAGTGATGTGTCCTCTAGTGGGAAGCCAATGCCATCCAGAGGCGGGCACGAACAGATGCTCGCACGCACGCACGCACGCACATATATATATATATATATATATATATATATATATATATATATATATATATATATATATATATATATAATTCTGGTGATATGTCTAAATCACTGGCTTACAAACCCACTAGTTTGTGGTTTAAATTTCCGATAAGCGTAATAATATTCCATACCACAACTGCTAAACAAATGTCTTTAATAGGTGGTCACACATTTACCTGGGATGAAATTATAGCGATAAAAGAACTAACCACCTGACCGTATACTGTGATTGGCTAATATGTACCAATACCTAAGCCTTGATCATGTGTTTGTCAGTCACTAGATGGCCTGATCTGTACCCGTTATTTCAGCTTACGCGGTGCTGAGATAGGCTTGATGAATTCTGACCATCGGTGGGTTCTCTTCCAGTTCAGATGTGTGACCTGTTCATGAAATGATCTTGGAATCTTTACCTGTATATTCTAAATATTCAGATGTCTCAGGATCAGCCCATAAAGCAAGAATGGTATTTGATATTTCTAAAGGTGCAGACAATATAAGAAACCACAAAAACATAACAATTTATTCTTGCTCTTGGCTACCTGACAAACGTATGTACATTTGTTTGCTATTTTGAATACTGAAGAGCAGTGAAGAAAGAAAATATTAACACCAATTGTTTCTTAAGGGTTACGAATATTTTGCGCTTCACCCCATGCGAATCGTGGATATTTAACAAATCAGTTGAAAAGCATATTTTCGCATCTAAATATATATGTTAAAGACGAGTTTTACACAAGAAGAACAAACTAACCTATCCAATAACAACTCAGTATAGGTATAGATTGGTGTGTAAGACAAACATTAAGCAAATTCATATATTGGCCACATACAAAGAGATGGTCGCATTCATTCATTCATTCATTCATTCATTCATTCATTCATTCATTCATTCATTCATTCATTCATTCAGTAGCATGTCCTTTGCAGAACCTTGCTCCCATAACAACCTTCCGGAAAACCTCTCGATCATAAGCAAGATGTCCCGCGTCCGATATACCCATCTGGAGATCATCCGCCACATCCTGCACCCATCTTCTCTTTGGCCTTCCTCTTCCTCTCTTCCCAGGCATATATCCCTCCATTACTGTTCTCTCCAAACTTCCGTGACGTTTCAAGTGACCAAAATATTTAAATTTTCTATGTTTTATCGTTTTTAATAGCCAACCTTCTTCAGTATTCAGCTCTTTAAGTATTGATGCATTTGTTCTTTTCTTTACCCAAGATATTCTTAGAACTCGTCTATAACATTTATATTCAAAGGCATTTATGCCTGCTTAGCTTGTTTAGTAAGTGTCCAGGTCACACAGGCGTATGTTGCAATGGGAAAGATGGCCGTATGGGGAAGACAATTATGGCAGGAAGGCACGGGCTGGTGGATAAGAGAAAGACCATAATGTAAGTGGATTCAAGATGTGGTAGATAATTTACAATCAACAGAGGCACAGACGCTAAGTTAGATGACACACACATTCGACACAGAACATACAGACTGCTTGGAATTAGGCTCATCTGGTAAAAAATGATTTAGGATAAAGAAAAATTAGGCATTTCAATATTAACAAACCTACTGCGCAGAGAAATAGTTTACTGTTAAAGGTCAATTGCAAAACGCCGCTCTCATTACATCGCAGCAGAAAGCGTCGAGATATCATTCCACTTCTCCCGCCTCACACACCTCATGCCCAGGTGTCTACAATGTCCTGTGCCATCCTCATGCTGGTTGACATCTGGCGCTTCTTCCAGTAACCATGCCTTCCTTCCCTGTCCTCTCGAAGCCACTCTGACATTTAACTATAGTAGTTTAGTGTCCGAGAAATGAAGCTGTTTCTGAGCTAGTTTTCTTCGGTGTTCTGATCTTGTAGAATTATAACCCCACAACTTGTAATAAACTGGCTATTACAAATGTATAACCATGACAAAACACAACAAAAAAGTTCAGGGCGAATTATCACATCACGAAGGCTTGGATATATCCAGCTCAAATACTAACCTCTCCGTCTGTAAGAGTTAAGCAATGTTAAACAACATACCGCATGTTGAAGTCTCTGAAACTAATAGTCCATACCAGTTTTATGTGAAATAAACAAACTGTAGTGGAAAACACTTTCCATGTATGTATTTATACATGGTGAAATAAGACACCGCCCTGCATCTTCCCACTTCAGATTCGATACTAATCGGTAAGCACAGATATGACGAAATATCGCGAATGTGTGCATTATCTTCTAGGCTATCTTATAACTAACCGGACAAACAAAGATGTCATGTAGGCGACTAAACAACGCTGATTATAAAAGCACACACTAATAATCAATAGCAAATTAAAAATCAAATCTCAAGAACGCAAACTTCGCCAGAAACTAAACATGCCCGATATATGGCAGGGTTATATGCACAGTAGCAACGCGTACAAATCATGCTACATTACGTTCAAAGTTGATGTTTGCATAATCGATATGATAGCACTTTGAACATCCTCATAGCGCGCAAAAAGTGTTGGGAAACTTCACAAAACATTTATAATTACTTAAGTGCTAGTCAAGTCAGGAGCCAAAGGCAGCCAAGGTGGTTAGTGCGCTCGCCTGCCAACATGGGGTTCATCAATTCAATCTCCAGTAGTAACAGCATCCGGTGTCTTTAACATTCCAGTCTTCGATCATAATGTAGTGAAATAAGACGACAACACACGGGGCCACGGCGTTTCCAAGAAATTGCCATGGTCTTCATCAGGTATTGCAGCACAAACCCGCACAGCCATACACACACGAACACAAACACATCCAGTTTCACGCACAAGTGACCTAACAATCGTGTTATGGAAATAGGAAACACACACACACACACACACACACACACATACGCACGCACGCACGCACGCAACCCCCCCCCCCCCCCCCACACACACACACATAGGCACGCGAGCGCGCAGATATATACGCAAACAGACACGTTCACAGAGGCCACGCCAGTTTCCATAATCCTTCTGGACACAAATTCGAACCGACGACCGCAAAGTCCGCAGGAGAGCGCCTATCCACTATACTACAGCGGTTCCTACACAGGCGCGAGCATACACATAGTTTACAGGAAAGAGTCTATCCACTACACCAGGGGTCACCAAACTTTTTTCATGGCGGGCCGGATAACTGACAAAATGACGAGCGCGGGCCGGATACTCATTCTGTACAATACTTGCGCAGGTCTCCGTGGCGGAGGTCTTACAGACGCGGTTCATAATCCCGTATACCTATGCTCGAAACACAACTGCGCGCTATTTGGTAGCAGACCGCGTTGCGCTGGTTTTTTACCAGTGCCGGTTATGAGTGCCGGTCGTTCTGAAAGCAACGGCAAACTACTGAACGTAAATCTGCCCAGACAACAACAGCAAAAAATCCAGGTGTTGACTGCAAACGTCCTGTAACTAACTAACTTTAAGCCAGAACGAAAGCTCTGGTAAAAAAAAAAAAAAAGACGAAAAACTAAGTTAATCATGGGTGAGTGGCGTACAATGCACAAAAAACAAAGACAACCAACATATTTATTTACTAATACAAGTTATCAAAGATGGTGATGTTAGCAAAAAGATAGTTACATCAGACCTAGTGTGCACATATGCGAATCTCACAAACTAAGCAGCAAAAATGGTTAGTGAGCTTTGTGAAACCAATATTTGGCTTTCAAGATATCAGCAATGTTTGGTTTGGAATTGCTGCATCCAATCAAGAGAATTACTTTAAAATATTCATCAGGCAATTTCGTTCGATGTGTTGACTTCACATACTTCAGTTTTGAAAATGTTTGCTCACAGACATAAGTTGTTCTAAAAAGTGATGCCATATCAGAGGCAAATTTCTTCAGTTTTGAAAACTCAACATCAGGTTAGCAGAGGTAACATTCAACAGGTTTCCTTCTCTGTGCTTCTCTTTCAACAAGTCATGTGCTTGCAAATCAATGAGCTCCAACTGTAGTTCAACTGGTATATCATCAAGGTTACAATTGAAAGGGTTCTGGAACAGAAGAATGTCACTCTCAGTTCTGACAAGATCTGTAAATCTCTACGAAAATGCTTTTATCAAGTCACGAATAATTTTTCTCGGAAAATCGAGGTTGACATCTTCGGCGATTATAGCGCAAAACTCTTTGAAACTGCGAAAATGAGAAAAGTTTTCTCCTTCCAGTTGTGCTTCAAACAATGACAGCTTTCTCCGAAAACCTTTGTTAATTCTGTAGAGATCACAGACGAGGTTATCCTTTCCCTGAAGTTACAAATTCTGTTCATTTATGTGGGATGTGATGTCGACCAAAATGACAACTTTGGCAGCCAGGTTGGATCTGACAGCTGTGGATTAGCTCTATCTTTCTTTTTTTTTTTTAGTGAGAAAAACATTTATTTCATTTCGGAGCTTGTAAAAACGAAGAATCAATTTCTTCAGGAAAAGTCTGGAACTGAGTGACTGAGTGCATGCCCCGAATGAAGTTCACAGCAGAAACGACTAGTTTCAGTACACAAGAATTGTCTAAGTCTTTCCCACAGAGTGCTTGCTGATGTAAGATGCAGTGTATGAACAGAGCACCCGGAATTTGCAAATCTTCCAACTCAGACCTTTCCTCACTCCAGCCATGATTTTTTTCTCCATCAACTGTAACACCTCGAAGCTGATTCCACTCAAGGTTATAGTCTTGCAAAACGTTTTCCACTACCATGAAAATATCTTTTCCAGTTGTTGGTCCATGCATGCTGCAAACGGATGCCAACTCTTCCGTTATCTAAAAGTCCAAATTGACACCACGGATGAACACGAAAAATTGTGACGTACTCGAGAAATCAGTAGACACATCCAGCGCCAGAGAATACCAAAAAGAGTTCCTAGTTTTCTCGCATATCTGTAGCACTATGTTCTCTCCAAGTTCTTCTGTTCTTCGCACAACTGAACTTGCCGAAAGGCTGATAATTCCAAACAAATCGGCTTTCTCAGGACACAAGTCGTTTCCTGCTTCCATCATACACTCTTTGATGAAGTTGCCATCAGTAAACGGTTTTCCGCGTTCTGCCATCTTATGCACAATTTTTTTTTTAACTTGTACGAGTGACAGATTCATTTTCTGCAAACTTTCTTGTGAAGAGATCTCTTTGTGTTTCTAAACCACATTTCATGGACACATATTTCACAGAGCGTAACTTTTCAGAAAACTTTGAATATGTTGATAATGTTTTGTTTTGTAGTGACGCCGAAAATTGTACTCTTTCAAAACGGCAACACTTTCGCTGCATATTACGCAATTGGTATTCTGGTCCTTTGTTTCCACAAAGAAGTCTTTATTCTCCATTCTTAATTGAAAACGCGACACTCGGCGTCTACTTTTCTTTTCTTAGTAGCCTTAATGAAGGGTGAAGTATACGGAATCTGAAAATGAAAAAGACATTGAATTAGAAACATAATTAAAAGCCTATTGAAGCACAGGGCAAGCAGAGGACTAGGGGTAACTGGTGACGCTACGGCTCAACAAAGGTACAAATAAGTGTATAGGTACCTTTGATAATAGAATAATCTCATAATAAGGTTTGCCAAATATATTAATAGGGCTAAATAAGCAGAGTTTTTCAACCGGGGTTCCGCGAGAGGCAACCAGAGATTCCGCCGACACAGACGAAAATCGCCTAAATGCACCATTTTGCCCATCTGGTTTATTACAAAAAATAGGACAGACACTTGGATCATCGCACATAGTTCCCTGAGCAACGTAAACATTTGCGTAAGGATTAACACCTTGACCGGGGAGTTCTTCTGAGCTGGAAATATTTTTATAATAACACGAGGCTTCTATGACTTGTTATAGCTATGTTTGCTACTGTATTGCCTCTATTCACACTAGTAGTTCACTTACCTATCACTGTCAAACAAAGAAATCCTTGTTACATACCTATAAAATTAATGGCCGGCAAAAAGAAGTAAACATTTCTGGAGCATCGGACCTGTGTTGACAGCCGACGCATCTGGGGGAGGGAAAGATGCTCGCGTGTGTGTGTGTTTGTGTGTTGCCATGGAAACCATGGTAACATCAGAGCGTAGGCGGCGCTACCACCAGCCGGGGAATGACTTGGGATCGCGCGAATTAAGCAAACATTACAATAAATAAGTAAATCTAGATATAATAATTTATAATTGAAAATAGTAATTTTAAGACACGTAGCAGCCAGGAGGTCTCCGCACGTGTGAAGATCTTCTATTATTCTAAACATAATAGTTACATTTAAATTGTATCACAACCTCTCACGTTCCATACGTTATATCAAGCAAGTTCGAGTACCGTCGGTGGGCAGGATGAAATAACGTCGCGGGCCGCATCCGGCCCGCGGACCGTAGTTTGGTGACCCCTGCACTACACTAACAGCGGTTCCTACACACGCGCGAGCGCACACACAGATACGTCTGTTTATGTAGATACTACATAGACACTTCTGAACTCCCTTATCCCTTTTCACTATAACTAATCTGCATTTATTGATCGCACTGAGAGGAATCTCAGACTGTATTATAGTGTTTGTTTCAATAGAAAAGAATTTCGTTCGCTAAAGACAGAACACGACAATTAAAAATAGTTTGTTCAATGCCGCATGTAGACCGTGTGGTTTTAATGACATGGGGAATAGACACAAATCAGACATATTAACGGCAGTCAATTACTAAAAGACTCTTCCCCCCCCCCCCATATTCTATTACAGGACATAGCTCTCAACACCAGCATTTTACCGCTGTTGTTGATTTCTTGGCAAGATTACGCTCAGTAGTTTACCATTGCTTTCTCAGCGACCGGCTCACATATCCCGTAAGTAACGGGCACTGCGAGAACCGCTACCGATTCTCGCGCAGCTCCGTTTGCTCACGTGGATAAACGGGATTACTGAGAAAGTCGCTAACTTATAGGCCAGGGCCCAGGGAGACCGGCAAATGACTCTTCCTAAGTGGATAACAAATAAATACAGAGACGACAATCCGTCTCTCTCTCTCTCTCTCTCTCTCTCTCTCTCTCTCTCTCTCTCTCTCTCTCTCTCTCTCTCTGTGATAATAATTCCGTTTACCCTCAGCGTGTATACATGGAAGCCGTTGTATTATGAGTTGATGGAAATTAATGCTAAACTACTGTCAGAGCAGGTAGACTCGGCCACCCAGTGGCTAGCATGTCTGCCTGGTAGATTTCGCATTGAGGTGGGTATCTTTTAAAACGGAGCAATTCTCATGGGACGGTCCAAACAAAAATAAGAACAAGGAAGCGTTATGGGATGTAAAAGCGCCAATTTTATATTTACCACATCCACATCGAGTGCCGATTGGTCTATAAATCATAGTATTAGCACCATATACCCTACAGGTCTCAAGGCGTAGAAACGGATAATTTAACTGATCTTAAACACTGGTAATGTATTCACTGTATGAATTGACCTCGATTCTCATTAACTAATTTGACTACATGCAAAGATACGCCATCTACCAGCAATATTTGTCTTAATCTATATCTGTCTGCGTTTTTCAAGGGGACCATCAGCCATAAAATATGCACTCTCTTGTCGTGATTATGTTGTAAGTAATCCCAATGGATGGGACGTGATTATGTGATTTCGACATGTATATTTGCGATTTTAGACGAGCAAGAATGCTTTCATACACGCTCTCTCATGGGAACTGACCGAGTAACCAGTCATATATCAGAAGAAAGGAAGATAAATATATTTGGCATGAACATAGAGAAAACGTCTTTATTTTGCCAACCACGCATTTAGTTTTCTAGACATGCAATCGAATTTACCACGGAAAACAGACTAAAACATTGGAAAATACATCAATCAATTATGTGCCATGCCGGAAAGTGCGGACTGTCATGACTCGCCATTTCACTCAATCACCAGAGTCGTGGATCAGGTTAGTATTCCTGTCTCGACCATGCCATGTGGCTAAGCCATCCAGGTATTTTCCTCTCGGTCTTCCCCTTGGTCTGTTCCCTTCGATCTTGCCAGTTGTCACTAAGTTCTCTAATCCATTTCGTCTCATAACACGTCCAACAAATGTTGACTGTCTACGTCTAATTTCTCTAATCAGTTTATGATTTTCATTTGTCTCCTGTAGTACTTGGTCATTGGTTTTTCTGTCTGTCCTTGGTATTCTTTGCATTTTCCTCAGAAACCACATTTCTTCAACCATCAGATGTTTTTCAGCTTGACTTCTCATTGTCCAAGTTTCACATCCATACAAAAGAACAGGCTCTATGTATCCCCTCAACACTCTTTTTATCGTTTCAATTGACATCTTTTTCTTGTTCAGAATGTTTTTCATTTTGCTAAAGGCTACTTTCGCCATGGCGATTCTTGTTCTAATCGCTTCAAGGCATCTCCCATCAGAAGTTATGACTGTCCCGAGATAATTGTACCGATTTTTGTTGTTGAAGAATATTCCCATTTACTTGTATATTACATTGTGGTATTTCGTTCTTTCTAGTGAAGACCATACTCTGTGTCTTTTTACAATTTAATTCTAACCCCAGTTGCTCAGTGTGTACAACAACCGCATCTACCAATTGTTGCAGATCCTGCTCATTGTCTGCAATCAATACATACACTAGACAATTTAGAGATGCAATCATGCATTATTTAATATCCGCTTACTGAAGTATTATGTTTGGTATGTTGTTCCACATAGACGCGAATGTTCTACAATAACAATACAAAAAACAAACAGCTAGGTATATGCAACTGCTTCGAAAAGATGAGACATACTAAACACAGATACAGTGTACGTACCTTACAATGGACTCCATAAAGGTGAAACAGAGTGAAAATACTCCAAAACAAGAATCATCAACAAATATATAATAACAGAGTAATACAATAAAATAAGTATTATAGGACACAACAGATGACGGCGTTTCGATTTTAATAATTTCTTCAGGGACAGGATAAAACAAACAGATCTAAAGAAAAAAATATAAAATTATAAAATAATATGTCACATTGCCATGAAGTTGGCGACAGTTTAGATATCATTTTTACAAGTAATATTGTCTGTGCGAGCTGTTGGTTTGTCGGGACTGCTGTCTGTTCCACTTTTCACACGGAGCAGCGAAGAGCATTTCGAGTAATCTTTACTGGCACATCATCATTGGCACCTTGCCGTCTTGACAGACGATAGTTTGTGCTTTAAAAAGGCATAACAACTTTTACCTATGGCGGTAGCGAATGTTACTGATAAGGCCAATGTGCGCTGTAAATGTCCGTTCACAGTGGGTGCATGTGAACACGTAGTCATTTCCACCATCATGCACCATCTTACGTCTCAAACGCTCGGTGTGTGACTTATCTGCAATAACTTTCTCCTTTGTCTTTATTCCATTTATGATGTTTGCCCTCCATGCAACACGTTCAGCGGCGACTTGCTCCCAATGTGCATTATCAATGCCTGTATCAATCATGTCCCGCTTACACACATCTTTGTATCGTAGTAGAGGCCGACCCTGAGATCTCTAACCCATCTGTAATTCACCAAAAAAGATGTCCTTTGGTATTCTACCATCATCCATCCTCCTAAGATGTCCTATCCATCTAAGTCTACGAAGACTGAGCATGGAATAAACTGTCACACAACCTTATCTTTCCAATACTTCAGTATTTGTGAATTTGTCTTGCCACTTAATACCAAGAATTCTTCGCAGACACCGCATATGAAAGCTGTTTAAATGTTTCTCTTGGTGTGAGTAAGTTGTCCAGGTTTCACTGCAATAAAGAAGAGTACTAAGGACACAGGCTTGATTGACAAGGACTTTTTTACATTGGTAAATTGATACATTAGTTTTCTAGACATGCAATCGAATTTACCACGGAAAACATTCTAAAACATGGGAAAATACATCAATCAATTATGTGCCATGCCGGAAAGCGTGACTGCCATGACTCGTCGACGCTCAAACCAACACACAAAATTGCATTGATAATGCACATTGGGAGTACGTCGCCGCTGAACGTGTTGCATGGAGGACAAACATCAGAAATGGAATAAAGACAAAGGAGAAAGTTATTGCAGGTAAGTCACACACCGAGCGTTTGAGCATGACGCCGTCATCTGTTGTCTCCTATAGTATTTACTGGCACAGGAACGGGGAATATTGGGGTGACCAATTGCCGTGAAGTTGGAGACGCGACTAACTAATATTGCGAATGTCGTGGACACAGAACGAGACAGAGGCTGGGGTACTGACAACTGCAGGTGCTACTAAATCTCTAATCGAGGCCAGGAATAAATTATTTAAAAAAGTTATAGGTCTTATTGTAACATCTGGAGGTCCCGAATTTATTTCTCTTACATTTCATTAACAAAAAAATACGAGAATGAAGGTAACAGAAATGTGATCGCTGAGACGAATGTTTTGAAAACCTTGGACTGCCATAGTAACTAGCAATGATCCTGGAAGAGGTTAATAAAAGTAGAACGGAATATACAATTAAACGAAAGCGACAAACAGCGTTCTTCTGGTTGAGAAAAGAGCTATTGGAAAGCATATTATCGACAAGAAAGATTAGTGGTAAAGAAGGCAGCGACAGACAGAGATAAAAGATCAGGATGGACTGAGACGGTGGCGTGGAGGAATATCATGAACAGCGTTGATCCAAAACACCAAAGATCGAGATATGCAGAGTGACGCTCCTACGCCTGCTGGCAGACTCATGGCCATGGTGGTGATTTATTATGAACTATTGTGTTTCCTTGTTTGATTGACAAGTTCCCTTGAAAGGATCAGTCAGAACTGCGCGGACTTGTCTGGAGTGTGAGAATTGTGTGGGCTTGGTCTGTGTGAGAATTGTGTGGGCTTGGTCTGTGTGAGAACTGTATGGGCTTGGTCTGTTTAGAAATGTGTGTGTGGGCTTGTCTGGAGTGTAAGAAGTGTGTTGATTTGGTATGTGTGATACATTTGTATCTGGTCTAGGATCGAAGCTCCGACAGGCGGACAGTTAGAGCATTGCTTTGCTGATCCGGCAGCTTCTGCAGCTTGTCTTGTTCCAGATGTAGGGGTGTTACCTTTCCTCTGGAGTGAACTAGGCAGGCCGAGAGAGGGATCATGCTGCATGGGCAACACATGATCTCTATATTTTAGCCCAGGCTTTGTGCTATGGAGAGGCAATAACTCCATCCCTGGTCTTAACTGGTCTCGGAATCAAAGCGAGAGGCAACTGTTACGGGTTATAAGTCCTTGTCAGTTGGCGTAGACATGGGGCGCCACGCGTTGCCTCTGACGGTGGGAGACACCTATAGGTGTCACTGATCAGCTACCGCCCGCCTCAAGCTGGGCAGCCCCCAGCCAATTGGGTGCTGATCCGCCACAGCCTGCCTGCTTCAATGGGTGCTTGGGGCTAGGACAAAATCTGAATCGCAGGCTGTAAAACCAATGCACCAGGTACAAACAAAAATATAAATAGAAACCTCAAGCTACGGCTTGCAACCTGGAACGTGAGAACCATGTGTCCAGGATTTTCCACTGACTTGACCAATATTGACGATGTGAGAAAAACGGCTGTGATTGATGCCGAACTCAATCGTCTTAACATTGATATTGCTGGCCTGCAGGAGACTCGCCTCGCTGAGGAAGGGTCACTCAGGGAAAACAACTACACCTTTTTCTGGAAGGGTAAAGGGCAGGCAGAAAAAAGGCAACACGGTGTGGGTTTTGCAGTGAAGAATTCGCTACTGGGAATGATTGAAATTCCAGCAGGAGGAAATGAAAGACTATTATCCCTGCGCTTGGCAACCTCTTGTGGGTTTGCCACCATTATTACTGCATATGCACCGACACTCGATTCCTCTGATGATGTGAAGGATTTGTTCTATGAGGAGTTAGACTCTGTGATCAAGGCAGTTCCAAAATCCGACTACATTTATATGCTCGGTGATTTCAATGCTCGTGTGGGCAAGGACTCGAGTTCATGGCCAGTGTGCCTTGGAAAATACAACATCGGTCGCATGAATGAAAATGGGCAAAGGCTGCTGGAGCATTGCACCAGTAATGACCTATGTATTACAAACTCTTTTTTTAAAACAAAAGAGATGCATAAGGTCACATGGAAACATCCAAGATCCGGCCATTGGCACCAGCTGGACTTCATCATCACACGGAGACAACATCTGAACCATATATCATTGACTCGTAGTTACCACAGTGCTGACTGTGATACGGATCATGCTTTGGTTGTTGCAAGGGTTAGACTGAGACCAAAGAGAATCTACACAGCTAAACACAAATCTAGCCCCAGGATTAATATTATTAACACTCATGATCCTGAAAAGTGCTTTCAGTTTCAACAGCAACTTGAAGACGCTTTCACTGATACACCAGAAAATTGTACAGTAAATGATAAATGGAATAAACTTAAGGAAACTCTTTGTAAAACTGCCGTAAAGGTTTACGGCACTGTGGATCATAAGAGGCAGGACTGGTTTGCGGCCAACAGCGAGACTCTGCAGCCCTTGATTGATAAGAAGAAGAAAGCTCTCTTAAGAAACAAGGAAAGGCCAACGCGTAACACTCTGAGTGAGCTAAGGCAAGCTAGGAAGGATGTGCAAAAGGCTGCCAGGCAGTGTGCAAATGATTATTGGATCAAGTTATGTGAGTCCATTCAAATCGCAAGTGATAAGGGAGACATAAGAAGCATGTATGAAGGAATAAAGAAAGCCTGTGGTCCAGTGATCAAAAGAAGTGCACCATTGAAAACCTTGACTGGAGAAGTCATCACTGATAAGAAACAGCAGATGGACAGATGGGTAGAGCACTATTTGGAGCTTTACTCAAGTGAGACCAAACTAGCGGATAATGCCCTCAACGCCATAGAGGCTCTACCAACTCTTGACCACCTGGACACACTTCCCACCATAACAGAAGTTAAGTGTGCTATAAATGAACTTGCATCTGGCAAGGCTCCAGGTAAGGATGGGATTCCAATAGAGGTTATCAGGAGTGGGCAAGACACACTCACTATACAGATCCACCAGCTAATAGAGCTATGCTGGCGTGAAGGACAAGTCCCACAGGATTTCAAAGATTCAAGCATCATAACACTGTACAAGAACAAGGGCGATCGGAGCGACTGCAACAACTATAGGGGTATCTCACTTCTGTGTATTGTTGGAAAAGTATTTGCCAGAATTGTTCTGCGCAGACTTCAAGTCCTAGGAGATCAAGTCTACCCCGAATCACAGTGTGGCTTTCGACAGAACCGGTCTACCACTGATATGATATTCTCATTGCGACAAATGCAAGAAAAATGCCGTGAACAGAATCAACCACTGTTTATTGCCTTCATCGACCTCACAAAGGCATTTGATTTGGTCAGTCGTGAGGGTCTGTTCAATCTAAAGAAGATTGGCTGCCCACCAACTCTTCTGTCCATTGTGGAATCGTTCCACACAGGCATGAAGGGTATAATCAAGTTTGATGGTGCAACTTCTGAAGAATTTGAAATCAAGAGTGGAGTTAAGCAAGGTTGTGTACTAGCTCCCACCCTCTTTGGAATATACTTTTCACTTCTACTGAAATATGCATTTCGTGATCAGGATGGTGGTATATACATTCACTCACGCTCAGATGGCGGCCTCTACAATGCTCAGAGATTGAAGGCTAAGACCAAAATTAGGAGGGTACTGATCAGAGAGTTGCTTTTTGCAGATGATGCTGCAGTTACGACCCACTCTGAGGAAGAATTGCAATGTCTACTATCTGCATTCTCCAATGCTTGTTCTGAATTTGGTTTAACAATTAGCAAAAAGAAGACACAGATTATGTCACAAGGTGCACATGGGGTACCATCAATCTTTATTGACGACGCCGAACTAGAGATAGTAGACCATTTTACATATCTAGGATCGGTGGTAAATAGCAAATTATCCCTAGATCAGGAAATCAACATCCGGATTGGTAAGGCAGCAACAACAATGAACAGGTTAAGAAAAAGAGTCTGGGAGAACAGGAAGCTTACTGCCAAAACAAAAGTCCTTGTCTATCAAGCCTGTGTCCTTAGTACTCTTCTCTATGGCAGTGAAACCTGGACAACTTACTCACACCAAGAGAACAATTTAAACAGCTTTCATATGCGGTGTCTGCGAAGAATTCTTGGTATTAAATGGCAAGACAAAATCACAAATACTGAAGTATTGGAAAGATCAGGTTGTGTGACAGTTTATTCCATGCTCAGTCTTCGTAGACTTAGATGGATAGGACATCTTAGGAGGATGGATGATGGTAGAATACCAAAGGATATCTTTTTTGGTGAATTACAGATGGGTAAGAGATCTCAGGGTCGGCCTCTACTACGATACAAAGATGTGTGTAAGCGGGACATGATTGATACAGGCATTGATAATGCACATTGGGAGCAAGTCGCCGCTGAACGTGTTGCATGGAGGGCAAATATCAGAAATGGAATAAAGTCAAAGGAGAAAATTATTGCAGAAAAGTCACACACCAAGCGTTTGAGACGTAAGATGGTGCATGATGGTGGAAATGACCACGTGTTCACATGCACCCACTGTGAACGGACATTTACAGCGCAAATTGGCCTTATCAGTCACACTCGCTACCGCCATAGTTAAAAGTTATTATGCCTTTTTAAAGCACAAACTATCGTCTGTCAAGACGGCAAGGTGCCAATGATACATTTGTGGGTTTGGTCTGTGTGAGAACTGTCCTGGCTAGTTCTGTGTGAGAACTGTATGGGCTTGGTCTGTGTGAGAAAACTCTGGGCTTGATCTGTGAGAGAAAACTCTGGGCTTGGTCTGTGAGAGAACTGTGTGGTCTTGGTATCTGTGAGAGAACTGTGTGGTCTTGGTATGTGTGAGAAAACTGTTGGCTTGGTCTGTGTGAAAATTGTATGGCCTTGGTCTGTGTGAGAACTGTGTGGGCTTGGTCTGTGTGAGAACTGTGTGGGCTTGGTCTGTGTGAGAACTGTGTTGGCTTGGTCTGTGTGAGGACTGTATGGGCTTGATCTGTGTGAGAACTGTGTGGGTTTGTTGTGGAGTGTTAGAACTGTGTGAGCTTGTTGTGACGTGTGAGAAATGTGCAGGCTTGGTCTGGGTGAGAAATGTGCTGGCTTGGTGAGTGTGAGAACTATGTGGGCTTTGGCTGTGTGAGAACTGTGTGAGCTTGGTCTGTGTGAAAACTGTGTGGCTTGATGCGGAGTGTGAGACGTGTGTGGTATTGGTCTTTGTGAGAAATGTGTGGGCTTTTTTTAAAATGAGAAATGTGTCAGCTCTGTGCGGAGTGATAGAACTGTGTGGTCTTGGTGTGGTGTTTGAGAACTGTGTGGACTTGGTCTATGTGAGAACTGCATGAGCTTAGTCTATATAGGCTTGGTCTGCGTGAGGACTGGGTGGGATTTATCTGTGTGAGAAATTCTAGAAAGAGCGTCCATACCCAGTATCCACACTCTACTAATGAAAAATCAGATTCGCAGGGCTGGTCACTTAACTCGTATACCAGATCACACGCTCCCTAAACAATTGTTTTAGGTGGGCTGCGTTGTGGTAAACGCTCCCAAGGCGGCCAGAGGAAATGCAAGCATATAGCAGTGTGGATAATACAACTGCTTTATAGACTTTCATCTTTGTTTGCAGGCTTATTCCATTTCTGTCCCATACA
Source organism: Cepaea hortensis (assembly GCA_963921405.1). NCBI lineage: Eukaryota > Metazoa > Mollusca > Gastropoda > Stylommatophora > Helicidae > Cepaea > Cepaea hortensis. The sequence goes on along the minus strand of OY992880.1, from coordinate 85,734,538 downwards.
TTCTTGTACAGTCTGCCAAAGGCCGCACTCGCTTTGGAGATTCTTGCATTCACGTCGTCATCAATTGTGGCAGCTTGTGACACAGTGCTGCCAAGATAGGTGAATTTATCCATGACCGTTCACCTTGATATTCGGCACGGTGTGATTATTCCCAGGAGCTGGCTTAGTCTGAGAACAATGTGGGCTTGGTATGAAATGTGAGACCTGTATGGGCTTTGTTTTTGTGAGAACTGTGTGGACTTGGTATGTTTAAGAACTTTTTGGGCGTGGTTTGAAGTGTGTATGAATGTCCAGCTTAGTTAATCCTCTTGGCAAAAGTGTACCGGAGCTAGGCAATGTGAGTTCTAAGATGGCTGATAAGGCCTGTTTTGGCTCGAAATGTTCTACGACAATGTGGGCAAAGATTGCTTGACGTTCCGGGAGGAGGATCTCCTGCAGTGGTTTTACTGTCCAGCCTTTTCTTCACAGCTCTTGGAGTCCTGGTTGCTTCAGCTTCACAAGTGACTGCACCCTTATGTAATGATGTAAGCCACGAATTACGGTCTTTAGCAGCAGTCTCCGAGGTGTCAAGATGAATTCCAAAAGCTTTCAGTTAGATTGTCAGAGTGTCTTTAAAGCGTTTCCTCTGGCCGCCTTGGGAGCGTTTACCACAACGCAGCCCACCTAAAACAATTGTTTAGGGAGCCTGTGATCTGGCATAGGAGTTAAGTGACCAGCCCTGCGAATCTTATTTTTCATTAGTAGAGTGTGGATACTGGGTATGGACGCTATTTCTAGAACTTCAGTGTCTGGGATCTTGTCTTGCCATTTAATCATCAATAGCTTCCTAAGGCAGACTGTGTGGAAGTGGTTTAATTTCCTAGCATGTTGCTGATAAACAGTGCATGTTTCACAAGCATATAGCAGTGTGGATAATACAACTGCTTGATAGACTTTCAGCTTTGTTTGCAGGCTTATTCCATTTCTGTCCCATACATTCTTGTACAGTCTGCCAAAGGCCGCACTCGCTTTGGAGATTCTTGCATTCACTTCGCCATCAATTGTGGCAGCCTGTGACACAGTGCTGCCAAGATAGGTGAATTTATCCATGACCGTTCACCTTGATATTCGGCACGGTGTGATTATTCCCTGGAGCTGGCTGGTACATAACTACAGTCTTCTCCAAGTTGATTTTGAGCCCAAAGTTTGCACAGGCGTATGAGAAAGCTGAAACATCGTGTTGTGTGTCTGCCTCTGAGTTGGCATATATAGTGCAATCATCAGCAAACAGCAGTTCTCTGACGGTGTCGCTATTAGTTTTGGTTTTGGTTTTCAGCCTTCTGAGATTGAACAACTTTCCATCCATGCGGTAGTTGATGTCTATTCAAATGCCATTGTTCTCGAAGGCATTCGTCAGCATAGCTGAAAACATGAGACTGAACAGTGTTGGTGCCAGGACACATCCTTGCTTTATTCCATTGGTGACATGAAAGGGCTCAGACAGTTCACTATTTTCCTGTAGTCTTGTCTGCATACCATCATGAAATTGCCGCACTATTTGGACAAACTTTTGTGGACAGCCAAATTTCGCCATAATCTTCCACAGTCATTCTCTGCTGACTGTATCAAAACCCTTGATAAGGTCAATGAAAGTGGAGAACATTTCAGATGTTTTTTTACCTGACATTTCTCTTGCAGCTGCTTTCAGCGAAAATCATGCCAACAGTTCCTCGTTCTTTTCTGAAGCCACTCAGACTCTCGGGAAGAAGACTTCGATCGAGATGGGCCGTGAGGCGATTGAGAAGAATTCTGGCGAGTATCTTCTCTGCGATTGAGAGCAAGGAGATGCCTCGGTGGTTGTCACAGGATTGGCGGTTTCCTTTACGTTTGTAATGGTGATCTACTGACACGTCCTTGAAATTTTGTGGCATGATCTCGTTCACCCATATGTTTGTAAAAGCTTGGTAAAGCTGATCTATTAGGACCGGCCCGTCTGTCTTGTATATCTCTGCTGGGATGGAGTCAGGACCAGGCGCTTTTACAATGGAAAGTTGCTGGATGGCTTTATTTAGTTCCACTATGATTGGCAGGTCATCAAGTGTATCATTAATGGGAACTTGAGGAAGGCATTTGATGGTTTCATCATCGAAGAAGGAAGTTGCATTTAAGATGTTGTTGAAATGCTCTGCCCATCGTTGAAAGATTTATTTCTTACCGGTGACCAATGTTCCCCCATCTGCACTGAGGATGGGGAACTATGCCTGGTGATGTAGGACCATAGACCGCTTTCAGTGAGTCGTAGAAGTTTTTCATATCATGTCTGTCATGAAAGCCTTGAATTTCATCAGTTGCGTTGCTCAGCCAGGAGTCCCGCATGTGCCGAAGTTTCTGCTGCACTACTCTCCGAATGTTATTGAAGGCATCTTTTTTATGTTGACTTTAGGTTATTTAAATTTGTCCTGAGGAGATGTTTCTCGGCCAGCAATTGGTTGATATCTTCAGAATTTTCATCAAACCAGTCTTTATGCTATCGAGGGGAGTGGGGGTGGGGGTTGGATCCAGGATTTCCATAGCAGTGTTGTAAATTATGTATATGTATATATATATATATATATATATATATATATATATATATATATATATATATATATATATATATATATATATATATATATATATATATTATATTCGATTAACCGTTACTCGTTTAACAGTCAGTTTCTGTTATCCGCCACACACACACACACACACACACACATACACACACACACACACACACACACATACGCACACACAAGTAGTATGTCAGGCGCAAAATAACTCGCAAATACGGTGCAATACGTCATAGATAACGTCATATTTTACTATATAAAAAGTCTAGCACTGTATAGAAAACCGGCCTCATTTTCAAGGGATGCTACCCATGAATAAATAATCGAACATATTTTTGCACTGTTACTTCCCTTTTTGTGTGATAAATTTTATATCTTTAAAAATTGTATATTTGGTGGTAGTATTGATCGTAGCGGGATGGGGCTTAAAAAAACTATCATCATACTAGTGATGCTGTTAAGGTACAGTGCAGACCTCCTCGGTTTCCTTTGCCTTTTTTCTCGTCTTCTTCCTTTATCTGTACTGGGTCGGGAATAAAAACTATCATCATTCCATTGGTGATATGTAAAGGATAGGGTTACAGTGCATTTCCTCGGGGTGGTCTAGGGGGCGGTGGGGGTGGGAGCTCAGGGTGGAGCGTGGGGTGTCGGCGTGTGGGGTGGGACGAGGGGTTTCGAACCTCGAGCCGCGGCGGGTGTCATATGAAAACCTCAATAAGTAAGAATGTAAATATGGCGATTATTAGTGCTCTGTAGAGTGTCGTAGTGGCCAATACACTATCATAAGGTTACAAATGAAAACCTTAAAAAAATAAAGATGGCCGATATTAATGATTTTAGCTGGTATAGCTTAGTGAAATTCTTTAGTGAAGTGTGGGTAGCGGCTATTAGTGATCTGTAGTGGGTCGTAGTGGCCAATACACTATCATCATAAGGGTTACAAATGAAAACCTTAAAATGTAAAAATGGCCGATATTATTGATTTTAGCGGGTATAGCTTAGTGAAATTCGTTGGTAAGGGGTGGGTAGTGGTTATTAGTGGTCCGTAGAGGTCGTAGTATTGTAAACACTATCATCATACGGGTTACAAATGAAAACATTAAAATGTAAATATGGTCGGTGTTATTGTTTGTAGGTGGGATAACTTAGTGAAAGTCGTTGGTAAGGAGTGGATAGCGGCTATTAGTGCTCTGTAGTGTGTCGTAGTGACCTATACACTATCATCACACAGGTTACAAATGAAAACCTTAAAAATTAAAAATGACCGATAATATTGATTGCAGCGGCTATAGCTTAGTGAAATTCATTGGTAAGGGGGGGGGGGGGGGTAGCAGTTATTAGTGGTATGTAGAGTGTCGTAGTGGTCTATACACTATCATCACATAGGTTTCAAATGAAAAGATTAAAAAGGTAAAGATGGCCGGTATTATCGGATGTAGCGAGTATGGCTTAGAGAAATTTATTGGTAAGGGGTTTGTGAGTGGAGGAAAGGTTAGATGGGTGCTTCCGATCTTTATTAAGGGGTGGTCGAGTGGGGCGGTGGTAGATAAATATGTCCGTGCCTTCATAATAGCCAGAGGGTAAGACTCATATTAAAGTCTAAAGATTGAACTTATAGGTGGCTGAGCTGAGGGTGACTGCCTGGGTGACTCATCACAGTCCTATGTGTCACCCGGTCACGTGTCTATATTGGTCAATATTTTTCCCTTTTGGCTAATAAGATTTTCTACTTAGTCGATATTTTCCCCCTGTGGTTAACAAATGTTCCTATTTTATTTTTTTAAATATAAATTTGGATGAGATATTTCGTTATTTGGTCAATATATTCTCATTTGGCTAACAAGTTTTCCAATTTGATCGATATTTTTTCCCAATTGGTTAACACACTTTCCTGCTATTCATAAGTTCAGTTGCCATATTTATAAATTAGGCCGAGTTATTTCTGTATTTGGTCGACCTTTTCCCCTCCTTTTAATAAATTTGGATGAGATGTTTCTGTATTTGGTCTAAGTTGGTCCCATTTGGTTGACAAATTTTCCTTCTTTTTATAAGTTTGGATGAGATATTTCTCTCGTTTACTGATATTTTGTTTTCTCATTTGGTTAACTAAGTTTCCTACTTTTAATACGTTTGAGCGATTTATTTCGTTACTTGGTCAATATTTTTCCTCTTTGACTAAAACATTTTCCTACCTGGTCAATATCTTTCCCGTTTGGTTAACAATGTTCCTAATTTTGTACACGTGTGGTTGCGATATTTCTGTATTTGGCCGACATGTTTCCAATTTGGTTGACAAATTTTCCTATGTTTTATAAGTCCGGACGAGATATTTCTTTCTTTGGGTGATATTTTTTTCACATTTGGCTTTCAACTTTTTCCTACTTGGCCAATATTTTTCCTATTTGGCTAACAAATTTCCATAGTTTTCATAAGTGTGGACGAGGTATTTCTGTATATGGCTGACATTTTTCACATTTGGCTAACAGATTTTCCTACTTGACCAAGGTTTTTTTTCTCTTTGGGTAACAAAGTTTCCTACTTTTAATAAGTTTGGTTGAGATGTTTCTGTATTTGGTCTAACCTTTTTCCCATTTGGCTGACAAATTTTCCTTCTTTTTATAAGTTTGGATGAGATATTCCTCTCTTTGGCTGATATTTTTTCACATTTGGTTAACAAAGTCTCCTACTTTTCATAAGTTTGAGTGATGTATTTCGTTACTTGTTCAATATTTTTCCTCTTTGACTAACACATTTTTCCTACATGGTCAATATCTTTCACATTTTGGTTAACAAAGTTTCCTACTTTTCATAAGTTTAGTTGAGATATTTCTGTATTTGGCCGACATTTTCCCTCTTTGCATGGCATATTTTCCTACTTTTTATAAGTCCGGATGAGATATTTCCCTCTCTGGCTGTTATTTTGTTTCACATTTCGATTTCAAATGTTCCTACTTGGCCAATATTTTTCCTATTTCGCTAGCCAATTTTTCTTGTTTGCATAAGTATGGACGAGATATTTCTGTATTTGGCCGACATTTTTTCCCATTTAGCTAGCAACATTTCCTACTTGACCTAGGTCTTTTTCCCTTTTGGCTAACAAAGTTTCCTAGTTCTCATAAGTGTGGTTGAGATATTTATAAGTTTGGTCTAACCTTTTCCCATTTGGCTGACAATTTTCCTACTTTTCATAAGTTTGGTTGAAATGTGGCCACAATTTTTCCTTTTGGGTAACAACCTTTCCTACATTTCATAAATTTGGTGGAGATATTTATAAGTTTAAACTATATTTTTCCATTTGGCTAACATATTTTCTTATTTGACTGTTGAAGTGCACTTTTCTCTGGATGTGATACGGGGCAATGAGCAGCCTCGCTGAAGAACATATACTGACCTTGGAAATGTGTTTCTATGGAAAGATGCATAGTCCCGAATAGACACATAGAGAGGTAGTGAACGTGTAAAATGCGTGCTCTGAGTCGTGTGCTACCATAGCTGGTTAGGACAGGGGACACGTTACAAACCATGTTACATGAGACACCTAAGGTTGAGTCAGGATAGTTTGTTGTGTTCGTGTGTAATATTATATAGCTGACAGATTGCGCTAGCCATTCGTCGCTGTATATCCTTCTAGTTGTTAGGTAAAATGCATGTCTTCATCGACTGACGTCGGTGATCACATCTCTGCACTGTGACTATAAGAAAGGCTTAGTCGGCCAATGTGATGACTTAGTTATAGTTATGTACACTTCATTCAAAAGTGTCTTATGTTTATTGAAGGTGGGATGTTCTTTGGTGTTACTCAGTGAACCACCCTATTGGATATAGAATAGAGAGAAAAGGGCGACCGTTTTAGCCTTCAGATGCCATGTTGATGATGTAGTGGAATCACTCCCATACACGGTGATCATCATAAGTTAGATCCCATGGATCGACAATGGAGATTTTCTGTAATATCCCCCTTAACTTATTATTATGGATACGAGCGGTTGCAGCGCCACCTTTCACCGGCTTTAGCCACTTGATTCGGTTGTAGCGCATTAGACACGTGACCTGATGCAGCGCCTTCTTTGACTCGTTTTAGCCACATGTTTCGGATGCATCCCAATAGACACGTGACCGGGTGCAGCGTCATCTTTGAATGGGTTTAGCCACGTGTTTCGGTTGTATCGTATTAGACACGTGACCGGATGCAGCGCCATATTTGATCGGATGAGTCAATAGTCAAGTCTTGAGCCCACCTTTACGGTCCTTTTTATGCAGACTGTGCGACTGATGCAACATAGAAAATATGCCTAAACATGTTCAAACAGGTTTACTGCAGTCAGTACACTCTGAGTCATCCTCCGGTTTTCTCCAAAGGCATGTATGAACATGTTCACGTACGTTCACACCCACAGACATATGAGTCACCCAGGCAGTCACCCTCAGCTCAGCCACCTATGAGTTCAATCTTTAGACTTTAATATGAGTCTTACCCTCTGGCTATTATCAAGGAACGGACATATTTATCTACCACCGCCCAACTCGACCACCCCTTAATAAAGATAGGAAGCACCCATCTAACCTTTCCTCCACACACAAACCCCTTACCAATCAATTTCACTAAGCCATAATCGCTACATCCGATAATACCGGCCATCTTTAACATTTTAATGTTTTCATTTGAAGCCTAAGTGATGATAGTGTATAGGCCACTACCACACTCTACAGACCAATAATAACCGCTACCCACCCCTTACCAATGAATTTCACTAAGCTATTCTCGCTATCATCAATAATATCGGCCATTTTTACTTTGTAAGAGTTTCATTTGTAACCTGTGTGATGATAGTGCATAGGCCACTAAGACTCTACATACCACTAATAACTGCTACCCACCCTTACCAATGGATTTCACTAAGCTATACCCGCTGCAATCAATATTATCGGTAATTTTTACTTTTTAATGTTTTCATTTGTAACCTTGTGATGATAGTGTATAGGTCACTACGACACACTACAGAGTACTAATAGCCACTACCCACCCCTTACCAATGACTTTCACTAAGTTATACCACCTACAATCAATAACACCGACCATATTTACATTTTAATGTTTTCATTTGTAACCCGTATGATGATAGTGTTTACAATACTACGACCTCTACGGACCACTAATAACCACTACCCACCCCTTACCAACGAATTTCACTAAGCTATACCCGCTAAAATCAATAATATCGGCCATTTTTACATTTTAAGGTTTTCATTTGTAACCCTTATGATGATAGTGTATTGGCCACTACGACCCACTACAGATCACTAATAGCCGCTACCCACACTTCACTAAAGAATTTCACTAAGCTATACCAGCTAAAATCATTAATATCGGCCATCTTTATTTTTTTAAGGTTTTCATTTGTAACCTTATGATAGTGTATTGGCCACTACGACACTCTACAGAGCACTAATAATCGCCATATTTACATTCTTACTTATTAAGGTTTTCATATGACACCCGCCGCGGCTCGAGGTTCGAAACCCCTCGTCCCACCCCACACGCCGACACCCCACGCTCCACCCCTGAGCTCCCACCCCCACGCCCGCCGCCTCTAAACCACCTCGAGGAAATGTACTGTAACCCTATCCCTTACACATCACCAATGGAATGATGATAGTTTTTATTCCCGACCCAGTACAGATAAAGAAAGAAGACGAGAAAAAGGCAAAAGAAACCGAGGAGGAAGAGCACTGTACCTTAACAACATCACTAGTATGATGATAGTTTTTTAAGCCCCACCCCGCCACAATCAATACTACCACCAAATATACAATTTTAAAAAATATAAAATGTATCACACACAAAGGGAAGTAACAGTGCAAAAATACGTTAGATTATTTATTCATGGGTTGCATCCCTTGAAAATGCGGCCGGTTTTCTATACGGTGCTAGACTTTTTATATAGTAAAATATTACGTTATCTATGACGTATCGCACCTTATTTGCGAATTAGTTTGCGCCTGACATACTACTCACACACACACACACACACACACACACACACACACACACACACACACACACACACACACACACACATCCCGTAAGAAAAAGAAAAAAAATGCTTGATTATTAACAAACAAACAAACATATTTAAAATTGTGCGCGAATTACTATTACGCCCTACTGTATAAAGCTGGAAATGACTGTATTGTATGAAACAATGTTATCAAAATGTACCGACTTATTTTAAATGCACGAGAAGGAAAATGCAACACAGATCCTACTTCTGCGTAAGAGACAGAACATCGCCGCGCAGAAAGCTCGAACCTCAAAGACACAGAAGGGGATGACAGATTATTGTAAAGTAACGTAGGTTTATAGTATTACTAGCTGACCCTGCCCGGCTTCGCCCAGACCCTGGTGGGGAGCATCTCATTTAATTCATATAAGTAGTCATATAAGTTCTCGTTCCCGTTACCGACTGACTGTCTGTCTGTCTGTCTGTCTGACCCGGCCCGGCATCGCCCAGTACCTGGTGTGAAGCATCTCATTTAATTCATATAAGTAGTCATATAAGTTCCTGTTCCCTACTGTCTCTCTGTCTGTCTGTCTGTCTATCTGTCTGCCTGACCCTGTCCGGTTTCGCCCAGTCCCTGGTGGGGAGCATCTCATTCAATTCATATAAGTAGTCATATAAGTTCTCATTAAATTCATAGAACAAAAAAAGTAACTTAAAAGAATGTCCTTCCACACACCATCCATTATTTTTAATGAAAACTCTTTCTAATCACCTGCATGACTACAGTAACTTCTTAAGCAAAAAAAGATGAGTTACAATGTTATGCATTGTGCATTATTTTTATGAAAACTTTGAAAATGCCTTACAGATTGTATCATTATTTATTATAACTCATATGCCGGTATATAACTATGGACAAAGAGTTTATAAATCTTTGAAAACGATGCCACAATATGACTATAAGTTATACAGAAAAGTTATGCCCCTTGAAATAACTTTTACAGAGTTAGGTCCCCTGAGATATATGAAATTATGATGAAAAATGAAAAATGAAATAATACTGAGTAAGCAGGCGATTTCACACTAACAAAATATCACAGTTGGCAGCGCTGGATTGAAAGGAAGGCGTGTAGAAAATTTCATCTCAATCGGATGGGCCGTTCGCGAACGTATAAAGGACATACAGACATAAATACATACGGACATACATTTGGACGGAGCTCCTTTTTTATATATAAGACAATACATTTCTGTACATTACTACTCAAATATTGAAGTTCATACTCATCGTTGTGTAAAATTAAATACAATATGTATGTATTATTCATTTTAACGGAGTTTACTTTCATTTTCGTCCCAAGTCCGCAGTGAAATCACATTACTGTATATGTGTATTAAGAGACTTCTGTTATCCGTCTATTTGATTATCCGTCTCAGCCCAGGTCCCAACGGTGACAGTTAATCGAAGTTTTACTGTATACACACACACACAACTCTCTTACACACACACACACACACACACACACACATACACACACACATATATATATATCACGCACGCGCGTACACACATAAATTCCCCCCCCCCCCCCCCCCATATATGCCTTGAGGCGAAGTGCGTCTATGGTTTCAGGTGCATATTTGTATAAATCATTCGGTGCTTGAAGCAGAAGCTCCGTACATGCACCAATATTCTGTCTACATTGTTATCAAGGGGTAATTTTACCCAAATTTACTTTGTTGAGGGGGGAGACGAAGAAAAAGAGGGCGAGAAGGAAGTAGGCAGCTGGCAAGCTGCAATGCCTCTCAAACTTCTGAATAGGTTATATGTGTGCGTATGTCCAAGAAAGGGGAACTATCAAAACGCACGCAGAAATTAATGTTCATTTGATGGGCCCTCATGGAATTAGAGAACAGTAGCAGGGGTGACTGGACACACTAGACTAGTGCTTCTCAAAGTGATGGTCCGTAGACCGTGCCTGTCCGCGAGCCCTTCTTTTCCGGTCCGCAACGTTAGTTAAAAAAATAAAAGTAATAAAACAGTTAAATATTTAACATGATATTTAACATGCTGAGATCATGCTCAAAACATGATATCCGCACCGTTTTTATGGTGATTTAATATTAAAATAAATTGAGCCTGCAGCCGTATAGCCGAAGGAGTATTTATTTTTAAGGAGAAGCGAATCATTGGTTCAATGGGAAAGTTAAAAATAATAACCAGCTGAGACCGATACTAAAAGCCGGCCCGGTCGACGACATTTGTTTGTTGACGACGTGCGTTTCTGTTCTTTCCTATGTGACGAAAAGTGAGAAAGATGCACATTATAATTTGGTGATTGTCATAAGATGCAGAAAATACGTAATTTTAGTTGTACGATTATAATGCGCTTTGCCTCCGTCTGAGCTAGTGAAGGTGTTAGATACATCTGGAAAGTATTTTTTATTACAGCTGGACGAAAGCACGGACGTTGCCAACTTAGCGATTCTGATAGTGAATGTGAGATATCGATACAAAGACAACTTGAAAGAAGAGTATTTATTTTTTGTTAATGAGCATTATTAAGACAAAATACATAAACAGTATGGAAATTTGTTCTCCTTTGCGTGTAGCGCTGTCTACAATCGAGCCACGATTTGATAAGCTTGTAAATAATAAACAAACCCACCCCTCGAATTAAATAGTTACTGTTAGCAGCTGATCATTAAATCATTGTTATTACAACGTACTGTAATTTAGTCAGCTTGTTTAAAATCTGATTTGGTATCGTTTTCCATTATATATTTTATTTTTATTTTATATTGGTGTTCATTACTGTCGGTGTATACGAGTATATACACCTTTACAAGAAAACCTAAATGTAGTTTTGACATTTGAAAATGTTTTTGATTTGTAAATTTTACAATAAAATTTTTACTCATGAAAATGGGACCACCATTAAATAAATCACCGTCATCTAATAATATTATGGAGCAATACTTAGCGCACCGAGACAACACCCACAATGACGTTAAATCTTATATTTATATTAAAATCTATATTGAGGTCATATAAAATTCCAGATTACAAGGAGACAATTTGTTTTAAACGGCACCAGCCCCTGGTGCAAAAGGAAAAGTTTATGTCGGTCAGCGAAAGTGAAAAGTTTGGGAAGCACTGCACTAGACAATGTTAACACTAAAAGCTACAGTGTGCCAGGCTACGACTCAAAGCCTATTCCGCTGCTGTCGTCGCCGCTTCTTCCATATGGTCATCTTCTTCTTAGTGGTCTTCTTTTTCTCTGTCCTCTGTTTATTTGATGTCTTCTCTCTGAGCCTCTTGTTTTTCGTTTTTTTTTTCCGTCTCCTTCTTGGCCTGCAGTCCTTTTTCGTCGTCATCTTCATTGTTGTCTGCTTATTCATCGTCGTTGTTTTCTTCTTTCTTGCTCCCTTCTTCTTCGTTGTCTATTCTTTCTCTTAGTCGTCGTCTTCTTCTTCTCTTGTCGCCTTTCAACGCTCTATGGAACATATGTCTTCTCCTAATGCAAAGCCCTTTGTAGACTCGGTAATGATTAGTTGGATTTTGCTTACATTTTCTACGGGATGACGCAGTCTCGCATTGACCCTCCTTGGTCGCCTCCTACGGTAGGCATGGTAGGCTACAGTGTTATTGTTTACTTCCCTTATGAGCCAGGTAAAACACCGAGACATCTGTTCTGTTATCTACCATATCTGTTTATGCCTATGGGAGCCTTTAGTTTTTCTACTATATTTGCTAATTTCTGTTTGTGACATCTGTACTTTTCCTTAATGTTTCTTTATTTCTTTCTGTGAGTTCTATTCTTGTCTCTACTATATAAGTTCATGCTTTTTTTTCATTGCGCTCGCTCGCTCGCTTTGAACTCAAGCGTAGGCCATGCACACTATTTATAGTAGTGATGGACTGAATTTTGCGTGTGGATTAGCTTTCCCTATTAACAGTGTCGAGCTCCGTGGCCAAAGGCTTGCGAACGCGGTTCGTGAGCCGCTTACCAGGCGTTCGAAACGCAACCGCGACCGATTTGTGCAGCAGACCGTGTTGCGTTGTGTTATAACGTGCTGGTATGGGAGCAGGTCGTTCAGAAAGCAATGGCAAACTACTGAAGTAAAAACTTGCCTAATACATCAACAGCAGCTGAAAAATGCTGGCGTTGACTGCAACGTCCTGTAAGGGATAAACAACATTTAAAAAAAATTAACAGTGTCCCCCGCCTCGGTGAACCCACTCTGACTTCGGAGTTTCTTGTAATTTACGTCCCCAGGTCAAGGACAACAGGTCAACATTTTAGTCCAGCTGTGTAAAGGTTGAACCACTTATCTCGACATCAGCACACCGGATGTTTAAGAACACGAGTTCTTACCTATTCGGCCATGCGAACCTGCAGTTCATGTTCTGTTTGCGATATCTGTTAATTTCGTTACTATATCTGTTCATTTCTGTATGTGAAATCTGTTATTTTCTTTACCATGTCTCTTCAGTTTGTCTATGAGATCTGATTATTTCCGCCTGTAAGATCTGTTCATTTCTTTACTGTATAAGTTTATGTTCTTTTTGTGAGATTTGTGTATTGCATTACTCTACTTGTTCATTTATGTAAATATGTTAGTGCCTCTCTATGTATGTTTTTGTTTTTGTGTGAGATTTATTCTTTTCTATACTATATATGTTTATGTTTCTGCTTGAGATCTGTTCTTGTCTTTACTTTATAAGTTTATGTACTGTGTGTTAGATATGTTTATTTCTTTACGATATCCGTTCATTTTTGTGCGTGAGATATGTTCATCTTTTTACTACATCTGTTCTTACGTGTGTGTAAGATCTGTATTTTCTCTTTCATATCAACCCATGTCTGTTTGTGGGATCTGTTCTTTTGTCTACGCCATACGTTCAAAGTATTGAATCCTTTATGAGTTTCTCGAGATAATAGTATTACCTTATGTTTTTCACACACTGAGAATCCGCTCTGCTGGAAAGATGAAACCCTTAAACTCTAGACAGATTCCGAAAACCACGCGACACATATCAACAGAAGAGTGGACACGATATGTTGGCCTAAACAGGAAAATACTACGTTGAAAAACCAACGAAAGAACATATAAAGTGTGAAATTTAACAGTTAATGAAGCCTAATAATATAAGGAGCTTGGTAGTGATCAAAATATAAGATGGCATAGAAAATTGGAAAGTTATCATCGCCAGTATCTGGTCTAGATTAAGCTCAAGAAGAAACATACCATATTTATCAACAACTCTAAGATTTAATGTCGTCTGCTTATAAAGCTTTCAGGTCGGTTATGTTTGTACGCCGTTTTCTGTGCTGACGGATTGATCAACAGTTTTCGAGATTGGCCACATCACAAACAACAAGAACAGTGACTGTCATATAATGTTTAGCAACTGAAAACATTCTCTCTATTGATTACCGTAAAAACACGAACTCTGCAATAAAAATCAATTCCAACGAAGAAATGTATTTCATTACCACGGCCTCGTACAGTATTGTTCTCAGAGAAAACTGACAAACATAAAAACACACTCACGACAAAATAGGATTTGAGAGATGTATAAAAAGAGTTTCCAAGTACATAAGTGAAAATGAGTTTAGCATCAGCTTAGAAACACAATAACAAATCAAACAATTCGTGCCATCAGAAAGATCAAAGACACCAAAGAAAGAAGATGACGAGCTAAGAGAAGAAAACAAAACCTGTGGTAATTGAGACTTTGAAGAATGGAGTTGAAAACAACTAGATCAGTGGTTCTCAACCAGTGGAGAATCCCCCCCCCCCCCCCGAGGGGGGAATTTTAGGGTTTCCAGGAGTGGGGTGGGGGGGGGGATGAAGACCATTTCAAGATCGCGTTAATACAAGAACCGATTACTTGATATTGTTTTTCCCTTCTTACTTTACAGTTAAGTACGTCTCATCTTTCTAAAATTCATTTTATAAAGTCAGTAGACCCACAAATCATGTTTTATGTGGATGTCTAGACTTGTTTTAGTATGTGCTATTAAATTTACCTAACATTTTTACATATACTGTATAGGGGTGGGGGGATTTTTAGATAGGAAATATGAAAGGGGGGGGGGGGGAGAGGGAATGACGTTCTGAAAATACGGTGAAAGGGGGGGGGGGCACGGGCCAAATTTTTGATAGGAAGGGGGGGGGGAAATGACGTTCTGAAAATATGGTGAAGGGGGGCACGGGCCAAAAAAGGCTGAGAACCACTGAACTAGATATTTCAAAACTGTGCTTAACTGTGGACAGTTTTGATAAAATACGGTCGTTTGTGTATACGTGGTTCTGTATACGTGTAATTACAACAATATTAAACATTCACGAGCTCGTATAGTGGTTAGCACAATTCCTTCCTGGCCGGATGGGTATGTATATAAATCCCCTTCGAAGTGGGGATTCCCCCAAATGATGGAGCCGGGCTAACATAGTGACTAGACTCTCGTCTGCAGATCCGGTGGACACGGGTTCGAATCCGCAACGGGGCTGATTGTTAAAATTTACCTGGTCGACCCAGACTAAAATGGCTACCAGGAAATGTCTTAGAAAGTAAAGGCAGCCGGTGTGATTCTAACCCCATGACCCAGCCAGTGCCGAATTGTCTAGTAACAATGAGTCCACCTCACACGCCCAATGCCACTTAAGGCGTGTTAATGGATCATATACCTTTACTGGACTCTAGACACACCCATTCAAAACTGGACAGTAACAATGTTCTGGCAAGTAAACTTGACCAACGTGATACTGATCACATCAACCATGGAATTCCGATTGTTCTGACTTATGGGTCAAGCTTCATAATCCCAATACGTCTAATGGCGTGAAACGGGGTCATTGCTTTTATTTAATAGACAATTGACAAATATCTGTCCACTCCAGATTTGTGATGGTCAAATTAAAGCCTGCCACCTCACGTGTGGGGTAAGTGATGCATGTCTATCCCAGTTCACTGACGAACATCATCAACTGTACAGTGACTCATCTTGGCTATCATCAACTGTACAGTGACTCATCATGGCTATCATCAACTGTACAGTGACTCATCATGGCTATCATCAACTGTACAGTGACTCATCATGGCTATCATCAACTGTACAGTGACTCATCATGGCTATCATCAACTGTACAGTGACTCATCATGGCTATCACAACTCAAGCACGCTGCCACAGTTAACCAATGCCAGCAAGGCTCACCTCACCTAATAAAAAGCTAAACGACGATACAGAAGTTCACCTACGTTGGAAAGACTGAACTACGTTACCGCAGCTCAACTATTCTACCAAAGATTCGACTACGCTACCATAGATTCAGCTACGCTACCATAGATTCAGCAACGCTACCAGACTCATCTATCCTACCATCGGCTCTGTGGTGAAGGCGTTACGGACGCAATTCGGAATCCCGCGTTAGAAACACAGCCGCGGGCGATTTGGATGCAGACCATCATGCCCTGATTTTCACTCAATGGTAAACGGGTGTTTGTCCATCAAAAATGATGATGGTCATTCATTTCATCCAGTGGGGTCGAAAGTATGGAGCCGCGAGTTCTAAAATGGCTGGTAATACCTATCTTGGCTCGAAATGTTTCTTGACAATGTGGGCAAAGAATGCTTGACGTTCCACGAGGACTTTCTCCTGCAGTGATTTGTCTGTCCAGCCATTTTTTGTGTGTCACAGCTCTTGTTGTCCTGTTTGCCATACAAATGACTACAACTACTACGTAATGATGTACGTCACGAATTTCAGTCTTTGGCAGCAGTCACCCAAGTGTCATGATGAATTCCAAAAGCTTTTAGTGATATTTTCAGAGTGTCTTTAAAGCGTTCCCTCTGGCTACCTTTGGAGCGATTACCACAAAGCAGCTTGTCGTAAAAAAAATCGTTTAGGAGTCTGTGATCTGGCATGCGAGTCAAGTGACCAGCCCAGCGAATCTGATTCTTCATTAGTAGAGTATGAATACTGGGCATGGATGCTCTCTCTAGGACTTCATTGTCTGGGATCTTATCTTGCCATCTAATCTTCAATAATTTCTTAACTTAGACTGTGTGGAAGTGGTTTAATTTCCTGTGAGAGAGGACGACGATTCACGAAAAAATGGATTTTCAGTCTTAATTCCCAACAGACTGCTTCATGGCTTGATGCTCATTGTTAAAAGTAGATTAAACGTATAATGACATTGAAAGTGTGGTTTTTTAAATTAAAAATGAAAGAATGCAATGGATGGAGAGGAAGAACTAATGGGACAGTTCTTCAAGAAACACATGCAAACAGTAAATTGGTTGGAGAAAATAGAGGTAGACAGTCAGTACATTGGGGGAACATTAACGGAAATAATCTTGAAAACTTAGTGACATCTTGTAAAATTGTTGAGCAAAGAGCATGGGGGAGGCAGAGAGATAAATACGAGGATGGCTTGACCACATGACATCATCGGAACAAGAACACAGGCCTGATCCAAGACTCTGGCGATTGTTTGAAATGGCGAACCACAATCGTCAACGCCTACGGGTGGACATATTGTGTTGACGAAGAAGGCACTGGTTGTGTAATCCAGAGGGAGCGAGTATACATCGACATTCAATATTTAACACACACTAGCATGTTTTCTTACACATGCCAACCTACTTCCCCTTCCACACACCTCACACACATGCACACGCACAGACAGTGCTTTGCAATGTTTTTTTCTCCTGTGCGTTGAAAGCACAGAACATAACCACGGTTGACGTACAAATGTCTTCAATCGTGTCTTTACAACGTCACGATCGTGACATTAAACGCCTCCAGTCTTTCATTAAAGCACGTCGGACTGCAGGAGACGTAATACAATCCGTGTTCAGAAGACTTGTCCGTGCTTCTGTGTCTAGAGATCTGATATTTAATTACAGATTCCAGATCCATCTTGCTAAAAGGGCATACGGCCCAAGGATTTTGTTTTCAGAACATGATGGAAATGAAATGTTCCGTAAATGGAATGTCATAAAAGCAGATGAAATTGAGACATCGAATAGAAATATCATTTCAATACGTTTCCATGTCATATATTCTATGCATAGCCAGTGTCAAACAACTCGCTTTTTGCTTCTGATATTATTGTTATTGCTGTTTTCCTGTTCTCTTGATGTTTTCCAATATATCGCTGCTCATAACATGGCCACAGACCGCTGTACGTCGCTGTGTTTACATGCACGAATACGTCACACATCCACATACACACATATGTATGTATGTTTGTGTGTGTATGCGTGTAAAGCAAGTGAATTACCTTTTCTCATCTAGATGATGATTTTGTGTAGACATATTCCCTGTGACGTGTTTCCAGAAGGAGCCATACAATTTCCCTGACGGCCACACACAGATCCATTGTGCGATGAGGTTTGGAATGCGTGTTAGATGTGTTTTCTATTAACGAAATATGCATGTATGTGTGTGCGTGTGTATGTGTGTGTTTGTGGAGAGGATGGGGTGGTGGTTATGTGTTTAGGCGCCAGGGATGGTTAGCAAGACCGGAGCCACCCAAGGGCTGTAGTCTTGTATACTTAGTTAAAATCGCTTCTTCGTGCGTATGTCAAAGCAGTCTGCATTACAAGAACGTCAACTCCAGAACTGACGCCTCTGGCGCGTGAAAGTCACAGTTCATTACCTTGGTGAGTGCTGATCACAAAGCCAGTCTGTCAGAATGCATACATTATAAAATGTATTTTAACTCCTTCCCAAGCCAGTTGTTAACTCCTCGTTCCTTGGACAGGTTTTATCGCTGCCAGCCATCCTGTTCCTTGCTACTGCCGTTCCTATCTCTGAAAGATATTTCTTCAAAATGTTCCGTACTGTTTTGCACACACAAAAGAATGTTTTTCTACCTCGTTCAGCCCAGTTTGTCGTTATGCTGTAATTGAGGTTATTACGTCTTTTCTTCGTGTCCTGCTTTTATCCGTCATTGGTGTTTTCTTTCCTCATCTGCGTTTTATCAGATTACTACTTGCCTGCTGTCTCATTGTGCTTGTTTTAAGAAAATTCTTGTTTTTACGTTTCATCTTACACAGGGCTTCTGTCTGTGAGCTTTAGGCTCTAAGTATGGCTTGTGCCTTTGGTTCGGCTGAGATGTTTCATTGATATTTCCTATTTTTTATTTTCGTAGTAGGTTGTGTGTATTTATATTTATTTATATAATTACCCCAATTATTGCGGTGGCTTTGTGCTGCTTATTCATCAGGTCTATTTCCCCCAGAGGCTGTCCGTTGTTGAATTCCCTTGCCCCATTGTATTAACCTGGTTAATTGGCTAATTCAGAATCGACAGCTGATAACCCACGGATACTCCCACTCACTCAGCAAAATGTCGCAAGGTGTAGCTGATAATAGTTGCAATAACTCAGTGCCAACAAACTCTTGGAACTCTCCCTGGCCAAGTGGTTAAGTCCCCTACTTGGCGATCCGAGGGTTCTGGGTTCGTTTCTGGACTCCGTCATTCGGTTCAGGAACCACTTTGTCTAAGACTGCCGGGGATCGTCGCTGCAGCCCGGGAGCTCGTGCTCTGTGCTACGCTTTCGGCAGCGCTCTCTGTGGAAAGAGACCAAGCCAAAATGGGTCAAACCCAATGCTATAAAGTGGATCCACGTCCCATTAAACCTCTTTAAGCCTTTAATTACTTTAAATGAGTCCCTTCGGAGGTCCCCTCTTGCCAGAAACAAGAACAAGTCATTTCCTTAGAAGATAATGCCGTTGTGGTGTGTTATGCCTTCGTGTAGGATAGGTCAAACCGTGTATGGTGGGCTAATCAGTTCAATTCCTTGTAATCTTTCCGCTACAGACAATTCTCAGAAAATTTCAAACATTGTCTGGGGTCCACACAGATACAAATGGTGGCAGGAACAAGTAATCATGCCTCTGTTAGGAATTAAACAGGGACCACCCACATAGTAGACAAGCATACTAACGACAATGTCACAGCGTTTCTTTTTATTGACACAACCATGCTTAATTCCAAACTTAAGCGTTTATTACAGATTTCAGCTGTCCACTTAACAACAGCTCTCCATTTAACAATCTTTCATGGGTAGTAAGTATTAAATCTCCTTGTCCATCGTGAGTGGTCCTGCTAGCGGCGCTGATAAGGACACTAGATGTCGCCTCACACTCCAACATGACCAGGGCAGTACATTTATGAAAGTCCTGGTAAGAAAGATATGTCAAAGCTTGGAAGCAACTCTTGCCCCATCTTTTTATTTTAAACTTTCACGCAGCATGTTTTGAGAATCAAACAATGATTGATTTAGTTTCTTGAGTACGTTAGACACGGACAAACTGTATACAGAAAGGCCTAAATACACTCGGGAAAGACATGAAACAGACATGACCAATATGGGGAAGACATGGGCGGATCTGCATGAGACAGCTTAACATAGGACGGCTGGGAGTGATATAGTTGATGACCCATGCTCAATTGGTTATAAGGGCGAAAGAAGAAGAAGTAGGTAGCCACTTCAACGTTGCAGTTATAGCCAACAACCACTGTCTTCAAACGTGAGCTAGTGTCCCCGTACATGCTACAGTTTGCTCAGCAACCACCTTATCTCTGACGTTATCTGAAAATTTCCAACCCTATCCCAGGTGTATATGTTTGTTAACATTTATGCGTTTCAACGTTCCTGTATCATTTCGTAAACGGTTCATTGTTTTTCTTTGTTGACTCATTTGTTTTGTTTCATTATAATCTCGTGGTTCGTAATGTGAATTCAGTGCTTGAAAGGTTTCTGTTTCCTTTGTTATTACTCGAATTCTTTCTTTCTTTCTTTTTATTTTTCTTGTTAGTTTACATTAGCAGATATCCGTGACAGAATCAGCTTAAAAAGGAACAGTCACTAAGGCAGATGTTCAACTTAAACCAGTCCGGGGCAAGAAAAGTTCATGAATTATTCATATTTTCATGCGAGTTATAAAGAAGTAATTTATTCCGGTTTGGATTATCCACTTGGTAAAACAGGAATGGCGTGCTAATACAGTGCTGCCCTCGTACCGCAATGGTTACCTCGCGTGCCCGCCTGCTCGCTGGTCATGTGCTGAAATCTCAACCGAGGAGCAGCCAAGTTGACCTCGGCTCCCAGCCTCAAATGAGTGCCACAAAATGCCGTGGGAAATAAAAAAGCAGGCGACGTGATGGTGACCACATCACATATCGAGTTCCGACCGGTCTATTAAAATATGGGATTAGCACCATTTACCCAGTACGTATCAAAACGTGGGAAATGTCTTTTCCGTTGTACTTTCTGTACTACTACTACTACTACTACTACTACTAATAATAATAATAATAATAATAATAATAATAATAATAATAATAATAATAATAATAATAATAATAAAAGAACCTTAGCAGGAACCTGCTCGGATATGTGAAGTATTTAAAAAAAGTTAGTTTCATATCCTTTACAGTAAGTAGCAGACAGCTCCAGCATTGTTTGGCTGATTGTGATTCCTGGAGAAGTTTACGTTCAGTAGTCTGTTATTGCTTTTTGAACGACAGGCACCCATACCATTGTATGGAAACCAACACAAAGCGGTCTGCTTACAGATCATCCACAGCTGTATTTCGAACGCCATATGCGGGATTACAAGAAACAATCGTAACCCCAATGTCACGACGAGCTAATGCAATTGTCAACGTAGCGTTCTAACCAAGAATGGCAAGATGTTGCTGGGATGTTTACAGTAATCCATGACTTAACGACCTTCACAAAGGAACATCCCTAGAATATGGAGCGTGCCTGTGTACGCATGTCTCGACCCGCCGGCCCTCGTTTAAATTTCTCCTTCAGGTGAATTCATTTCGTAACCACATGACTCTGGCGTCCATCCAGTCTGAATAATAAGAATTTATCAACAAATATCTACATCACAACACAATGATCCTGCTAATGCGTGCTTCCTTCCCTCAAAAGATGTATAGTATAGATTATAGTAACAATATCCGCGTAAACTCCATCCCCTATCATATTTCTACCTCATATAGCTAAAATGTTTTCCGGATTTCATCGGTCGCTGCCTGATGCAGAAATAGATTTGTGTTTCCTAGTGCAACAGGCGATCATATATATTCATCGTCTTTTCTCTCTTGCCTAACCTCAGTGTGTCAGAAGGTGTCCTCGGGGCCAGCAATAACTCCTTTCATTTTCACCGGCACCGACGTGATATGGCTAGCAGAGCTGCCTCACTTTTTGAAGGTGTGAAGACTGTGTATGCGTGCGTTGACTCTATATGTACGAGAACTGTATGAGGACTCTGTGTGCGCGTGTGTGTGCGTGTGTGTGAATCATTCATGGAGAAGTGGCTGCATTTAACATTCCGAAGCATATACTGAGACCCACTAACGAAGATTGCCTTACTGTAGCTGAACTACAACAATGCTCGTTTTTTTAGCGGAAGTGCATGGAGGCCCCGCTATACGTCGCTTCGGTGTACGTCGTTTCGCTATAACGTCGTTGTCACAATAGGACATAACTTCACTTTACGTCGCTACGTCCGTTATAACGTCGTCACCTGTGTTGCTATGCTGCGTTAACATCGGCATTTTACATTTTATGCAGTGCGTTTTTTTTAAAAGGACGTTTTCGTGTCATCACCCATAATTATGAGTTCAACGCGCACAGTAAGTGCTGTTAGCGTGTCTGGTTGTAAGAGAACCAGGAAAAGTGTTACTCTTGAGGTGAAGTTAGATATGTTACGTCGTTTTGAGGCTGGCGATCGGACTATTGATATCAGGAAAGTCCATGGCTTACCTCCAACCACGGTAAGGACAATTCATGCAGGTACCAATAAAATCAAAGAGGGTGCTAAAAACGTAACCCCTTTGCTTCCAAGATCACTCGTACCAGAAGTACTCTTATGGAGAACATAGAATCACGATTGGCCGTTTGGAAGACCAAAACCAACGGAATATACCTGTGAGCAAGATGGTTATCCAAGAGAAAGCAAAGTCTCTCTATGAAGATCAAGATAGGAAAGCTGGTGAGAGCAGTACTGGTAGTGCTGATGATAGTTTTCGAGCGAGTGGTGGTTTTAATGCCTCTACGTCTGAATAACTCTACCACTCGCCCTCCAACCCACCTCTATTTCGCCAATAAATATCAACAACCATCAAAATAAACATTAAATAATACATTGTATTTCATTTAATTCTATGAGAAATAGTGTTTCTCTATACGTAGTTTCACTTAAAGTCGCGTTTTCCTAGAACGTAACCGCGACATTAACCGGGGCCTTCCTGTACATAAATGGTCGCTTATGATAAAAGAATTATGCAAATGATCGCACATTTATTTATTTTGTTGTTGTTGCCAACTCAATCTAAGATTCACAATGAAGTCTTTCAGTGTGCATAGAAACGACTGGGTATATTTGAGCAATCGATTTTTGTTCGCCGAAGACTATGATTTCTAATAAGCAAATGTTCAAAGACTAGAATAGATAGGAGGGAAGACCACCCTGAATGAGTGGTCTACTTCAAGTAGACTAGAGGTAACCCAGTGCCCCAACATGAGGGCAGGGTAGGTGTAGGGAGTAGATAGGGAGGGGAACTGTCAAACAGTTCTCTCATGAGACACGGGAGTGTCAACCAGAGAGTAAGCACTCTGGTCACGGTATAATCACGCCAACGTGATAGACACCAAGAACTAGAATAGAACTCAAGAGTAGGCTACTACTCTAAGCGTGTTGAATGATGTAGCACGCAAAAGCCGAAGTGCGCACGAGGTCCTTCCGCGTACTGTGTAATCAGCACGCGGAGAATTGTCAGACGGGAGACAGACTTCGTAGGGAACACATCGCTTAGAGTCGATGCGTATTTCTTTAGATGAGTAGATAGAATTAGCAGTAGGGCTAGGGACGACTAATGATAGGAAGTTCTGTGTATTCATGTGTGGTTCGTTAGAGACGGTTTTGTGCATTGATGTGTTGTAAGAGCCAGTGGCAATAAAAATGTGTAATCAATTCCTCTCGTACGACTGACAAGTCTTTTTGTGTGGTGCGAGAGAAGTTTATCCCTTAATGCCTGTAGCATCGCTTGATGACAGGCTAGGATAAAAGTGGTGTCAGAAGTGTGGCTTGGACAATTGTTCAAGCTAAAACACTCACCCACGGCTCTAAAATAGTATTACTGTCAGTTAATCACAGGGTTTAATTTGTGTTAGGGAAAATGGCGTGTGCAGACTAGAACAAGATGCGAGCGGTGCCCATCGTGACCGATTAACGTTTATTTACGCTTATTAAAATGTTTTGTGCTTTATGAACATGTTTTCTTCTGATTTGTAAGTATTATTATTATAGTTTTGTATCATTTATTTCAACAATTATTTGTTTATTTATGTGTATTTATGAAACATGATTCACGGCGGAGCAATACAAAGAATAATGAGCCGGCGACAATATCGATTTTTCCAATCTAAAAATAGAGCTGCGCCTGTGACGTATCGCGGTTGACACACAGCTGCCCTACGCCATTTGCAAACAGCGACAGATTGTTTACAAATCGCCAAGCGGCTGCTCGCCTGAATCTTTGAATTACATTCACTATTATTTGTTTATACAAGCTATTTATTGAATATATTTATTTATTTGAACATTATTATTACCTTTATATTTATTTAAAGCATTTATTTATTTATTTGTGGACATATTCTATTTTCTACAGTCACGATGGCACTACTTTCTTTATGCAAATAGGGTTCGGTCTGCACAGCACTTTCATAAATTAAACAGCAATAGTTAGGGAACGCAGAAGACATTAGAACGAAGACAGGACAGTGACATTTATTATTAAATATACCACATTGTGTTGTCCGGGGGCATGTGGTTGTAAATGTCAAACAAATGTCAAAGTCATATGTCGTTTGCAAATAGTTAATTATTGATGCTCTTGTAAACCAGGTATAACAAGAGCTATTTAAAGGAGTAACGCAAGGTGTGTGTCGAGGTGCCAAACGATTGTACCTGAGGTGCCAAACGATTGTACCTGATTGTTCTGGATTGTTAAGATGAGTATACCCAAATTATTTTGAATGCAATATAATTAATAATGCATCTCTTTTTCAGGGTGTAATCTAATAATATTTTGTGTACACAGGCATTTAAAAACTTAACAAGTCTAAGATACCTGAATAAATATTTGAGTGCCTAGCAACTCTAGCTATTTATCCAACAACATGTCAACATTAGCTGATTACATACAAGCAGGCAAGGAATTAGGATACACAGGAAAGGAATTAGATCAATATGCTGATCAAAAATTTAGGGAAGCAAAAGATGCTGATAGAGATGAACGTGCACGAGAGAGACAACACCAGAAGGAAATTGTAGAACTAGCTGAAATAACAAAAGAAAAGGAGTTAGAAATAAAACACAAAGAGGCACAGCTGGCTGAAGAAACTAAACAGAAACAGTTAGAGCAAGACAAGGAGATGAAACAAAAACAATTAGATCAGGAGAGGGAGTTAAAGCAAAAACAATTAGATCAGGAGATAGAGTTAAAGCAAAAACAATTAGATCAGGAGAGAGAGTTAAAGCAAAGAGAAATAGATGAAATGGCAAGAGTAAAAGAAAAACAAATACAGATTGAATCAGAGACACAGTTAAAGATGAAAGGTATGGAAGTAGACTCACACGTAGAGATCTCCGCTACAAAATTAAAGAGTCAGCAAGAAGAGAATAAACTTATTAAATACAAAAATATTATTAAGCCATTCTGTAAAGAAGATTCCATATCAGCTTGGACAGAAAATGTCGAATATCAGCTTAAATACCATCAAGTACCAATCGATATGTGGGCCATGATCTACATGAAAAACCTCAGTGGGGAGCCCCTTAAAGTTATTGAATCAATACCAACTGATCTTAGATCTAACTATCAGTACATTCACGATAGGATTATGCAACATTTTTTACTTGATGCCCCTGGGTATCAAGTGCAATTTTCTAATTTAAAACGAAAACCAAGTGAGACCTTCATCGATTATTTCTCGAATGTCCAAAGCGTGCTGAATAGATGGCTTAGTGCAGCAAAAATAGGAAAGGACTTTGAAAAACTTAAAAATTTAATAGCCATGGATAAAGTCATATCCACAATCCCATCTCCTTTCGCTAAATTCCTGCAGCAGTCAGACATCGAAACAATAGAGCAATTCGAGAAGAAAGGCTCCGCATATTTTTCCTCAAATAGAGAAATTTTTAAAACATCAATCATCGACTCTGAAATAGTCTCTTTTGTTAAGGACCAACCTAAAAGCTATCGTAGCAATAAAAAACCATTTCAGAGAGTCGACAAGAGAGATAAAAAATTACCTAAATGTGTGTTTTGCCAACTTTTTCATGATACTTATGCTATGTGTGATAAATCACCAAACTATCCAACACATCTTGAGATGGTCATTAAGAAACAACAAAACAAGAGAAATGCATACAGGCGTGCAGTCAAATGTTTCTTCTGTTCTAGCTACGGGCAATATTCAAATAAGTGCCTAGGCCGCCAAAGAATGAAGGCCAACAGTGCAATGTTAATTGATACATCTTCTGATAGTGGGAGTGAGACTGAGTGCGAGGTCGAGAATGAGTTACCTTTTAATCAATCTGAAGATGTTTGTTGTGTAAACGATATTTTAAGCTTTGAAAGTTGTGAGTGATGTCACCAATTTCATGCAGACGGAAAATTAGAATGTGGACATACAGTACCATTCTCCACTGAGAGTGTAAATGCAGCATTAGCCTCCAGAGGCAATTTGGTGTTCCACAATGCATTGGTCAACGAAATACCATGCCAATGTTTGCTTGACAGTGGAAACACTCTTATCGGTCTTAGAAAGGAATTGGTGAATCCAAATGATTATACAGGTGACTCAGTCAAATGCCGAACTTTTTCGGGTAATATTGAAATTTACCCGTTAGCAAGAGCCCGTATTAATACTCCTTTCCTTTCTGGTACCTTTACATGTGCTATTTTAGATAACCCTTGTACTGATTTAATTTTGGAATGCTTGCCCCAATTGAAGCATTGCACGAACGAAGAAATAGCTGCATGGGGAAAATTAAATGCAGCTAATGCAACAACCAGAGCAGATACCATTAAACATCAAGACACACTACAGGAAGAAAGACTACTGTTGCTATCACCAACTAGCACGGATGATACCATCAGACACAAGTTTATAGACCAGCAAAAAGCTGATCCGAGTGTGTCTCCGTATCTAAAACTGTTAAATGAAAAAGCCAAAATAACAAAAAACGCATCATGGTTCTTTAGACTTAATAATGGGATCCTTACTCGTTATTATACAACTGACAACCATGAGATTCAGCAAACGGTGTTACCTGTACAACACCGCCAAACTGTGCTAAAGATTGCACACGAGTCACCGTTTGCTGGTCACCTTGCATACGATAAAACCAGGGCCAGAATTCAGGCTCATTTTTACTGGCCGGGTTTTTGTAATGACATAAAAGTATTTTGTCGTTCATGTAATGTCTGTCAACAGCTAGTACGTAAGGGTAAACATCCTACGGCTGAAGTACAACCTTCAACACTGGCCTCTAGGCCATTCGAGAGTGTGGCGGTGGATATTGTTGGACCCCTGAACCAGGTGTCCAGCAAAGGAAATCGCTTCATCTTAACGCTAGTAGACTTATGTTCAAGATGGGTTGAGGCAGTATCTTTGAAATACATCACCTCCAAAGATATTGCCAATGTATTTCTATATTTGTTCTCACGATTCGGATTTCCACGTACCATCTTATCCGACCGTGAAACCCAATTCATATCGGCTGCAACGCAAGCCCTTACGAAAATCTTAGGAATTAAACAGCATTTTACAACAGCTTATCATCCAGCCAGCAATGGAATCGTAGAGAAAATTAATAGAGACCTAAAGCATATGCTGGCTAAGGTGACAGCAGAAAACCCATCTGAATGGGATACACTGTTGCCAACAGTGCTGTTCGCCTATCGGGAGATTCCCCATTCAAGCACGGGTTTCTCACCTTTTGAATTAGTATACGGGGCTAACACACGTGGACCCCTAACAATTTACCATCAGTTAGTAACTAATACGATTGAAATTCCAACCCCTAAAACACCTTATGAGATGGTAACAGAAACACGAGATAAAATTATGAAATCGTGTATCATAGCCAAGGCAGCTTTGGAGAGGAAGGGTCAAATCTACCGCCAATACGCCAATAGAGGTGCTATGACTATTAATCTTGAACCAGATCAAGACATACTGCTGTTACTCCCAGACAAACGGAATTTATTATTGACCTCATGGCAAGGGCCATTCAAAGTGGTACGAAAAATTTCAGATGTCGATTATGAAATATCGATAAACGGACACTTAAAGATATTTCATATCAACATGTTGAAACCCTACTTTTCACGACAAGAGACAGAACTAGAGACAGACGAACATGATGCACCCACACCTATTGATGAGACGACAGACATACATAACGCAACTACACTAGTTAGCGAGACTGGCAATGCCGACGAGATGCATACACTTAGTGAGCATACAGAAAACGCACTTAGCACCACCACCGTACTGAATCAGGTAGACGACGACGGGATGGAACTACCTGTTCCAATTGTAGACAAGACTGCGACATTAGATTGTATACGGTTAGAACCGGGACTAACAGAAGATCAACGACGACAGACAATAGAATTAGTGACGGAGTATAAGGACATATTTTCCGACATTCCAGGTAGAACGGACAGGATCGAGCATTCCATCCTTCTTTCGGACTCAAAGCCTATCAAATGCAGGCCGTACTCTATCCCACTTAGCTACAGGGAAAGTCTAAATAAGGAAATTCTTAATTTAGAAGCTAGTGGAATCATCCAGAAATCTACATCTGAGTACCCCTTTCCAATCGTCTTGGTCAAGAAAAAAGACTCCACAATTCGTCTCTGTGTGGACTATAGGAAACTCAACAATGTGACTAAGATCGACGCAGAACCAATTCCTTCCTGCGAAGATCTTATTCTTGATATGTCTACCTCCAAAATCTTCTCTAAATTAGATCTTACTAAGGGATATTGGCAAGTCCCTATGCAGACTCAATCCATCCATCTTACTGCATTCTCAACACCTTTAGGTCTTTACGAGTGGCGGTTTCTTCCTTTCGGACTTCGTAACGCTTCTGCCACTTTCGTACGCCTAACTAGAGATTTACTACATGGAGTGACGAATACCGTGACATTTATAGATGATATTTGTGTCCATACAGATGACTGGACAACACACTTACTGAAACTCAGACATGCCTTCTATAGGTTGCGACTCTTCGGTCTCACTGTCAAACCTAGCAAAGTTGAACTGGGCCTACAAGAAATTGATTTTTTGGGTCATGTCATTTCACAAGGACAACTGAAAACTGACAATAGAATTGTTACTAAAATCATGAACCTGACCATGCCTACAACAAAGAAGCAGGTCAGGAGCCTTTTGGGTTTAGTAAATTATTATAGTAAGTTCATACCGAACTTAGCTGAAATCACAAGTGTATTTTCAAATGTTTTGAAAGCATCTGTAAAATTAGATGTCAAAGATGCATTATTAATTTCTGCATTGTCAAAATTGACACTCCTATTTAGTAATGTACCAATCCTGCGTTTGCCTAATCCTAGGCTCGTTTATTATCTTAGGACAGATGCCAGCAGGATTTCCATCGCTGCAGTACTAGGCCAGTTTTATGATGGCATCTTCCATCCAATTTGCTACGTGAGCCGCAAGATCACACCTGCTGAGTCCAGATATTCCATATCAGAGTTGGAAGCCCTAAGCGTCATCTACTCAGTAAGGAAGTTACATCGATTTCTAGCGGGTAATCACTTCGTAGTACAGACCGACAACTCCCCAATCACGGTCATACAAAGTGGGGTGCATCGCAATGACCGCATCTACAGGTGGTCGTTAATATTACAAAATTATACTTTTAGTATAGAGCATATTAGGGTAGGGACAACATTCTTGCTGATACCCTTAGTCGACCATCTGAGGTAGAAATACCTGATACTCCACATGAAAATGTAGTCTAAGATGATGTAATTTAGTACACTTAAAATACCCTGTGTAAAATATCCTATGTAATACATAGACATTATGATCAGGACTGTGTGCTAAGAACAGTGAACCACCATATGTCCATAGACAGCAAGATAAGAACTGTGCTCCAAGAACATGTTAATCACCGTGTGTACATAGACAGCTCGTTACGTACTATGCTACATTTGTGTTCCGGTGAATCACCTGTGGTTAGTCATGGAAGAACAGTGTCAGAGCAATGCGTAAATAACAGACACAAATATACATGTCTACGACACCAGCGGATTCTACGAGTGGAAGAATACCCATGACACAAGTATGACTGTGTAGTGTATTTAATATACCCAGGACAAATGTGTATCTATGAACTGTGCCAACAAAAGCAATTTCTGAACATTATGGCAACCACTAACCTGAGGTAATCGAATACCATGTATATATATTTATTTATTGTGATATGTATTATAACATGTTTTTAATATAGTGATAAATTATAGTTAGATTAGTTACTTTAATATAGATTTAGAATAGAATTATGGAATATAATAGATTTTTTTTTAGTTTAGATAAATCACTAAATTTACCCACTTACTTAGGATAGTACTTTAAATTTGATAACAGCTAATTAAAGACTAAGATAAAAAGTTTAGATAGGAACAGTACCATTTAGTCCATTTCATTTCACTTTATTTCATCTTATTAAACACTTTAACAACCTCATTATTTAGGATTAAATTAGTTTATACCTTATAGGATTATACACCACAACATACATCATTCACACCATGTATAGTAAAATTATCAATCATATTTTTTTCATTTAGACAATAATACATTTTTTTTGGGTTAAATAACCCATTAATTACAATTTTGTCACATGTCACATTACTCATTTCAGAAAGGTACATAACTCATCTCACATCATTTTCATTTTTAGTTAGTTAGATTACTTCCCTTAAATTAGGTTAAGTTTGTGCAACAAATTAGAATATATATATTTATAGAATTAGCATTACTATGTCAGTAGAATATAGTGTTTAGTATTATCAGGGGACTATCAACCCTATTTCACCCATATAAATATTTTGTAAATACATGACTCGTGTAGTTAGTTACGCACAGTCATTAAGCTCAATTCTTTTCAAACTGAGCCAAACTTGTACAGTGTCACTTCAAGGGTTTTAAATAATTGGGAGGATAAAAGATGTGTGACAGAAGTGTGAAAGTGAGAGAAAATGGAAAATATACAATGGAGAGTGAAGACAACCAGCGGATTTTTCTGCCGCTCAACGCGACTTTTTATTATTTGTCTGCGTCAAGCGTTTGCTTTCAATGTTGAAATATGCTGTCTCGAATGTGTTATGTGTAGTTTAGTGTAGACCTTAGAGAAAGTATTTTAAGTCTAATAAGACGGAAACATAGTCACGAATTAGTGTTATACACTTGTTTGTGGCCACATTTAACCGGATTATGGCACTTGAAAACTAACTTACATACAAAATATAGACAGACACACATTTTAGAAGGTAAATTAGATTATTAGTTACATCCAAACACGCAAACAACCAGGAAAACAAACATGTAAATTGCATACATTTTTGGAACTAGAGGAGATAACTCTGGGTCAGGGGACACAATAGACAACGAAACACTAACTAAACAGTGAAAGATAACTTTACACGCGGAAGCGAGATAGGTGAAGCCTATCGCACAAAGCTTGTGCAAGGGTTGTTTAATATTATATGGGGGACATGAAGCAATTCGTGTGTTGATCCTAAGAAAATCAACTTTGTATGGGTAGTGAGTTAATTTGCTATTTGAGGGCAGGTCTTATAAGACAATGGTCCGGTTCAGACAAACCTCTAATAAATATAATATTGCGATTGAGAAGAGGGCTCACGCCAACCAAACAAGTTTGTGGCGATCACCAGTAGCCAAGTAAAGTAATACTACATTGTGACAATAGTCAGTAGAGGTCTATTGAGTCACCCAGAACCAAGTAGTCTTTGACAAAAATTAGATACACTAATTTTTAGAAACCTCTTGCGTCACAACCATGAGTCAAAGTTTGTAACGCAACACAGGAGGGGAGGGTGTGTGTCAAAGACTAGAATAGATAGGAGGGAAGACCACCCTTAATGAGTGGTCTACTTCAAGTAGACTAGAGGTAACCCAGTGCCCCAACATGAGGGCAGGGTAGGTGTAGGGAGTAGATAGGGAGGGGAACTGTCAAACAGTTCTCTCATGAGACACGGGAGTGTCAACCAGAGAGTAAGCACTCTGGTCACGGTATAATCACGCCAACGTGATAGACACCAAGAACTAGAATAGAACTCAAGAGTAGGCTACTACTCTAAGCGTGTTGAATGATGTAGCACGCAAAAGCCGAAGTGCGCACGAGGTCCTTCCGCGTACTGTGTAATCAGCACGCGGAGAATTGTCAGACGGGAGACAGACTTCGTAGGGAACACATCGCTTAGAGTCGATGCGTATTTCTTTAGATGAGTAGATAGAATTAGCAGCAGGGCTAGGGACGACTAGTGATAGGAAGTTCTGTGTATTCATGTGTGGTTCGTTAGAGACGGTTTTGTGCATTGATGTGTTGTAAGAGCCAGTGGCAATAACAATGTGTAATCAATTCCTCTCGTACGACTGACAAGTCTTTTTGTGTGGTGCGAGAGAAGTTTATCCCTTAATGCCTGTAGTATCGCTTGATGACAACTGGGTATATTTGAGCAATCGATTTTTGTTCGCCGAAGACTATGATTTCTAATAAGCAAATGTTCCTTGCGGGCCGTCTTGGTCATTTTATTGCCTGTCGACTGCACATGGATTCTTGAAGACTGATTAACTTATTTCCACCCACACTAGTTTATGCTCACTTACTCGATATGCTAGTTGTCTTTCCTTTCAGCTTATGTAAGATGTTTGGCACTCACACTGGAATTGATAAATGAGGTTTGATGTGGTGTACAACGACAATCGTTCTTTCAAAAATGGAACCAATCCAATCCAATCCAATTTTTGGTACGAGTACCCCCTTTCAGCCTTCGAGTTTTCGACATGGCTATGTAGGGGTGTTTATGGTGTAGCTTGTAGTTTGTCTTTCGTACTTTGGGCTGCTTGTTGTCAGCTTCCAGGCTTCTGATGGGTTGATTGCGTTCGTTACTTTCTTGATGAGGTTTTTCATGTCTGGACAGAGTCGCTCACTTGTTGAGGCTTGCAGTTGTTGTGTGCTCACCCCGTCATATGGTGCTGTTTTCTTCAGGGAGCTTTACCTCTCGTTCTCTATGCTCCAGTAATTGTGATCGTTTGGGCGTCGTCTTGGGATGTGCTGAACTGCCGTGCGTGCTTGCTTGTGTTCGTTGGCTTGAGCTCCAAGGCGAAGTCCTGTATGTCGGATGAAGACATCCTGTTGTCCAACATCAGTGTGATGTCATACAGGACCTGAGGTTTGCTTGAGTATCCGTTGTCCCATGTCTGTCTTATTGGTGTGCAGACTGGTGGTTCCTCGCCGTACAGGCAGACACTCTCCGACTTCGGAGGAATCGGCGATCCTACTGATTTTAGCCAGGACCCCGAAGGGACCTGTTGCCGAGGACGCGTCAATAGGTCTTGGGCAGTATATAACCCCGTCCTGGTGCCTTGGAAACACCTCTGCGTCCCGCTGAACTGCCGTCATCCGTGCTTCTTGCGTCTTGTCTTTTTCGTCTTCCACACTGAATAGCCGTTCATCAGTCTCAGCCTTTATAGCAGCCATTCGAGTGACATCCTGCTCAATCTTCTGCTGAACTTGCTTAGTTTCTTCCAGGATGCGCTGAGCGGCTGTTATCTGGGTCTCTTGAGGTATCAAGGTGGTTTTACATCTGATCATTTGTTCAGCAGCAAATAATGTGCGGTTTATAGTTGTTTAAACCCGACCGTGTATCTGTTTCATTATATCGTGTCCACGAAAGATTAGCTGAAGACACAATTGAAGTTTAGAGACAGTTGATTCTGTGGGGGTAGGTTTGGTTGGCAGGCAGTGAGCTTAATGAAAGCAGCTGGATATCCATTAGATTTCAGAATCTGGTGTGTCGTCGGAACACATCTTTCTTGTTGGATTAAATAGGGCCCCTACCCTTTCATTTCTTGTGGGTTACGTTCATGATGGTGTGGAATGATTCTACTTGTGACTTGTTGATATCTGGTCTGTGTGATGAATAACATATCATCCATATGCCGGTGATATAGCACGAGGTCATTAATATTCAATGATCGTTATCCTTGTAAGTTGTAAGTGCGGTATAAGAATGTTCATTTAGTATGGGACCTACAAGCCATTCCATTAATGTGGCCATAAGTTTTGTTGTTGTTGTTGTTGTTGTTGTTGATGTTGTTGTTGTTTTTGTTAAAGAAATTCAATTGAATATTAGATGTACACAGCAGTAGATGTTTCTCGAGTTTGTATGTAAGTAGGCCTTTCTTTAGTTTCTGTACTTTTATGCGATCGCAGATGACCGTTGCTGTTTTGCCTATGGAAACGTTAGTGACAAGAGAGACAATGTCCATGTAGTATTACAGCCAAAGTATTATTCCCTCATTCACATCGTGTGATATATAACTCTGCTGCGTGTACCTGACGAGATCCAGCGATATATGCCAGGCAAGAAATCGTGTAATGTATTGTTTGTGGCCTCTGTGTTCAAATTCAGTACACGAATCTGTTCTGTAACCAGTTAAAGCGAATGTGTACAGCTGTCGAAAACTTCAGTATAATGTCTGCTGTATCTGCTAATGTCCTTCCATGGGACAATGTTGATAGGAAAATGACTGCCGATTCCATCAGAGATGAACTGGGTGTTTCGTGGGGGACTGGTGTGTTGACATTCTGGCTGCGGCATTATGCACAGTGTATCTGTGCGGGCTGTTGTTTGTCGAGACTCCTGTCTTTTCCACTTTTCACATTGGCCAGTGGGGAGCGTTTTGTGTGATATTCACTGGCACAGGAACGGAGCATAATGGGGGACAACCCGTTGCTGTGAAGTTGGAACTGCAACTAACTAACTAACTAACTAACTAACTAACTAACTAACTAACTAATGTTGATATTCTGATCTGTATAGCTCTTGTGACGATTCTCATTAATTTCATGTTGACTTCCCCTGTTTCTCAGATATCTATGTGATAATTTTCATAGTCAGGTTAGGATAACCAGAGAGACAAAGAGGAATTATTTAGAGTGTTATCTTGTTATGCCAACAGGAACTCAGCATAGCATGTTTGTTACATTTTATATGACCGCAGTTTGCTGCCATCACAATTTTTCTCAGAAATATTGGCAGGGGGATTAACGTGTTTATATTGTGTTGTCTTCTGTAAAACAATACTTCATTTAGTGGATCATCTCAGATTGGATCAATAAGTTTATCCCTAAATATGAGACATGTCTCGTAACTTTTGACTTACTGGTAAGTAATATTTGTATTAATATGTCACATGGTGATACCATATCTCGTGCTTTGTCACTTACTGATCATATTTCTAGTAACGTGTGACTTTTGGATAACATTTTTGTGACGTGTGACTTGTGACTTGCTGATTTCAAACAAGTTAAACAGTTATGCTTCACCAAGGGAGATCTCTTCCAGTTTTATTTGTGGGAAGTTTTTTTTTTCACCACTTCAGCCACTTTGCATTTCTCTTATCAAATTCTTTTGATCAACTGAACTTAAAGGTGCAACCCCAATTGGTCCGAGGTTGCCTCGGCATTCGCACAACGTTACTTGAAACAAATTAAGGTCTCCATTTCTTCAAACCAGCAGATTAGGTCTTCCTGTCTCCTTTGACTGTTATGTTTTACTTCCATCAATAGCTTAGTTACCATAGACAATTGCAGATCAGTCTTCTGATTTCGATCTTTAAAGGAGTATTTCCGGCTTTGAGTAAAGTGCATGCACGCACGCACGCACGCACGTACGCACGCACGCACGCACGTACGCATACACACACACACACACACACACACACACACACGCGCGCGCGCTCACTCAAACAGTTTAACAGGAGCTGAGAAGTATGAATGAACTTTCCTGTGTCACAAGTCTAGAGTTAGTTAAGTTTGTAAAGGACCAGCTGCAATGTACACGGATACTTCCAAATGTGCTCCATTAATCCGTGTATCACACCAAGAGAAACCTTTACTCGAAATAGTGCACGAACGTCTTATCTTCGGTGCTCCATTCTTCCATAGATCACACCAAGACAAACTTGTAATAATGCACGAACGTCTTAGCTTCGGTAGATGGTCTAAATATGTGTACGTCATAATAACCCATGTCATTCACTTTTTTGCATATCCCTTACAGGACGTTGCAGTCAACATCAGCATTGTTCAGCTGCTGTTGATGTACTAGTCAAGATTACGCTCTGTAGTTTGCCATTGCTTTCTAAGCGACCGGCTCACATTCCCCTAAGTTACCAACGTGGAGAGAATCGCTACCGATTTTCGCGCAGGTTACGTTACTCACGAGAATATACGAGATTACGAAGAAAACTGTTAAACCATAGGCTAGGGAAGGTTTAAATGATTTTAAACTGTATCAATGATGACAGCCTAGTATTTCCAACTGGTGATCAACAATCAGCTGAAAGATACTGATGTTGACAGCGATGTCCTGTAAATGATATGCGAAAAAAAAAAAAAAAAGGATGGACTTTTATCGTACCCAGTGTAACCATGGGCCCTCTTAAGTTTTTCATCTTTATCCTAGAAGGGTGTGTGTCCGTTTAGCTAGTCCAGAATCACGGTTTATTATATATTTTGGGATTCCACATATAATAACAATCCACATCGTGATTTACATTCGGTCTTCTCAAATTAGAGGCGGGTGCCGTAGGTTTGAGTCACTCCGACCTCACTCCTGAGCTAAACCAGATGTAAATATCACTGCGAGCAGGAGGCCGGCATGCCAAATTGTGTCACGTGTCTGACGTGTGGATAAATATGCTAATACGTATGTTAATATTAATGGCGGGTCACGGAATCATACATTGTCGGGAAAAAAAATTAAGCAAATCTGGCGAATGTGGCTAAACTCCAACAAGGAGATGGAAAATGTGATGAAACAAACTAAAACATATGGAAGCAAACAGTAGAATAAATAAAAAACCACACATATCCACGCACGCACGCACGCACGCACGCACGCACACACACACACACACACACACACACACACACACACACACACACACACACACACCGCACCGCTCAAATAAGACACACGGATGAATTGTTCAGGAAGGAAATATCCCGAGTTTCCAAAAAGACACGAAAAGTGCAACAGAAGAAAAAAGAAAGGTACCAAACACAGACCCCAGACGACGGAGAAGGTGCTGGCAGATATGAAATCAAGATATGCCGCAATGCCACGGAGACTATCACAAAATGCTTCGCCTTTATTTCCATAGCAATCGTTCACTAACAATCTGGTTGTTGCAGTGCGCCTTATGGCCATCTT
The DNA here is from genome assembly GCA_963921405.1 of Cepaea hortensis. Classification (NCBI taxonomy): domain Eukaryota; kingdom Metazoa; phylum Mollusca; class Gastropoda; order Stylommatophora; family Helicidae; genus Cepaea; species Cepaea hortensis. The sequence goes on along the minus strand of OY992880.1, from coordinate 85,697,324 downwards.
CCTCCGTCTGAGGTCTTCCTTGATCATATAACCCATTATTACCGGAATGGACAGATAAGTGCCAGATCAGATACCTTATGTCAATGGGTTGTGCATTTCTGGGGCACTGCTTCTGTCACTCTAGTTCAGGTTCCTCGGTGGGCAGTGTACTCATGGTGTGCTATGTGGCGTTTGCAGAGGTCTTGTGAGAGGTTCAGTAGAACACACAGGGGTGATCTTACTGGCTGACGTTCTCTTTACCTCGCGAGTTGCTGGTGTCCATTGTGACCTCATGATGTGCCTTTCATACAGTTCACTGTGATTCTAACTTTCTCTCGTGTTTGTGAGCTATGTTCATCACACCAATAAGGACAGTTCTATAGGTGAAAGAACACCGGAAGTGAACGTCTACAAGAGTCTGCAAGAATTGAAAAGTGCAGTTCATGAGCAACACATAAAATGCAGATATAGACTGATTCCATGCGAACGAAAAGAGGAAGAATCGTTAGCTCACCAAGTCATCTTAGGGACTACAGAAAGCGACAGGCAGCAATATATCGAGATATCTCATTAGAAGAAGCCGATAATAACCTCACATACACCCATTCGACTTCTATCAAAGGTTGCAGAGGGTTAAAGCAACTATTCGGAGAATAAATCCATGCTCAGAACAACTGCAATAAAAGTATATAGGTCACCAGTGAAGGGTGTTGGTGAATAATAGCATATACAGCAACAACAATGAAAATATAACACATCGTTTGCAATATGACATGTCAGAGGTTTTTAGCCTTGTTGTACTCATGGCTTCGCTGACCACCTACATTCTTATGGCCGACGTTTCTTGAACTTGATGCTCTGCCGCATCCTAGTGCTAAAATGGATGCGCTTATAATATATGCTATTACACAATCATGGTCAAATGACATCACCGGTTATATGTACAAAACTTCACAATAGTGCGACTTTTCCTTAAAAATACACGTGGACAACTTCACAATATTACGACTTTTCAAATAAAATACACATAGACAACTTCACAATATGCCGACTTTTCCATGAGAATACACGTAGGCAACTTCACAATATACTGTATTCTCCAAGCATATACGACTCTCGCCTTTATTTTAATTAAACGTTTTCTTTGAAGTATCGAATTATCACATTCTCAGAAAACTCCGCACAGTTGAACATATTACTACATTACTTCTTTCTACATTACCATGCCAATGATTCAAGTAATTCTTGCGTAAAAAAACGCTGGCGACATGTAATTTCTTACCAAAGGAAGTCCGAATCTGGTGGTAGAACTGAGGAAATAAGCATTACAAAGAAGGAGATGCCTTCAGATTATGTAGTGCGTCACGTGATGGACTGTACATAAATAAACACACATAGTATTATTTGGTGCTCACATAAGGAGAAGAATGAAGTAGAGATTAGAGGACAAAAACACATTAATCATTAAGCAACAGCTAAACTGTAGAGTGTAATTTCTAAATGGATACATTTAACGACATATGCAAATGTTCATTCATTCATTCAGTAGCATGTCCTTTGCAGAACCTCGCTCCCATAACAACCTTCCGGAAAACTTCTCGATCACAAGCAAGATGTCCTGCGTCTGATACACCCATCTGGAGATCATCCGCCACATCCTGCACCCATCTTCTCTTTGGCCTTCCTCTTCCTCTCTTCCCAGGCATATATCCTTCCATTATTGTTCTCTCCAAACTTTCGTGACGTTTCAAGTGACCAAAATACTTCAATTTTCTTTGTTTTATCGTCTTTAATAGCCAACCCTCCTCAATATTCAACTCTTGAAGTATGGATGCATTTGTTCTTTTCTTTACCCAAGATATTCTTAGAACTCGTCTATAACATTTATACTCAAAGGCGTTTATGCGCTGTTCAGCTTGTTTAGTAAGTGTCCATGTCTCACAGGCGTATGTTGCAATGGGAAAGATGCATGCTCTTAAAAATCTAATTTTTGTAGTCTGTCTATCCCACTCCATAAATTATTCATCTGTTTTAGTCTTTGAAGAGCAATGGATAGTCGCCGTTTAATTTCTTTCATTGTGTCACCGTTATTGGTAATCAATGACCCAAGATATTCAATATTTTCCACCACCTCCAATTTTCCCCCATTAATGTATATTTCTTTCTCCATAGTAGTTTTATCTGTATTCATTATCTTTGTTTTTACTATGTTAAGATATAAGTTGTGATTTTCACTATTCAATTGGGTTGAGGCTATTAGGTTTTCTATGCCATTCTGTGTTGTGGATAGTAATACTGTATCATCAGCATATTGAATCTCTGGTATGTAATGACCGCCGATATTTAGGGCATCATATAGCTCCATGTTTATATCATCTCTTACATTTCTCATTATATTTTCGGCGTACAGGTTAAACAAATAGGGTGACAGCACGCAGCCCTGACGGACTCCTTGCTTGATGTCAAACCAATCTGATGTCTCGCCATCTATTCTAACTGCTGCTTGTTGGTCTAGGTAGAGCATTTTTATGAGTTGTACTACATGTGATGGAAAGCCCATATTCCTCATGATTTCCCAAAGTTTCTGATGTTGTACACAGTCAAATGCCTTTGAATAATCCACAAAACATGAGAATATGTTTACATTAAATTCTCTGCACTTCTCTATTATTAAACGCATGTTGAATATGTGATCTCTTGTTCCTCTTCCTTGTCTAAATCCAGCTTGAACCACGTTAATCTCTTCTTCCATTTTCTTACGAAGTCTTCGCATTATGACTTTTAGTAGAATTTTACTTGCATGACTGATCAGTGCAACAGTTCTGTAGTTGGTGCATAATTTCAGATTGCCCTTTTTTGGTATTGGAATGAAGATAGTTCTTTTCCAATCTTTTGACCATATACCATATTTCCAAATCTTTGTACATAATGCATGATATATGCGTATGCTTTCTTCTCCTCCCGCTTTAATTAGTTCAGCTGGTATCTCATCACATCCAGGTGATTTACCATTCTTCAGGTTCTTTATAGCCCAAGCAATTTCATCTAATGAGGGTTCAGGTTCTGTCTCTGCTGTCATTGGCTCATGTATCTCATTCATATCCTCACTGTCACTCATATCATACATTCCACTGCAGTACTCCTGCCATCTTTCTAGAATTTGTCTAGATCCTGTTAAGGTATTTCCCATTTTGTCACTGATAACATTCAATTGAGGTTGAACATTTCTTGTCAATAACTTCATTTCTTTGAACATTTCATAATCTCTTCCAGCCTTATGATATTGCTCTATTCTGGTACAGCAATCTTGTATATATTGATTTTTGTCCTTTCTTGTGTTCTTTCTTATTTCTCGAGTTAAAGATTTATACTTCATCCTGCTATTATCAGATTCATCTCCTTTCTGTTTCAGCTCCCTTCGTTGTTTTATTAATTCTAACGTGTCTGATGTAATCCATGGCTTAAGTTGCTTTTTCTTGGTCGGAATGAAATCTTTGGCTGCAGTTATCAAGATATCTCTAGCTTGTACTGTCAGTTCATCAGGTGTCATTTCTTCTTGTACAGACATCAAGACCCCAAAGCGATTCCTAACTTCTATGTTGTATGCATCTGGTATTTTTGTGAGATCAAAACGAAGTGGCCTTGGTCCTCGGGTAAGCTTTTTGAGTTTTAATTTCAGATCTGCTTCTAATAACTGATGATCTGTATCACAGTCTGCACTTTGTAGGGTTTTTGCAGATGTTATGCTTGATCTCCATCTTCTTTGTATTAAAATATAATCTATCTGATTTTTGATAAAAATGTCTGGAGACTTCCATGTGAAGAGTCTTCTTGGATGTTGGCTATCGTTAATTCATTTTCTGTGCAAAATTCAATTAATTTGTCACCTGCATCATTTCTATTTCCTAATCCAAATTTTCCGAAAACGTGTCTCTCATTGTCAGCTCTTCCTGCACCTACTTTTGCATTAAAATATCCCATTATTATTGCTATATCATTATGACCAATCTTATTTGATGTGTCTTCTAGTGTGTTGTAAAAATCTTCAATTTCGTCCTCCTCTGCTGTTGAAGTAGGTGCATATATCTGTATGAGAGTTGTGTTTTTTGGACGGCCTTTAAGTCTAATAGTGAGGATTCTATCACTAACTGGATTATATCCCATTAAAGCTTTTGCAGTTGTCTTATCTAAACAAAATGCCACTCTACTCTGGCCTCCGACATCTCTACCAGAATAAATGAAAATACTTCCATTTTCAGTTGTAAAATGTCCCTTGCCGCTCCAGCGATGTTCACTAATTCCTAAAATTTGAATGTTTAACCTCTCAATCTCATCACACACTACTTTAAGCTTTCCCTCATACAAACTTCTCACGTTCCACGTTGCTATTCTCACTCTGTTTCTTAGTCTGACATAGGGGATTTCCTTGGTAACACAGTCAGGATTAACTCCGTCATCACGATTACTAGTACTGGTCCCTGTGTCACACTCTTCCCCAGTGTTATCTGATCTGCCTGGCCTGAGGGTCTCGCCACCAGATCTCTTTCTTATTATGTTTTCTTTCATGGTTGTTATGGTTTCTTGGCAAGTTTTGCAGAAGGTAGTTTGCCATTGCTTTCCTTCTGGGCAGTGACTGTACTAGTCGGTGGCCATAGCCATTGTCTCTACTGATGAGATCATCTGCCTATCGCCGCAGAGTGCAAGACCATAACCAACAACAATCTGTCGGCTGCTCTCACATTCCATCCGCCACCTGCTCCATGGCTTCACGTAACCCTGATCGGGGGGCTAAACGGGTACTCCACCTTGCCCAAGGGTGTCCCGTAGACTAACGGAGGAAAGGAGGCGTCTTACATCTCCTTTGATAGGGGATAATGTAAATTTTGGTCGCTGGAAATATCTCGTGGAAAAGAGCTAAAGAAACATTTCCTTTACAGAGTGATTTTCTGAAGAGCACTAGGACAAGTGTTATTTAAAATAAAATATATCCAGTAGATAAAGGAGAACTGTCAGAGGTACAACAAAAACACATTAATCATTGAGCAACAGCTAAACAGTGGAGTATAATTTCTAAATGGATACATTTAACAATATATGTAAATATTGGTCGCTGGAAATATCCCTTGGAAAAGAGCTAAAGAAACAATGTTTTGCTTTACAGAGTGAAATACAAACACTTGGAAACACTTAGCGAAATTTTAGAGTCTAGAGTAACTATATACAGTTAACCAACCAAACTGCTGCAGGAGAGTAGATCACCGTCCACAAATGACCCAAAAGAATTAAGTGGGTTCACGGTTCTATTCAAAAGCAGAAACAATACAAGAATCTATATACCGAAGGCATACCCTGGCCCTTGTGCAAGTGCTAGTTGTAAAGATGGTATTGATAATCAACAACTGCTGTGTTATGAATCTATTGGAACATTGTATTTCAGATTGTTTAACAACATGTTTGTCATGAAGCCGGTATCATCTCAGCGAGTTATTATGCTGCAACATTAGTGTATTGGCAAACATTACATAACAAACAGGCAAACATTACGTAACAGTCAGGTTAATGGGATTAAGTTGTGGTGGAAATAATATTTAATGCTCTCGACACAAACTTTGACCTAGCGAGCAAAGAAATTGGCAACCCTTTTTCCTTGGAGTAGAATTCAATGTGATTAAGTTCATAAACAAAAGATGTCTAGGAGGAAGACAATTCTCCGACTCATCCTAGGGTTAGGATTATCCTGTTTCCCTAGTCTCAGCATCAAGAGATTGAAAGCTAGTTATTTCCGCGATATTTTGGTGTTGACATCTAAACTTGTCTAATACATGAAGTAATTAAAAAGTAGAACATTGGGTACATGAAACAAAGTTAATAAAAATCAGAAGCCAAGAACACTGTCCCCAAATACTAGCTATTTTTAAGAGTTTAATGATAATTGAAAGTTATGACATGACCAGCTTTCAGATATAGTTAATTCCTCCATACTCCTTTTTAAATAATAAATTTGTTGAATAAAATATTTCTACCTTGCAAGTCCGTGTGCAGATCCTTTCTGACTAGCGTTATCACGATAACACATAGACCTTTCACACGGGTTACCGCGCATCGCACATATGACGCAACACCCATATTTTTTATAGACTAATAGGGAGTATGTGCATCACGTGGACAGTATCATGTCGAAGATATGTAGGCCTGGAACATATTGTAGGCGTGTCGAGGGAGCCATGTCAATGTGAACTGATTATGTGCCAAAGAAAGTAGGTTTGGACCAAGCAAAAATGAATGACGGAAAATGGGAAGTAGTTAAAATTTAAAAGTGGTTAATATTATAGCAGAAATGGTAATGACAACATTTTGGTAATATATAACCCCATGGCAGATTCGGGAAGCCGCTTAATACGATTAATCATCCCATGGCAATTAATCAGTTAAAAATTCAAATCCAACCCAATGAGGGTCGATCTCATGACCAACGGGCCGACAAGCGAGTGTCTAGCCACTGTACCACCACGGCTAGATGAGGGGAAGATTCCCGTTTATAGCTAGACATAAACAGGCAAATATCTAGCCACTGCACCAGCACGGCTAGATGAGGGGAAGATTCTCGTTTATATCTAGACATAAACAGGCAAATATATAGCCACTGCACCACCACGGCTAGATGAGGGGAAGATTCTCGTTTATAGCTAGACATAAACAGGCAAATATCTAGCCAATGCACCACCACGGCTAGATGAGGGGAAGATTCTCGTTTATAGCTAGACATAAACAGGCAAATATCTAGCCACTGCACCACCACGGCTAGATGAGGGGAAGATTCTCATTTATAACTAGACATAAAGAGGCAAATATCTAGCCACTGCACCACCGCGGCTAGATGAGGGGGAGATTCTCATTTATAACTAGACATAAAGAGGCAAATATCTAGCCACTGCAACACCGCGGCTAGATGAGGGGGAGATTCACATTTATAACTAGACATAAAGAGTCAAATATCTAGCCACTGCACCACCGCGGCTAGATGAGGGGGAGATTCACATTTATAAATAGACATAAAGCGACACATATCTAGCCACTGCACCACCGCGGCTAGATGAGGGGGAGATTCACATTTATAACTAGACATAAAGAGGCAAATATCTAGCCCCTGCACCACCGCGGCTAGATGAGGGGGAGATTCACATTTATAACTAGACATATGGAGGCAAATATCTAGCCACTGCACCACCACGGCTAGATGAGGGGGAGATTATCGTTTATAGCTAGACATAAAGAGGCAAGTATCTAGCCACTCCACCACCACGGCTAGATGAGGGGGAGATTCTCGTTTATAGCTAGACATAAAGAGTCAAATATCTAGCCACTACACTACCGCGGCTAGATGAGGGGAAGATTCTCATTTATAACTAGACATAAAGAGGCAAATATCTAGCCACTGCACCACCGCGGCTAGATGAGGGGGAGATTCTCATTTATAACTAGACATAAAGAGGCAAATATCTAGCCACTGCACCACCGCGGCTAGATGAGGGGGAGATTCTCATTTATAACTAGACATAAAGAGGCAAATATCTAGCCACTGCACCACCGCGGCTAGATGAGGGGAAGATTCTCATTTATAACTAGACATAAAGAGGCAAATATCTAGCCACTGCACCACCGCGGCTAGATGAGGGGGAGATTATCATTTAAAACTAGACATAAAGAGGGAAATATCTAGCCACTGCACCACCGCGACTAGATGAGGGGGAGATTCACATTTATAACTAGACATAAAGAGGCAAATATCTAGCCACTGCACCACCGCGGCTAGATGAGGGGGAGATTCACATTTATAACTAGACATAAAGAGGCGTGTGTCTAGCCACTGCACCACCACTGTTAGATGGGAGAGGAAGATTCATGTTTATAGCTTAATATAAACAGGTGAGTGTCTAGCCACTACAACACCGCGGCAGATGAGGGGAAGATTCACGTTTATAGCTAGACATAAACAGTCGAGTATCTAGCCACTCTACGACCGCAGCTACATGAGGGGAATATTCTCGTTTATAGCTAGACATAAAGAGGCAAGTATCTTGCCACTACACCACCGCGGCTAGATGAGGGGAAGTTTCACGTTTATAGCTAATCATAAACACACGAGTGTCTAGCCTCTGCACCATCGAGGCTAGATGAGGAGCAGATTCACGTTTATAGCTAAACATAACCAGCCTTCACGACAGCCTTGGCCATGAGCCACGGCGCTCGGAACACCACTACCCTCGGTTGACAACTCCTGCCACACGTGACATGCAGACTGACGACTGCCAGTAATGTGCCCACACACAAGCACACACCTTCACTGCTAATTGTAATAGGCAAGTGTAAGAAAGTGAAGATAATAATAACAGCAGAATTAAAACAGCAGGTGGTACTTAAATGATGAGAGGCGGGTGGACGATGGGTTAGGTTATCGATTCCATACAGCACCAGGCGCCGATTGTAATTCTCTGTAATGCCAGGGATATTTATCTATATGTCGTGAAATACAAATCACCTTAGTGACGACTGCTTGGGTAGTCAGGAAAGACATGTAATGTGCCCTATTCCAGGCATTGGCGCGGGTTCGGGTACATCATGCTATCACAGCGTTTGTATAGACAAATCGGATTCGATGAGAAAGATGTGGTAAATATCACTCCTATATCTCCCAGAACATTTCCTGCTTCCCATTTCTCGCTGGGTCGACCGAGGTCAAATACAATTGATGGGAATTCCAACACATGACCATTGGGTCGGCAGGCGCATCCCTGGATTATGGGCTATTATTTCTGGAACGCCCAACGACGCATTTCTGGCAGACACCAATATCATGTGCATATGTAGCAATGGTGGTTATTCCACGTTAGTCATAACTTTTGTAGGAGCGGCTAGTCGACTGCCCTGTCACCTTCTAGAGATCCGGGTTCGAATCCTCGGTAAAGTGTTTGTTTTTTTGTCGGGGGCAGATAAAAAATCCTAACCTGCATTAGCCAAGCGGCCCTAATTCCTCAGGCTCAAGACCTCCCTGTCCTATATCGCAAGGTACTACAGGCAGCAGATAGCAGTTTTGACAGTGACCACCGTTAAGAAGAGAATTATAACGCTCTGAAAACCGACACAATCTCTCTCTCTCTCTCTCTCTCTCTCTCTCTCTCTCTCTCTCTCTCTCTCTCTCTCTCTCTCTCTCTCTCTCTCTCTCTCTCTCTCTCTCTCTCTCTCTCTCTCTCTCTCTCTCAAGTACACAACCTCGTATTGAAGCATAAAAAACGCACCACTCCCATATGTGTGTATGTGTATTTGTGTGTGTGTAATCATCATTCCGACCCCCCCCCCCCCCCCACCCACACCCCATGTAATGCTGTAAGGTGTCACATCTGTATTGGTATTTCCCCAATTTCAATCAACGACACACTGACATGCCAACTGAAACATTATAACCCATCACAACGTATTCTAACATTTCAAATATCTGGGTCTATTACCTGGCTTCACTCATTGACAGAATACTGGCGTGTCAGCAAAAACAAAATGTGCCAATCAAATTGAAATTACATTTTTCTCTTCCAATCGAAAGAGTGTTTATACTGGTTTGCGATCCGTTCTGTTTCAATATCGCTAATTGGAGCCTAGACCGTCAACATATTATGGACAGTCGGAGTCTCGTATTACTTGTAGCTACGCTAACGCGTCGTATAAAACCGTTATTTTAATAACATGTGAAAACAACACTTATCACTATTAAAAAAGAACACGAATGCAGAAAAACAACTAAAATTTAGGCATTATTCGTTGATATCCCTAAATAGCTGTGTGGAATGGAGTTGTCTACTCCCCCATTAATGAAATTAAATAAACTATGTGAGTTTTGTCAATTACTTAAGCTCCACAGAAAGGTCGTACAACAATTTAGAAACTTGTAAATTATCATGCAGTGAAAATGTCAGCAATCACATAGATTTAGTTTATGGTTTGTGAAAACAAATTAGCCATACAGTTAAGTACAGAAATATATTTGTATTCTAGGATCGAAGCTTAGACCGGGGACAGATTGAGCATTGCCTTGCTGATCCAGCAGTTTCTGTAGCTTGCCTTGTTTCAGATGTAATGATATTACTTTTCCTCTAGAGCAGGGGTGGCCAACATGAGGCCCGCGGGCCGCATGCGGCCCGCCGGTAGTCATGTTGCGGCCCGCGGAGTGGGAAACGACGATGTGGTCGAAGCTGTAGCACGCTTGCTTGTTTACTTTATATTTAACAAAAAAAATTAGGTGCGTGGCCCGGCAGGAAATATTATTTCTGAAATTTGGCCCGCCTGGTGAAAAGGTTGGCCACCCCTGCTATAGAGCAAACTAGGCCGAGAGAGGAATCATGCTGCACGGACAACACGTGGTCTCTTTATTTTAGCCCAGACTTTGTGCTATGTGGAAGCGTAACATTTGCTGCCGCCATGTGTTGTAAGAAGCCAATGTAACAACCTATTGTCTGTCAAGACGGCAAGGTACCAGTGAATGATATCGGTATTAATCTGTATTCAGAAATCTCTACACTAGGCAATAGGAGCACGGAAACCTCTAGACATCACCAATTCGAATATGACACTTGGATGTGACTGCAATACATCGTTGAAGGAGCTCTGAAACATCCGCAGTCATCACCATCCAGATTTCAACGACCCCAGAACACGTTAGGGATTCAAATGTATCAGGTCTGTGGGTCCTACAGGATTCAGAATTTCTGGCTGAACAAGCACACGTTAAATATAATATATAGTCCTAATAATATACATATGTCAGATGTATGTTTTTAACAAGATTTCGCAAGCAAACCCAGTATTTTTATGATGTTTGTGATTTTCTAGGCAATATGTATGTTCAGTAGTTTGCCATTGCTTTCTGATCAACCGACTCTCATACCGTGATGAAATCTACGAAAACCGGTCAGCTTTGAAATCACCCGTGGGTAATTTCGAACCCGGTATGTGGAACTGTGAAACTGTGGTCGCTGCCCCTATGCCACACACGCCGATAATATACATAACAGGAACTAAACAATCGCAACTATATACGCACATATACATTAAATATACGAGATAAGTGGGGTGGGGGGGGGGGGACTTCAAATGAAAACCTTAAATGTGTGATAGAAATTACACTAACTATGCAATTGTTGTGTAATCTGTCAGTATTATTGTTAAAGATGTAAATAGTGTTAAGCACGTGGCATTACGGTGCAGACGAACACAATGACGTCATAAGGGTTATTTAAAGATGACCGAGCCACTTTTGATAAGCACATGCATATTGCATGCAAATGTTAACCGTTTTTGGATTAGTAAAGTGACGAAACCTATAGAAATGTATCAGCGAATGAAGGTTCAGTGTGGCGTTGCATGTTTGTCTGTCCAGGAAGTGTACGAGTGGAGTAGGAAGTTTCAAAACGGCGTGTAATCTGGAGGACTTGCATTGAACGCAGTGGTGACTCTATCGAAAAATGATGCATGTGTTTTTTACTATTTCAGAATATATTCACCAAAAAAGTAATGTTTTCACTTGAAGCCCCCTTGCAGTTATGATTTGTTGATGTTATAAATTCAACGCTGCTTGGGTTCTACTTAATAATTGATTAAGCTACCTAATCGGAGCTACATTAATCCTACAAAGAGCAATGCATGTTCAGTATTGTCTTCTGTGGCATATGCCATAGGAACTTGACATGGGTTGAGTACAAGTAATCAGCAGTCAAGCAAACAATGTTTTCCACTTTTTTCGAGCAATCAGAAGTCCTAACAATTTTGCAATTGTAAACAACTTGCCGTGCAGTGCTACATGACCTTTCTTGGCGTCATCAATAAATTTAAATTATGGGTTAATTTGATGGCTCTTGCTACTTCATTATTAGAAATATATTCAAAGCAAACTCATAATATAGAGAGTTTTTCTCATCCGTCCTAATGTGTCCGGTAGGAAAAATAGGATAACCAATAATACAGAAACTAAGAGACAACAGAAAAGAAATAGTGTTTTAGCTTATTGGAATAAGCTCATCAACAACGACCGCCGGTAACGAAATTTAAATTTAAATTATTCTGTTGGGTCATAGAGACATCACTGATTCGGAACACTCGCTTAATTAAAGACATCGCCACATCGTCTCTTTCTCACACTACATGGCAATGATGCAAGGAATGATAACATAGGATAAAATAAGGCGGTGAAAGAAAATCATAACCTTTGCATGAACTCTTGCGTCAGCTAATTCGGACCCAGAGAAAGAAGGTCGGAAGACAAAAGATACAGCACATAAAACTGAGAGCAGCCTGGAAACAATACAAAGTGCCAGATAACTAGATTGCGTAATCCACCACGTGAACTGATAGGTGGAGGAATGGATAGCCATTTATTCAGCATTATTATGATGGAAAAGAAAAACTACTGCAAGTTTAGCTCGACATAAGGACTCGAGTGAGAAAGGAAAATGCCGCAGGGCCAGCGTTTTCCAGAGTTTTCCAGAGTTTTCCAGAGTTTCTAGTGGATCACCGGAGAACTATCAGAGACACAGCAAAACGACTTTAGTCTTTCAATAACTATTACACTGAAAACGTTTAAAGAGTAATACAGTGCTCTAGAGTCACTGAAGGTTTGCATAGTTTGCGAGATGTCCCAACACTGGATAACAATTGGTGGAACTCAACAGTATTCAACTCAACAGGATTCAATTGAATAGTTGATTATCTTATCTACGGTTTTTGGTACTTGCATAAATCTTGAATTATCCACGGTCTTCTAGATAAAGGTTGACCGCCAGAATACTGGACGAGATTCGATTGTCATTCACAAACAGAACCAAATGGTTTATCGGATCCACACAACAGAAGAACCAGTGAAAGAATCTAACCACTAAAGATACATGCTAGCCCATAGTGGATAAGCTTAAGAGTTTGTACATGTGCATGTGGTACAGGGGACATTGATAATCAACGACTATTGTGTTATGAATCGTCTAAAACATTCTGTTTCAGAATGTTTAACAGCA
>OY992880.1:85634290-85679290 GCA_963921405.1 Cepaea hortensis | reverse complement strand
CTGTCTGTCTGTCTGTCTGTAGGAGAAGGAGGAAGAGGGAGGAGGAGGGAGGAGGATGAGGGAGGAGGAGGAGGGGGGAGGAGGAGGAGAGAGGAGGAGGAGGGAGGAGGGAGAAGGAGGAGGGAGGAGGGGAGGAGGAAGAGGGAGGAGGAGCGAGGAGGAGGGGGAGGAGGAGGAGGAAGAGGGAGGAGGAGGGAGAAGGAGGAGGAGGAGGAGGGGGAGGAGGAGGAGGGAGGAGGAGGAGACAAGAGGAGGAGGGAGGAGGAGGAGGGAGGAGGAGAGGGATGAGGAGGGATTAGGAGGAGGAGGAGGGGGAGGGAGGAGGAGGGAGGAGGAAGAGGGAGGAGGAGGGAGGAGGGTGGAGGAGGAGGAGAGAGGATGAGGAGGGAGAAGGAGGAGGGGGAGGAGGAAGAGGGAGGAGGAAGAGGGAGGAGGAGGAAGAGGGAGGAGGAGGATGGAGAAGGAGGGAGGAGGAGGAGGAGGAAAGAGGAGGAGGATGGAGGAGGAGGAGGAGGAGGAGGGAGGAGGCGGGGAGGAGGAGGGAGAGGGAGGAGGAGAGAGGATGAGGAGGGAGGAGGAGCGATGAGGCGGAGGGAGAAGGAGGAGGGAGGAGGAGGGTGGAGGAAGAGGGAAAATGAGGAGGGAAGAGGAAGAGGGAAAAGGAGGAGGGAGAATGAGGAGGGAGGAGGGGGAGGAGGAGGGAGGATGAGGAGTGAGGAGGAGGAAGAGGGAGCATGAGGAGGGAGGTGGAGGGAGGAGGAGGGAGGTGGAGGGAGGAGGAGGGAGGTGTAGGGAGGAGGAGGAGGGAGGAGGTAGAGGGCGGAGGAGGGAGGAGGAGAGGAGGAGGAGGAGGGAGGAGGAGGAGGAAGGAGGAGGAAGGGAGGAGGAGAGGGATGAGGAGGGAGGAGAAGGGAGGAGGAGGAGGAAGGAGGAGGGGGAGAAGGGAGGAGGAGGAGGGAGGAAGAGGGAGGAGGAGGAGGATGGAGGATGGAGGAGGATGGCGGAGGAGGAGGGAGAAGGAGTGATTAGGAGGAGGAGGGAGGAGGAGAGCGAGGAGGAGGGGGAGGAGGTAGGAGGAGGAGGAGGAAGAGGATGGAGGAGGAGGAGGAGGAAGAGGATGGAGGAGGAGGGAGAGCGAGGAGGGTGAGGGGAGGAGGAAGAGGGTAGAAGGAGGAGGAGGAGGGGAGAGGATTATAACGCATATACCTTTAGATAACTGTCTGTCTCTCTGTCTATCTGTCTGTCTGTCTGTCTGAGCCGGCCCGGCTTCACCCAGTCCCTGGTGGGGAGCATCTCATTTAATTCATATAAGTAGTCATATAAGCTCCCGTTCCCGACTATCTGTCTGTCTGTCTGTCTATCTATCTGACCCGGCGTGGTTTCGCCCAGCTCCTGGCGTTGAGCGTCTCATTAAATTCATACAAAAAAAAAAAAAAAATAACTTAAAAGAATGTCCTTCCATACACCATACGTTATTTTTAAAGAAAACTGTTTTTAATCACCAACATGACTGTAGATAACTTCTTTAAGCATAAAAAGATGTGTTACAATGTTATGCATTATGCATTATTTTATGAAAACTTTGAAAATGCCTTAAAGATTATATCATTATTTATTATAACTCATATGCCGGTAAATAACTATAGACAAAGAGTTTATAAGTCTTTGAAAACCATGCAACAATATGACTATAAGGTATATAGCAATGTTATTGAAAGTTATGCCCCTTGAAATAACTTTTACAGAGTTAAGTCCCCTCGCTATATTGAAATTATAATGAAAAATGAAATATTAAATAATATTAAGTAAGTAGCAGATTTCACACTAAAATAATATGACAGTTGGCAGTGCGGGAATGAGAGGAAGACGTGTAGAAAATTTCATCTCAATCGGATGGACCGTTTGCGAACGCATAAAGGACACACACACACACACATACATCCTTTTTATATATATATATATATATATATATATATATATATATATATATATATATATATATATATATATATATTATATATTGAGAGAAAGAGAGAGAGAGAGAGAGAGAGAGAGAGAGAGAGAGAGAGAGAGAGAGAGAGAGAGAGAGAGAGAGAGAGAGAGAGAGAGAGAGAGAGAGAGAGAGAGAGAGAGTCGTAGTTTCGAATCTTTATTGAGGCTAATTTCCAAAACTGACCTCCGTCACATATCCTAAAATGTTTATCAAGAAATAAATGGGGAAATAAAAGCGACAGACGCGAGTTTGACCTCACAACTCCAGACATGCTGAATTGTCTATAGAAATATGGGTCTAGCACTATATGTTAAATGCGCTAACTATATATACAGGCATGTCCATGGGACATATTTTTCAGTCCTATTCCCATCCCATCCCACGGTAATTTTGCCTGTCCCATCCCATGGAATTCCCATGGGATACTAATATGGGAAACAGTTCAAATAAAATTATGAAATTTATGAAAGTTTAGGGTTAGTGTCCACTAAATAGGACTACATGTACAAAGAGACATGCAAAACAACAGAATTTATTAATTTTAATATTCAAGAGTATTTGATTAAAACAAAGTTTAATCTAAATATGACGATTCAGTGTCATTCCAACACTCTCATTCTGTTTCTGAGTCACTATGCTCATTCAGCACATTATCAATTTCCTGCTGATCGACTGTTTCTAATAATTCAGATAATCCAGGTAATCCCTGAACCATTTCCACAATTTTCATCATACATGCAAATCTGATATAAACAGAATTTATAACGAGAGCTGGTAACATCCGTTTTCGTAACATACTCAACAACAATCTAGCTGCACTAAATAAGTGCCTACTGCCGCTGAGGACACTGGTATGGCCAACACAATTTTCGCACTTGCTGTTAGCTGTGAAAACCTATGTTCATTTTTCCAATAATTTAATGGTTGTGAAGTTGGTTGCCGTAATTTTTTAAACATGGTGACTTCATCCTCCATGGGAGATTTTAATGCTAAAGTAGGTGCAGGAAGAGCTGAAAATGAGAGACACATTTTAGGAAAATTTGGATTAGGAAATAGAAATTATGCAGGTGACAAATTAATTGAATTTTGCACAGAAAATGAGTTAACGATAGCCAACACACTTTTTAAACAACATCCAAGAAGACTCTTCACATGGAAGTCTCCAGACAGTTTTACCAAAAATCAGATAGATTATATTTTAATACAAAGAAGATGGAGATCAAGCATAACATCTGCAAAAACCCTACGAAGTGCAGACTGTGATACAGATCATCAGTTATTAGAAGCAGATCTGAAATTAAAACTCAAAAAGCTTACCCGAGGACCAAGGCCACTTCGTTTTGATCTCACACAAATACCGGACGCATACAACATAGAAGTTAGGAATCGCTTTGGGGTCTTGATGTCTGTACAAGAAGAAATGACACCTGATGAACTGGCAGTACAAGCTAGAGATATCTTGATAACTGCAGCCAAAGATTTCATTCCGACCAAGAAAACGCAACGTAAGCCATGGATTACATCAGACACGTTAGAATTAATAAAACAACGAAGGGAGCTGAAACAGAAAGGAGATGAATCCGATAGCAGGATGAAGTATAAATCTTTAACTCGAGAAATAAGAAAGAACACAAGAAAGGACAAAAATCAATATATACAAGATAGCTGTACCAGAATAGAGCAATATCATAAGGCTGGAAGAGATTATGAAATGTTCAAGGAAATGAAGTTATTGACAAGAAATGTTCAACCTCAATTGAATGTTATCTGTGACAAGATGGGAAATACCTTAACAGAATCTAGACAAATTCTAGAAAGATGGCAGGAGTACTGCAGTGGAATGTATGATATGAGTGACAGTGAGGATATGAATGAGATACATGAGCCAATGACAGCAGAGACAGAACCTGAACCCTCATTAGATGAAATTGCTTGGGCTATAAGGAACCTGAAGAATGGTAAATCACCTGGATGTGATGAGATACCAGCTGAACTAATTAAAGCAGGAGGAGAAGAAAGCATACACATATATCATGCATTATGTACAAAGATGTGGAAATATGGTATATGGCCAAAAGATTGGAAGAGAACTATCTTCATTCCAATACCAAAAAAGGGCAACCTGAAATTATGCACCAACTATAGAACTGTTGCCCTGATAAGTCATGCAAGTAAAATTCTACTAAAAGTCATAATGCGACGACTTAGTAAGAAAATGGAAGAAGAGATTAACGTAGTTCAAGCTGGATTTAGACAAGGAAGAGGAACAAGAGATCACATATTCAACATGCGTTTAATAATAGAGAAGTGCAGAGAATTTAATGTAAACCTATTCTCATGTTTTGTGGATTATTCAAAGGCATTTGACTGTGTACAGCATCAGAAACTTTGGGAAATCATGAGGAATATGGGCTTTCCTTCACATGTAGTACATCTCATAAAAATGCTATATCTAGACCAACAAGCAGCAGTTAGAATAGATGGCGAGACATCAGATTGGTTTGACATCAAGCAAGGAGTCCGTCAGGGCTGCGTGCTGTCACCCTATTTGTTTAACCTGTATGCCGAAAATATAATGAGAAATGTAAGAGATGATATAAACAGGGAGCCATATGATGCCCTAAATATTGGCGGTCATGACATACCAGAGATTCGATATGCTGATGATACAGTATTACTATCCACAACACAGAATGGCATAGAAAACCTAATAGCCTCAACACAATTGAATAGTGAAAATCACAACTTATATCTTAACATAGCAAAAACTAAGATAATGCATACAGATAAAACTACTATGGAGAAAGAAATATACATTAATGGGAGAAAATTGGAGGTGGTGGAAAATTTTGAATATCTTGGGTCATTGATTACGAATAATGGTGACACAATGAAAGAAATAAAACGGCGACTATCCATTGCTCTTCAAAGACTAAAACAGATGAATAAATTATGGTGTGGGACAGACAGAACTACAAACATTAGATTTTTAAGAGCATGCATCTTTCCCATTGCAACATACGCCTGTGAGACATGGACACTTACTAAACAAGCTGAACAGCGCATACATGCCTTTGAATATAAATGTTATAGACGAGTTCTAAGAATATCTTGGGTAAAGAAAAGAACAAATGCATCCATACTTCAAGAGTTGAATATTGAGGAGGGATGGCTATTAAAGACGATAAAACAAAGAAAATTGAAGTATTTTGGTCACTTGAAACGTCACGACAGTTTGGAGAGAACAATAATGGAAGGGTATATGCCTGGGAAGAGAGGAAGAGGAAGGCCAAAGAGAAGATGGGTGCAGGATGTGGCGGATGATCTCCAGATGGGTGTATCAGACGCGGGACATCTTGCTTGTGATCGAGAAGTTTTCCGGAGGGTTGTTATGGGAGCGAGGTTCTGTAAAGGACATGCTACTGAATGAATGAATGACTTCATCCTCAAGGCATTTGTTTCTGGAGTCATCAAACTTAAGTGTTTTATTTGGTGGAGGATCAAAACATAAGTCAAAATCACTTTTCGGCTTTTGTTCTACAATTCCTGCTACTTCACATACAGCAGATGAGTCAGAAGAAAGATTTAATTCTTTGATGAATGAAATAACAGTTGGAACAACAGATTTAGAAAAAGCGATCAGTTCATTGGCCCATTTATTGGTGTCCACATTCCCGTTCTTCTTAGTAACAACTGACTTGACCATGTCTTTTATTTTGGCTTTGATGTCAACTCCATTAAGGAATGCTGCAGTAGCTTCCAAAGTACTGCCGCAATATGGCCAAAGATTTTCTCCAATAATTTTCTGAGAGTTCTGACAATAATTCTTCACCATGCTGCTGGAAGTTTCTTCGTCAATATCAACAATAACTTTGTACAACTGATAGTCTAGGAGGGAGTATAACAGCAAAATTAAATGAGATGTAGCACCATAAATTTCTAGATTGTCAACAACAACAAAAAACGTTTTGAATTTCTCATATATGTACAGCATCCTTTAATCTGAACAATATTCGGAATGTGGTTTAAGAATTCTTCATCATCTTCATTAAAGTAATGCGAATAATTTTTTTAATGGGCATTGAAACTTTGGTAGCATTTATTAAATTATCCGGTGTCCCACCACGAGATAAAGAATTGATACAAGTACATAAAGAAAAAGGAAGGATAAAAGGCTTTAAAAAGGTTTTTAAAAAAGGTTCTATGATATGGCTACTGTCCTATGTGTCCCATGGGAAATACAAACGTTTGCTGTCCCGTCCCATCCCATAAACCCAACCCCAAGCTGACTTAATAGACAATTGCACGTTCTGTACTTTGCCATTGCTTTCTGATCGCAGAGTCCACGTTTAAAGTCCAAATTATCGGTGGTGTGAAATGCACAACGTTACATCACGCGGCCACGATGACCTCAAGTTCCGAATTAGAAAACAAATAAAAAAGCTTTTATAGATCTAGTAATCAAGTTGGAGACATCAATAATCACTTAAGTTTGCATTTACACGTTAAATAACTGATGTAGAAGCTAAGCTCTTCAAGAATAAATATAGACAATGTTGATTAAAAAAAAAAAAAAAAACTAGACACATTAATTGACAAGATGCCAATAATAATAAAAGAAAGGCCAAAATACATTTAGATGAATGTCATGGCTAGCTATTGCGGAAAGAATGAGTTTAGAAACACAAGTAAAAGTAGGAACAACAAAGAAGACGGGAGAGGACACTGCAACAACAGACTATAGAAATGAAAATCTGAAGTAATCATGAAATAAAAATTTTGAAAATAAGAGAAGAGCACGATAAAAGTAGAAAAGATTAAAAATATTGAAAACTATTTTTAAGCAAGGAAGAAATATCCAACTGTCAGACAGTAACGGAACAAAAGCTTTTCCGTTGGGAAGCACTTCCAATTATCTGCCGTTTTCCCTGCAGTTTTCTGTAATCAATGGCTTGCCAAATGGAACGCATTAAAAACTTTCAATATACGCCCAACAGCGGCCTGTCTTGTACCACAGATGAGCATGCCAGAAAATGCCGGATTCCAGAAGGTGGAATCTTTGTGACGATCCTCCTAATAGGGACGTTTAAACTGTGGCTGTGTGTTATACTGTCTAATGTTATCATGCATTTCATTGTATGAATGTAAATCTCTGAGGCGCTTTTCGTTTTTCCTACATTCTTTACATGTTTTTGTCCCAGATGGGTGGTATTTTACTGTCCTCTATCGTAAATTATTAAGGTGACTTCGTCTATCCTAGGCCAGTGTAGCAGCACCATATGATCCACACATTTATTGCCGTAACTGCCTAGCGTGGGTAGATTTATACATTAAGTCAATAAGAAGGAAAACGAATCAACTATGCAGAGGTATTTGTCATCGACTTATTTGAGTACGAGAGGTTAATGAACAGCAGCTCTTTTGCTAAGTGTTTGTGACTTGGAGGTCGGTAACTACGGTCAGTAACGTTTACTAAACGTCTTCTTTCGTGTTGTCAATGTTTTAACTACTCTATTATCAGCATGTTTCCTAGCGTCTTTTACGAATTAAGTTCTAACATGTTAAAAGTTAAGAGAAATCACACGAATTTGGGATGAAAAGTATGGAATGCTGCAACTAATGACTTCTAATAAAAGACAGTATAAGAAGATCTCATAATATACCCGATAAGCGTCGGCGGTCATAGTTCGACTTCTCAAACGATTTTTGGATCAAATCTTTCAACCACATAACTATAGAGCAAACATTATTTAGCATATTTGTAATTATACAATTATTAATACAACAATTATATTTCACAGCCAATTTCTTGTTACCGATTTACTGAGCTCGTCATGTACCAAGCCTTATCCTAGTGTGAGGAAAGTCGACATAAAGACTAAATGTTATGGCAGGGCAGACCAGGCCATAAGCCTTGGTTGGCAACTGGTCTGGGATCGAAGCTCCAACAAGCGGACAGTTATAGCATTGCTGATTCGGCAGCTTCTGCAGCTTTTCTTGTTCCAGACGTATTGGTACCTTTCCTCTGGAGTAAACTCGCCAGGCCGAGAGAGGGACCATGCTGCATGGGCAACACATGGTCTCTAAACTCAGCCCAGGCTTTGTGTTATGGAGAGGTATAGCTCCATTTTACAAACTATCGCCTGTCAAGACGGCAAGGTGCCAGTCAGTCATGTACCAAGCAACTATAACTGGCACCTTGCCGTCTTTACAGACGATGGCTTGGTGTATTGTGCTTCAGAAAAGGCATAATAACTACAACCAATGGCGGGGACCAGGGATGCAACAAATCCCGGGCTGAACGGTAGAGACCATGTATTGCCCATGCAATGTAATCCCTCTTTCGGCCTGCCTAGTTTACCCCAGAGGAAAGATAACACTAAGACACCTGGAACAAGACATACTGCAGTAGCTGCCGGAACAAAAAATAAATGCTCTAACTGTCCACCTGTCGAGGATTTGATCCCACACCAGTTACCGGCCAAGGTTTAGGACCTGGTCTGCCATGGCATGGCATTTAGTCTTTAGGTTGCATTTCTTCCCACTAGGCTAAGGCTTGTACCCTCCCAACTGCGTTCCTCCGCACAAAACCGTTGGCACAATGTGGGGTGTTGGATTTAGTGAGCGCCGCCCTACTTTCGCTGCTAACAGGAAGCAGGTAGTATCGTCTAAATTGGTTAGTAATACGAAGCAAGTCATCACGGGTTAATTACTAAGTCTATACATGCTATACGTCTCTTAATACCTTCTGTCCCACCCAGGTGTTACAGGTGAACCCACATTATCCACATTGTTGCTGTAATTCCTTATTTCCTTCATGCTAGCTATAAAGTAACAACTACTAAGAATGAAATGGATAAAGTAATTTCTTACTGAAATAGAAATAGTTAAAGTAACAACTTCTTGGTGCAGAAATCTATAACCCCTATTTCAGCAACCATGATGCGTATTACATGTCATTAGTCCATCCTTGCAGGTCTATCTGGCGAAGGGGTTAAGGACGCTGTTCGTAATCCCGTATACCATCGTTCGAAACACGGCTGCGCGAGATTTGGCAGCAGATCGCGTCGCGCTGGTTTCTTACGGAAAGATATGTGAGCCGGTCGATCAGAAAACAATGGCAGAATGCTGAACATAAAACTTACCAAGACATCAACAGTAGCTGAACAATGCTGGTATTGACTGCAATGTCCTGTAAATAGGATATGCAACAACAAAAGTCCATCCTTGAGTGTCCCCAAGGTTGGAGTCTGTGAGACCGGATTATTAATTCCTCCATTACTTTGAACCGTTACATGAATTGGAAAGGAGATTTGCCGAAAGTAACCCGTTTATGATTTAAAGCGATAGCATGTCTAGTAACTTAATCATTTTTGTGATGGTCACTCAGGATGAATCTTCTGAAAGCATAGACTGACAAGCAGACACGGTGGTAACTTCTGCGTCTGAAGGCTCAGCTAACGACCGCATAGCTGCAGAAGCTGGGCAACAAAAGTCATCGTGGCCGAGCTTGTGTTTAAACATCCTGTGCGCTGACGGCGGGATAGTGGGTTCATTTCACACACCGGTTGGTTGGACTCACGCGTTGATTTGATGTTCAGAAAGCAATGGGAAGCTGCGAAACGTATAACTTCCTTGACAGTAAACCTAAAGTTGATCTCGAACGCCCTGCAAAGAACGTGCAACTTAAAAACAAAAGCTGATAAGAACGGACAGGAATTACCCGAGTTACGGCGTCAACTAATGATGGAAACATAGAATATTCCATTAGGATAGAATGTGTGAATTGATGCAACCAAAGATCAAATAAGAACTGCCAGCAGTTTGCTCAGCAGCTATGGACCCATGATAACAAAATAAACACGAAATCATCGAGACTATAATTTCTCTTTTGCTAACTCTCTAGGAAATCGGTAACAAAGAAGCTGTAACGTGCGCCCAACATACAAAAGAAACTAACGAGTGGCCACATCAAGCGTTACTCTTTTATGACAAACTTTTGTGGAGATGTGATCATAACGGTACATTGGAAATGTACAATCAGATGTCCGTTTCTAACGACGAACTTATGGAATTATGGAAACAAAAGAACAAAGGATGTATTCATTAATTCGAGTGGGACAAGAACAAGGAATATGGAGCATTGACCGTTGTTTAATATTTTCATCCTATGGTTATAGAGAACATACATTAGAAGATGAAATATTGCAATACTTAGTATTCTTGCTGGTGTAGACCGCAAGAGAAAGGATGTGGAGCATTGCGGAGTTTCAAAATGAAGTCAATATAGGCCGCTGGCCTATGCAGTCGCCACGCAATGTTCAAGCTTTGAATGAATTACTTTACGTTTAGATCACAGTCTCTTGCCTTAGTGGGAATTACAATTCGAGTCGCCTTTACTGGAAGGCAGTCAATATACAATTAACTCTACACCAAAGCAACAAGTCCACTTTTAAAACGAATTATATCTAAGCTGTGACATTAAAATAAAGTATATCTAAGCTGTGAAGACTAAAAGGTATTTGTGCGAAAAGCCCAAGAGACTTTGTCAATAGTGTTAAAACAGTGAGATGAGATGCGATAGCTACAACCTGCAACAATAATTAATAAATGAAACGAAATAATCACACTAGTATACAAGTTGGCCAGGTGTTACTCGGTTTCAAATTTATTTTTCAGCATAATGTTTTATCACTTATTACTCGAAGGACTGCCTCACTCGTGTTCCTGCCCTTCCAAAGTATTCTTTGCTTTTCTTAGAAACATTTAATTTTTCACTGCCATTAAATGTTTCTCATCGTGTGTGCTGATTTTTCACCTGGCGATAACTGAGTGAAAAAGCAGTTTAATATAGCCATAATAATAACAATAAAATAATAACAATATAACATTTGTCGACCAGGGGCAGACGTTGACTGAGTAGACAGAAGCATTCTGTGGAGACTTTCACATGACTGAATAATGAGCAGCTGTTGGTCGTAACATCTGATGGGAGATGCCTTGAAGAGATTAGAACAAGAATCGCCATGGCGAAAGTAGCCTTTAGCAAGATGAAAAACATGCTGACCAATAAAAAGATGTCCATTGAAACGAGGAAAAGAGTGTTGAGGGGCTACATAGAGCCTGTTCTTGTGTATGGATGTGAAACTTGGACAATGAGCATTCAAGCTGAAAAAACATTTGATGGCTGCAGAAATGTGGTTCCTGAGGAAAATGCAAAGAATATCAAGGACAGACAGAAAAACCAATGACCCAATACTACAGGAGACAAACGAAATTCGTAAACTGATTAGAGAAATTAGACGTAGACAGTCAAAATTTGTTGGACATGATATGAGAAGAAATGGACCGGAGAACTTAGTGACAACTGGCAAGATCGAAGGGAACAGACCAAGGAGAAGACGGAGAAGAAAATACCTGGATGGCTTGGCCACATGGCATGGACGAGACAGGAACACTGAGCTGATCCACGACTCTGTTGATCGAGTGAAATAGCGAGTCATGACCGCCCATGCTTTCCGGCATGGCACATGATTTATTGATTGATTGGACCACTGGATCCGTGGTAGCACGCTTGCCTATCAGCCCGGTGTAATGTGCTCGAATCCCCTCGATATGGGGTTTGTTTTTAAATTTATCTGGTCTTCCATGTAGAACCCAGCATAAAATTGGTGCCAGGAAATCTTCTGGAAAGGTAAAGCGACCGGTGTGATATTGAACGAATGCCGATCGGCCTATCAAAATATGTGGCTAGCAGTAAGTACCCAACACGGCTCAAGGCATGGGAGAGGGTCCTTGACTGTAACACTAGACAGAGGTCAAACACCCAGTCATCATCATCATCAAGGCATGGGAGAGGGTCCTTGACTGTAACACTAGACAGAGGTCAAACACCCAGTCATCATCATCATCAAGGCATGGGAGAGGGTCCTTGACTGTAACACTAGACAGAGGTCAAACACCCAGTCATCATCATCATCAAGGCATGGGAGAGGGTCCTTGACTGTAACACTAGACAGAGGTCAAACACCCAGTCATCATCATCATCAAGGCATGGGAGAGGGTCCTTGACTGTAACACTAGACAGAGGTCAAACACCCAGTCATCATCATCATCAAGGCATGGGAGAGGGTCCTTGACTGTAACACTAGACAGAGGTCAAACACCCAGTCATCATCATCATCAAGGCATGGGAGAGGGTCCTTGACTGTAACACTAGACAGAGGTCAAACACCCAGTCATCATCATCATCAAGGCATGGGAGAGGGTCCTTGACTGTAACACTAGACAGAGGTCAAACACCCAGTCATCATCATCATCAAGGCATGGGAGAGGGTCCTTGACTGTAACACTAGACAGAGGTCAAACACCCAGTCATCATCATCATCAAGGCATGGGAGAGGGTCCTTGACTGTAACACTAGACAGAGGTCAAACACCCAGTCATCATCACCATCAAGGCATGGGAGAGGGTCCTTGACTGTAACACTAGACAGAGGTCAAACACCCAGTCATCATCATCATCAAGGCATGGGAGAGGGTCCTTGACTGTAACACTAGACAGAGGTCAAACACCCAGTCATCATCATCATCAAGGCATGGGAGAGGGTCCTTGACTGTATCACTAGACAGAGGTCAAACACCCAGTCATCATCATCATCAAGGCATGGGAGAGGGTCCTTGACTGTAACACTAGACAGAGGTCAAACACCCAGTCATCCTCATCATCAAGGCATGGGAGAGGGTCCTTGACTGTAACACTAGACAGAGGTCAAACACCCAGTCATCATCATCATCAAGGCATGGGAGAGGGTCCTTGACTGTATCACTAGACAGAGGTCAAACACCCAGTCATCATCATCATCAAGGCATGGGAGAGGGTCCTTGACTGTAACACTAGACAGAGGTCAAACACCCAGTCATCATCATCATCAAGGCATGGGAGAGGGTCCTTGACTGTAACACTAGACAGAGGTCAAACACCCAGTCATCATCATCATCAAGTGCCATGCAAACTGGCCTTAGAGTTCTTGTCTCATCACAATCATTACCATCAAATCAGGTTACATGTGATCAATTCAGTAGATACTTTCAGTCCGACATAAACCAACTGAAGGCTGCAATACCAGATGCGCCTCATGACATATCTTTATTATCATCATTCTGTGAGAACAAATGCTATGGACACATTTCCTCCAACATACCGCTAATGACGACAACTGAAGTATTTACTCATCTCCGTAATCTAAAAAACAATAACTCATCAGGACTAGATGGAATTAGTAGTCGGATCCTTCGCCATGCTGCACCGGCGATCTGCGAGTCACTAACTTTTATATATAATCAATGCCTAACCAGAGGTCACTTCCCATCAGCCTTTAAAATCGCTAAAGTGTATCCTCATTTAAAAGCTGGTCCTCTAGACGATCGTCTCATGAGTAATTATAGACCAATTTCCATATTATTCTCATTATCCAAACCGCTAGAAAAGCACATCCACAAAACAACACTAGATCACTTAGTTCGCCATAAACTGATAGTTGACAATCAGTCAGGATTTCGGCCAAAATATTCTTGCCATACGGCACTAACAAACATGGTAGAAAACTGGCATCAAAATATTAACAACAATACTCTATGTGGAGCGGTGTTTATAGACTTTAGGAAAGCATTCGATATGATAGATCATACTATTCTAATTAAAAAACTAGAAACAATGAAAGTAAGTTTTAATATAGTGACATTAATAAAATCATTCTTATTAGACAGAAAGCAAGTAGTATCACACAATAAAGTTTTATCTCAAGCCATTACCATTAATATTGGAGTACCTCAGGGGTCTATTCTTGGCCCTCTATTATTTGCCATTTATATAAATGATCTTCCATTAAATCTGTCGTCGTCCTGCGATCTATTTGCTGATGACTGCACAGTATATACAAACGCTGTTGATCGTAATGTGCTAGAATTATCCTTGCAACAGGAAATAAATAGTGTAGTTAACTGGAGTCATGCAAACCGCATGCAAATTAACATTACTAAAACAAAGTCTATGTTAATAGGAACCAGGCAAAGACTTCACACTCTAAACTCGCAGAGAACTCTTCAGCTGCACATTGGCAGCACGCCTGTAGAAAGTGTCACCGAGCACAAGACACTGGGTGTTATCATAGATCAAAATCTAACTTTTAACTCACATGTTCATGCTCTAGTTAAACAAATAGCCAAAAAAGTATACTAACTTGCCAAAATTAAAAATTTCCTTGACGAAATCACAAGAAAGATATTCTATACTTCTCATATACAAACACATATTGATTACTGCTCCACAGTCTGGGATGGATGCTCCAAATCAATAACAAAACGCCTATATTCACTCCAGAAAAAGGCAGTGCGTTTAATTAATGGTGAAAAGCTTACCGACAATTCTAACCTATATAAACGTCTCCGGTTACTGCCACTCCACAAGCGCCTGCTTTTTAATAAAACCAAACTAATTCACAAAATCCTATTTCAAAATGCTCCAAGCTACCTTTGGCCATTGTTTAAATATAACGCTAGACATAGCGAACGACTAAATATACTTCATGTCCCTAAACCTAGGATAGACTTATATAAAACAAGCTTAGCATACTCTGCCGCTCAGTTGTGGAACAATCTTCCACAAGAAATCAAAGACACCACCAATCATGATACATACATTCGCAACCTGTTTGAACACTACCTTAGTACAGACTACATTCCCCCATAACAAACAACACAAAAAAGACAATAATGGTAACTTATCTCAAACGACAACTAGCCAAAAAACATTCCCTTATGTGTGGCACGTTACACCCTCCTTAGGTATTTATAATGCCCATGTTAAACACTGCTTCAGTGAGTCATTTGTTATTGATTATTTTTCATGCGTTTTAATGTTCTTTTGTTGTCAAAAGTTGCTTCATAAGTGATATTGAATGAAAGAATGTATGAGAGGAAATAGAGAAGAAGGGCAGAATGTCAGACGGGCCTGTATGCCCAATTCTTAACCCTTTGAAAATAAAGACTTATTATTATTATTATTATTATTATTATTATTATGTCTCTCCATATATCTTGGTCTTTGTTGGTCTGGATCAATTCTGCTGCTGATATTCCTCCATGCCACTGTCTCAATCCATTCAGTATTATCTCTCTTGGTCGGTATCTGCCCCTGGATCTTTCCCGTCGTCAAGATGTTCTCCCGTGCTTCTCTTCTCATCACATGACCAAGGAAAGCTGTTTGTCTCTCTACTATTGTTGTATCTAATCTTCTAGTTTTATTACCTCTTTCAGGCAATCGTCGTTAGTTACTCTGACAGTCCAAGAAATTCGCAACATTCGTCTTAGGAATCGCATCTGTATTGCTTCCAATTTCTTTCTAATTTATTCAGTTACATTCCAACATTCACTGCCATACAGCAAAACACGTTCTATAATAGCATTCAGCACTCTCTTTCTAACATTCAATGATAGTGACTTATTGCATAACATCATTTTCATTTTCTGAAATGCAGCTTTTGCTAGTTCTATTTTGGCCTTAATCTCTGTTGTGCATGTTCCGTCTGATGTTATAAATGCCCTTAGGTGTCAGTCGGAAGGTGCACAACAGAGATTAAAAGCAGAATAGGGAACACACCCATTAAACACCTATTATATTAGAAGTGTTATGTTTTGGTAAAAGAAGTGATGGACAAGACGTATTTATTTCTTCTTAAAATGTGCCCTAAAATCTTGACTGTCTGCGTCCAATTTCTCTAATCAGTCTACGATTTTCATTTGTTTCTTACAGGACTTGTTCATTACTTTTTTTTTCCTATCTGTCCATGATATTCTTTGCATTTTTCCCAGAAGCCACATTTTTACCTGACTCGAGGGTATCACGTAGGCTAGCAGATAGAAAAAAGCACCTTACCTCTCCTTGGATAGGAAATACCCTATCCCACCAGCTGTAGACTTTTATTTTCCATGCAGACATGGGCAGAGTAACACAATAAATGCACCAAGAAAGGTAAGACCTTTCAGATATGCAACAAATAATCAAACATCTCACGCATTATTCTGCTTTATACAAATTGTAAGAGTTTAAAATATGCAGATCCAAATAAACATAATAATTTATTCTCAATGACACGTGAAACGAATTAAGAATGAAAATGAATATGCTTAATTATGAAACTGAAAATCAACAAGACTCTACTACATACACAAATAAACAATATCAACGCAGGTCAGCATGGCCGAATGGATAAGAACGCCTGTTATTAAACATCCAGAGTGCTGAATCCGAGGTCAGGGGTTCATCCCTACACCGGACAGTTGAACTAAAATGTTGAACTGTCATCCTTGACTTGGGGACGTAAATTACAAGTACCTCTGAATTGGGAATGCATTCGCCTGATGGCGAGGGACACTGTTAATAGGGAAAGCTAATCCACACGCAAAATTCAGTCCAGCACAAGTGGAAATAGTGTGCCTGGACTGCGCTTGAGCTCAAAGCAAGCGAGCGCAAAAAAAAAAAAAAAAGCATTAAAGTAAAAGAAATTTGGACTTCAAAATATCTACAAGGTATTTTCACACAGAACGGAAGATTCAACATAGAGTTAGAACAAGTGCCAAATGGAAAACCGTGCCAGCTGGCATGTTTACTCCAACCTCCACAGATTACGGAGGAAGTCAAACGATAAATGATAAACAATATCTTTATTTGAAAACTGTGTTAATGATGCCAGACGTGGTCTTTATAAACATCACACAAGAGAGCACTCGTAACATTTTGAGATAAAACACTTGAAAAAGGTTGCTAGCGTTCTCAGGCGGGACAGGATATAACACGACAGACGACACATAAACATGCTATGAAAACACGATGCACACGTACATCTAGACACAACACATCACATGGTGTAGATGTGAATGGAACCGCTTAGAGCAGTGGTTCTAAACCGGTGGGGGGAATGACGTTCTAAAAATATTGTGAGGGTGGAATGACGTCCTAAAATATGGTGAAGGGGGGCACGGGCCAAAAAAAGATTGAGAACCACTGGCTTAGAGTTTTTGCTTTATACAGGTGAGAGTTAAGTGTTCCAGATTTCACGAAATTATCAGTTTTGATTTAAGAATCTAGTACCCAACAGAATCTAGAGAAGATGCAATTGCCTCACTGGCAAACACATATTGGAGAAACATAATGCGAATGACCTTTACTTGTGCAGCAGATTTTAAAAAAAAAATGAAAAAAAAAAAACACGTGTATGAAAGCCTAGCACTGGCTGCATGTGTACAGACTCCACTATTGGTTATCCACGTGCCACCGCCATCATTATTTAATTAAATCATTGCAAACATCGCGCATATCATCGTATGGGGGTCAGATTTTTTACTCGACTTTGCTTATTCACGTGACTGATAAAATTGCACTGGGTCAGCGATTCAAACTATCTTTCAGCAATGGGTGTGGAATTATGTTGTTTTTTAAAGTTGCTTTTATGTAACACACATTTATTCTAAGAAAAACGTGGCATGTGTATATTTTGATTTTGCTACTGTATTGTACCTTTATAATTATTCTTATCTGCTCAGGCACCAGTTAGGCATGTGTGTAAGTTTATTAGTGATTATTTTAGTCGTGATCTGTGTTTATTGTCCTTTCAGCATTACTGATATAACGCAAACGTAATATATTCTAAGCTTGAGATTAGATTTAATTTGTTTTTACTTTCATACAGTTCCTAATGCTATGAGAAGCTCGCCTTGCCTCTTGTACTCTTATTTTAATGTTTCTGCCTATTCCTTAATCTTTGTCTACTTTTCCACCAAAATATATGTATGACTCCACCTTTTGAAGTGAGATTTAACCAAGGAGAGCGGGTTATAATTTAGAGAAATAAATAGAGAGAAATCAAATATTTTGATTGATTGATTGATTGATTCAGGAACCGACATCACAGCATTCGGGGCATACCCATAGCGCTCCGTCCCCATCCTCAGCAGCCAGCGAAGAGTTCTAACACTAATAGTACCAGTAGCAATCTGATTATATGTCCGTCTCGCCTTTCCTCTGAGCGTTGATCGTCGGCCAGATCCCTTCGTCACACCTCGCTGTCGCATTCTTGCCAGACCATGGTGATCCATTTGCTCCTCCGAGGTGTACACATGCTCCCACAAGGTCGCTACCACATCTGTTTTGTCATGCATCAATACTCCACCAAGTTTTGCCGAGCCAGCCAATCTGTACGCCTGTTCATTCCCCAGCACACCAGCATGCCCCGGAGAAAAGATCCAAACGATGCTTGTCACCCGTGACCTCCGAAGCGAAGCAAGCCACACTGCACTAAGCTTGCCTGTCTTCATCCTATTCAGCATGCTTTCTGAGTCAGTTACAATCACGATGTGTGTGTGTATCGTATTCTCCATCCAGCGGAAAGCCGCACTGACCGCCTCCACCTCCATTCTTAAGCTAGATGTTGTGGTATCATATGCCAGGCTCTCCTGCACCAAACGTCGACCATTGGCTTTTGCTAAGAACCCCCAGGCACTTCTCCTACCTCTCAACACCGACCCATTTGTGTAGATAATCACATCACCGGAGCGAGCATTATCTTGAATTAGTTGCTGGATTTCCACTTCCGTGGCCCCTGCTGGCTACTCCCTGCATTCCCGGCTCAATGTGATTATAACTCTGCACAAGTCTGACTGCTCCGCTGACACTCTGACCCACTCTTCTCCTCTCCTAATGTTCTCCAAGGGGCACACCTGTCTGATCGTATCCTCCGCCTGAGCCATCCATGATTTCCCTCTTATCAGTCGCTGACCCTTAACGGCGTCCAGCGCCTCATGCAACGGGTGATCTGTGTCTGCAGCTACTCTGAGGTATGCCTTTGCCTGCATCACCTTGAGCCTATCTGCAACAGACGGCAAACCAAGGATGTAACGCATACACACAACTGGGGTGTCTCTGGTGCATCCCAGAATGACTCGCATCGCTTCGTTCTGTATGCGCTCTAATTTCACCAGCTGACTCTTTGAGACAGTGAGCAGTCCTAGTCCATAATCAATCACTGAGAGGATCAAGTGCTGGTATAGTGTGAAAAGCATTCTCTGCTCTGTGTCCATTGCAGCCATAGTTTTAAGTGCATTGAGTCCCTTTTGAGACCTTGTCACAACCATCTCCACATGGTCCTTGAAGGACAGACTCCTGTCAAATGTGATTCCCAGATACATCAGGTTGTTCTCTCTGTTGACGCTTCTACCATCTATCGTGAGGCGTAGCACATCAGCTCTCACAATCCTGTTGTCCAGAGAGCACCACAAAACAGCTTCCTTTTCTGAGTGGATGACAGCACTCATTTCAGTGCACCAGTCAATCACATTGTCTACTGTTGTCTGTAGCTCATGGGCTGTTTGCTCTCTATCTCTCCCCCGCCTATATGCAAGAATATCATCTGCAAATGTTAGTGTGGTCGCCTTATGCGACACACGATAGTGATGTTACCAATACCGGCGTCCCTTGCAGTGCCCTAAGGTATGATGGAAAGCCGCCCTGGAAACAGGGATAAAAAAGGAGTGCACGCCAGTTTCCCGCTCTCTTCAACTAACAACCGTGGCAAGAGGATCGATTATGTAGATCGCTGTAGTGATGTAGATATTATCAAATAGGGAGGCTTTAACCAGCCCTCCCCAGTAACTGGACCTGAGCAGGGAGTCACCAATGTCTGTAGATTTGACCAAGACTGGCTTGTGTGGTCCACACACAAGGACCGAGGAAATTCATGAAAATGACTGGCAATTTGTAAGCCCATTCTTGGTAGTGACCCCTGGCCATGGTTGTTGTTTGTAGAGCAAACTTGAGCCCCAGCTCTGGTTAATGTCGTTTAGGCCACTCACATCCCCATTCAATACCTGTTTATGCCACAATATCTCTGCTGTTAGGGTTATAGTTCTGTTGTTTGTTATGTTATGGCTCTTTGCTGTATCTGGTCCCAGTCGACCTATGTGATGCGGGTGTCTTGTGTGGGTATTGAGGGTACCCTTCGACTCAACTGAACATGGTTGAGGTCCCACTGCCATTTAGAGACCGCCCCTGTAGTCAGTGCTAGGCAGCAGTTATCCCTAACTGTGGGATTTCAGATTCCCATTTCTGTATGTACCAACTGTCCATGAGTCCTGAGATGATAACAATAGAGAGTCCATACCTGCTGTTACCGTTGTTGTTTACATTGAGGCCCCTTTGTTGCCATGTCCTTGCTGGTTTGTGGGGATGGGTATTCGGTCATATTCATAGCGATGTTAGGCAGCAGTGATATCTACTGTGAGAACATAGGTTCCCATTTCTGTATATGTCAGTTGTGTGACATGTCAGGATGTCTGTTTGTCCCTGAACCATGCAGTTCTGTCAATAAAAGTCCAATTTTGTTGTTCTTAATTTGTTTTGTTTAGTTTCTAGTTTGTTGTGTAAACTCATTGGTTCTGTTGCAGTCCAACAGTGTAATCTTTTGTCTGGGGTATACAACAGTATATCCCCCGCCCAAAGAACTCCTGGAATCTTCTGTCTAACTCTATCCCTTTTCTTGTTAAATGAGGAGAATATATACAGTGCTCTTTCTCTATTTCTTCTTATTGTCATTTTCTTCTCTGGCCCACAAAAAGTCAGTGTTGCGCTTCTTCGTCTTTGAGCACTTAAGTATAGGAAATTACATCTTCCTGTCCTTGATATTCTTCCTCCTGTAACATTAGTATTCTTCCAACCACTGGTGCTTCTAGGTTTGCAATCTTGCTCGTATACACATTAAAGAGCACAGGTGAGATTGCTGATCCCTGTGACAGTCCCGGGGTTAAAATATGCGGCTCTGAGGTCCATGCACCCAGACGGAGAGCAACCCGGCGAGAATGTAGGACGGCTGCTATCGAGTTCACCAACCAGGGATTGACCCCCCTTCTCCACCAGCACGGTCATCAAAATATCATATCGAACTCTATTGTATGCATCCTCGAGATCAAGCGCTACCGCCATCGTTTCCTGTCTACTCTGGAACCCCTCATAAACATCAAAGGCAAAAGTGGCTGCATTTGACCAGGTATCTTTTTCTGGTTTGTAGCTCCCCAGGCCTCTTGGAAGAAGCTTCCCCCTTTCCAAGAACTCTTGCAGCTTGACAGCGACTATCATCTCTAGAACCTTCCCAAATGTATTTTGACGGGTGATGATCCTAAAGCCACTAAGCTTTGAATGATCCTTGAATGGTTTTCGGAGAGGGATGAGATAGCTGTGCACCCAATCCTGCGGTACTGATGCTGTCCTAATGCTCTGGTTAAAGCAGTCGGTCATTTCCTTCAGGTCTGCATCGCTCAAAGCCTTCATGTGGCCATACCTAACCCCATTGGGCCCTGGTGCCGTGTCGTTTGCCTTTTTCAAAATATGTTTAACAACCCGTATGATGTCTTCATAATGCATATTCTTCATGGTGCCAGATAATTCTTCTCTAACTGCATCTCTGGTGTCCGCATCATTATGATTGGTCTGCTCTAAAAATTTCTGGAGAAACGCCTCCCCTTTCTCTTTGTCTGTTGTCACGCGCTCACCATCATCTCTATCAATTGTTCCCACTGTCACAGTGCGATCGTTTCTTTGCATTTGTCTGTGCAGTTTCCAGAATTTTCGCAGTGCTGTATCATCTCCAATCTCCTTCATGAAACATTCCCATTTGGCATTTTGGCCTCTGCAGCACAGCGCTTGAAGTCCTCCACCTTGTCTCTCTTGACATTTTCCCCGGTGTCCACTTCCTCTCGTGAGCTTCGGGGTGTCTGTCGCACTTTCCTAGCTGCTTCACTGCAGCTCTCTTTGCTTTCCAAGCCTTGTCTACTTCTGGGGTCCACCATGGGGGCTGCAAAAAAGGAGTTTTAACATTCCTGTTGCAAGCCCGCTGTCGGAGGCGTCCAAGAAGGCTATCGGTCCACTCATACCTGAAAATCTTGCGCGCTCTCCCAGCCTTAACTTTCCTGGCTTTAGAGATCAGGACTGAGCATGGCAAGTGATCACTCCCATGGTCATTCAAAACAGTCCACTTTACACCAAGGACTGATGACTGGGAGACAAGTGCCAAGTCAATAGCTGTGTCTGCATCGCCAGGCCTCATTGCCATTTTAGTCGGTCTACCATCATTTATGCAGACCACATCGGAGTCCATCATGGCATCCGCAAGGGCAATTCCCTGTCGGTTTTCTCCACTACTGTCCCAATCTCTGCTCCTCGCATTGAAGTCTCCACATATGAGTAGCCTATCACCTGGTAATTTCTCCAATTCCTTAAGCCAGTTCCAGTGTTCCTTTCTGACAAAACAGTCCACTGTAGCATATACATTTGTGATGTTCCAACTTAAGCCACTAATCTCCATTTGTATACCCTGGACCTCTGTAGCACTATGATTCCACTGGCTCAAGTCAAGTACCACATGCTTCACTCCTTTCTTCACCAGCAGACCTTGCCCATGTCTCTTCTGCCCAGTAGGGTTTATATAACTGGCGTACCCAGGGCAATGGTATTTTTCTGTATTTAGCTCCTGGAACATGAGGACATCAAAATCATATATAAGCCTCTCCAATACAGGACCTCTCTGCCTGGCACTACGACAATTCCAGTATCCCACTCTTACATAGTTGAAACCTAGTCTCTCCACTTTTCGTCATGTTCTCCTGGCGCCTGCCCTCCTATTTCTATGTCTTCTTCTCACACCATTTCCTCGTCTTTTCCTCCTCACTCTCTCTTCGCTAGCCTCTGAAAGATGTGTCAAGCGCAGAGCACGTGCTCCGTAGCTCCGGCGACGATTCCCGTGTTGAATTAATTCCATAAGCAGAGTTTGGATATTACAGGAAATAAACGGACGCCCTAGCATTGCCTGCTTGATAGGGAAGAGGCAGGAGATGTCCCGCAGGAGTCAATACGCCTGGTGCCGCCCCACAGGCCTGCCAGACGTCCAACGTTCACGCCCAGTTTACCCATGGCCATCCAGTTCCTCAGCACGCTGGTCCACCTTGAACTTGGGGGTTTATATTTGGAGTTTTCCGTCTCCTAGATGGACTGCTGTCCAAAGCTAACAGGTTCCACCTACCCTGAAGAGGGGTTAGAGCGCCCCTGACTCGCTTGACAAGCACGTCTCTGAGCATATGAGGCATTTTCTAAGGAACTCAGATTCCACCCTGAGATCCTGCCTCGCCCTCTGTGCCCACCGCCAGTTGGTCCGCGGCTGCTTATTGGGTATTCGCATCTAACCTCTATATCTAGAAGCCATTCCACGATCCGACACGTGTGGACGCGCTGGGTTGGGGATGGTCGCCCCAGCTTTACCCCAGATCAAATATTGTGTGCATGTTAACATAAATGTAATCTTTTAGAAACTGTACTGAATGTAGAACACAATAGTATGCGGACAGGCGCTAGACACAATAAAAGAAGAAAGATGATATCAAAAGATGAAGAAAAAAAGCCTCTCAGAGTGTACAATATAAAATATTGGAAGTGTATTGCAACTAACCTTTACTGTGGAGACGACACACTTGTACAGAGTAGAAGGGATAATATTATGCCATACATTTATAATATTAGCACATCTGTACGGGTAAGATAACTTAATGTACAGAAACAAACATATGCTGTCTTCTTTATATTTGAATTATATTTTATCGAGAATTACACAATATTGATATAGTAATTAATCACAAGAAATCATCAAGCAGAGAAAAGCACATAGTATTTAGGCTAAGAAATTGTATTAAAGAGCAAAAGTTTCAGCGAGTCTACTCGAAAATATAAAAAAAAATAAAATAGCATACAGCATACATAGAAATAATGCCAGGATTTCAATCCTTACCACGACTCTTTAGATTATTGTTTACTTTCGGTAATTTAACAATCTTGCTAACATCTGGGTTCACACGATGTCGTCAAACACTCGATAAGGGTCTCGAAATTTGTGTCAGCAAGCTTTATCTGCTTGCAAATTTTATTGATTAACGAAATCATAAGCGTGATGTTTAAAACATAGGAGAGGTAGCGTTGTGTATATAGCCTGAATGTTGTTTATGCTTGATTACAGACCCGAGTAATTGAATCAACATGCTCTTGCTTACCCACTGAACTTCGAATACACTGCAAGTACATATTTAACCGTTTACGCACACTCAGACATGTTAGAGCAGATTTTTCATGAAGCTGGGACTACAAACACGCTGTATTCAATCTAAATGATAAATATAAATGGCTGCATGGGTTGTCAAAGTGAATAAATGAAACACTTTCTGCTCTCTAACTACAAAGAGAGTTCAAATGAAACCCTTACATTCCCTATAGAAATTCGATATTCGCTGTCTTGTGTCATGTAAATTGACAGTGTTGTTGCTGATGACGTCAAGGGTTACCAGCAGGGGGCATCACGGTGCATACGATACATGTGACGCCAAATAGAAGTATACAGATCTCAACCTCATTAGTAGCGTATATACATTTTTTATTTGTTTGTTGACGTAGTTAAGGTGTAAGAAATAAAAATTCATCAGCGAATGAAGGTTAAAGAATAAATGTCACCCCAGAATGTGAACGATCGGTGTAGATCATTCTGGAGTTGCGTAAGTTCTGTGACGTACGCCGTGCCGGCTGGGTCTGGTGCCTGGGGTTAGCATCCCAGGATCATGTTCACCAGTTAAAAGCACTGCGATGAAGGATCGCCAACACCGCGAATGATGCCAATAATAAGCAGATGATATCATCTACGATCTAAAATTCGAAGTCACTAGAAGTATTAGAGGGCTTGCGCTTGCGGTATTCTAATGGCGGGGTAGTGAGTTAGAGCCACACGTTGATCAGTTAGACTTTTATGTTGATATCTCGTTCTTGACTTGGGGACGTAAATTACAAGTAGCTCAGCAGTCTGAGTGGGTTCCTCTAATGGCGGGGGACACTGGTAATAGAGAAAGGAAAAACAACACACAAAATCAGTCCACTGCACTCCTTAGTATTGGCAACTACTCGCACTAGTAGCAGGTGTCTAGACTACGCCAAAGTTCAAAGCGAGTGAACGAAAAAACAAATCTACTATCTGTTTCGATTACACAGAGTTTCTGCAAGGCGGAAGTCTCGACAAATTACTTCAGAATTAAGTAAGTTGAGTCAAAATATCGTAGCAATAGGAACATTTCCCTATGCGCTCCTCCCCCGTCTCAAAAGCCAGCGAAGAGAGTCCCAATACTAATAGTACAGATTTGATAATGTGTCCGTCTGGCCTTTCCTAGAGTGTCGGCCAAATCCTGTGATTCCTCCCTCCCTCACCATTCTGTGATGTGTGAGTGTGGGTGGGTAGATAGGAGATGTATGTGTTGATGAGTGGGTAAGGGATGTGTGGGTGTTAGTGGTTGAGGAATAAGTACGTGTGTCTAGGGATGTGTGAGGGGATGAATGTATGGGTTGTGTGTGCGTGGATGGGAGGTGTGTGTTTGTGAATGGGGAATGTGTTGGTGGGTGGGGATGTGTGTGAGGGATGTTTGTATGGGTGGGGAGATTGTGCGTTGGTGGGGATGTGTGTGTATATGGGTAGGGGTGTGTGGTTAAGGGATGTGGGGCTGGGGAATGGGTGGATGGAGGATGTGTGGTTGTGTGGATGATGTGTGGTTGGGTAGAGGATGTGTGGGTGGGTGATTGTATATGAGTAAGGGTGTGTGGTTAAGGGATGTTTGGTTGGGGGATGGGTGGGTAGAGGATGTGTGGATGGGTAGAGGATATGTGGGTGGATGAGTGTGTGCAGGTTAGGAGATGGTGGGGGATGTTTGTAGGTGCGGGCTCGGGATCTGTGAGTGGGTTGGGGGAGATGGGAGATTATGTGGGTGAGTGCGGAATTTGTGTGTGGGTAGGTGCGGAATATGTGAGTTGACGGGGAGACATGTGTGTGGCTGAGGAATGTGTGTTTGGTTGGGTGGTTGGAGGTGTGTGGGTGGAGGAGGATATTGGGTGAGTAATTGTTGGTGGGAAATGGGACGGGTAGAGGATATGTGAGTGGGTGGAGAGATGTGTGTAGGTGGGGGATGTGTGGGTTATTGAATGTATGTGTGCTTGGGGTGTGGGTGGATGGGATGTGTGGTGGGTGAGAGGTGTGTGTGGGTGGGGAGATGTGTAGGTGTATGGATGTGGTGGATGGGTGGGGGAATGTATTGTATGTGTGTGTGGTTGGGTGGGGAAGTTGGAGTGAATGGGGGATGTGTGGGTGGGTGGTGGATGTGTCTCATAACATAGTAATATGCATTATTTATGTTTACAAAATTCATGTGACAATGTTTTTTTCCTATGCACTGTTGATGAAAGAAAGATGAATGATTGGAAGGGCCGAATGTAAGACGGGCCTGCGTGCCCAATTTGTTACCCTTTGAAAATAAAGTCTGTTCGTTCGTTCGTTCGTTCGTTCGTTCTGTTAAGGCCGTGAAGATTTGTCTGCTATTGTACAATATTTAGCCGCCTCTGTGGCGAAGAGGCTGCGGACGCAGTTCGTGATCCCGCGTGTCGCGTTCGAAGCATGGCTGCGGGCGATTTGGCAGCTTACCGCCTTACGTTGGTTTTCATAAAATAGTATGAGTGCCGGGGGTTCAAAAAGCAATGGCAAACTACTGAACGTAAACTTGCCAAGAAATCACAAACAGCCAAAATATGTTGGAGTTGACTGTGACGTGCCGTAATGGATATGAAACTAACTGTTTCAGTTCTACAATATCTACAAGATCCCTACTATCTTTGGCGAAATATGCCTAGTCGTGCCCTTCAGAATTAAACAACAATTATACTTAAGCGTGTAGTGAGTCTTCGTAGGGAAATGGCCACGCTAGTAGTATATTAAGAGGTTTATCTATATGAAATGAGGCTTCGAAGCCTCCGAGTATTTTCGTATTTGTATCATGTGACGTCACGAGTGAAATGTTGTCTGTCGAAGACTCAGTGGGTGTTAACTCATGTTGCTAAGGGCAAATAACTGCATCCTGTTGTTCATAAGGCCTGTCTTCGTTTTTGTTAAAATTGACATCGAGAAAATTCGCGGATCTCTGTAACGGTCATTTGGGGAGGAGGTCCGTTTGAGGGGGTCTAAGTGTGCATGTGTTGGTCTCCTCCACCGAATAGGGGATTCTAGCCCAGTGGCTGTGTTATAAACCGTATCGACCCACTTGGTTAAAACATTAGGAATATCGGAAGAATTTACTCAGAACTCCGAGGTGAGTTAAGATACATGGAGGCAAACGCATATTCATGATGATGAGTATTGATGCCACGACACTGTGACTTAGAAGAATATCAAAATAATTGTACCAGAACATTGAAATGTATTGAAATTCTTGGACGCCTACGCCATCTGACGATGATTTGTAGTGATGACATCTGACCAATGACCTAGTTCCATATCCAAATTGATTCTTCCATTTGATTGAAAACTCTCTAGGCCGGCGAATCTATTATCATTAATTAACTGTTTTTGCACAGTTTTGATTGTTGTTTCTGAATTTCATGTTACACTTGGCATGACGTCTGTTGAAAAAAAAGACGTCTTTTATGTCGTTAGAAGGCTCGGAGGCATCTTAGTTACTGTGATTGTTTACTAAATCAGTGGTCTGGGTTCAAATACATGTAGACCCGGGTTTCATTTCCCCCACTATTACGGCTCCGTGGTCGACCAAAGCTAATGACACAGTGCTGAAAAATTGTCAGAAGTCTCTAGGAGTTGTCTTGGAAGAAAACGAATGAAACTTATCATCCCTTTTCATTATACCATAACTGTGAAAATGTTCCTCCAGCCAGCAGGACCCCGCAGAAATTCCACCATACCCATTCTCAGACTAGATGTTGTGGTATCATGTGTCAGGCTCTCCTGCACTAAACAACGCTAATTAACCCTCGCTATCAATCCACGGGCAATTCGTTTGCCTCTTAGCACATAGCCCTTCGTGTAGACGATTTACATCACCTGGGAGCGAAATGTCATCAATCCATTGTTGCACCTTCCTGGCTAATTCTACACTCCCGGTCAAATGTAATTATGAATCTGCACATGTCTGACTTTCCCTCTAGCATTATAACCCACTCCTCTCCTCTCCCAATATTCCGAAGCATGCAATGACGATCACAACTATAAAATTCAGGAAAAAACGGCCGCGACAAATATTTTTTCTCCTTCCTCTTCCTCCCCTTCTCCTCTCCTCCCCTTTCTTATCCTCCTCCTCCTCCTCCTCCTCCTCCTCCTCCTCCTCCTCCTCCTTCTTCTTCTTCTTCTTCTTCTTCTTCTTCTTCTTCTTCTTCTTCTTCTTCTTCTTCTTCTTCTTCTTCTTCTTCTTCTTCTTCTTATTCCTCCCCTTCTCCTCTCCTACCCTTTCTTATCCTCCTCCTCCTCCTCCTCCTCCTCCTCCTTCTTCTTCTTCTTCTTCTTCTTCTTCTTCTTCTTCTTCTTCTTCTTCTTCTTCTTCTTCTTCTTCTTCTTCTTCTTCTTCTTCTTCTTCTTCTTCTTCTTCTTCTTCTTCTTCTTCTTCTTCTTCTTCTTCTTCTTCTTCTTCTTCTTTAAAACTGATTATTTTTTGGCGTGGGTCAGCTAGACCTACAAAAGTTATCTGAACATAGCACAAACAAAGATAAAACATACCGATTAAACTAATATGGAGATAGAGATATATGTTAATGACGAAAAATTTGAGGTGGGACATGTTGAATATCTTGGGTCATTAATTACCAACAATGGCTACACAATGAAAGAAATAAAAAGACAGATATCTATTGCTCTTCAAAAACTAAAACAACTGAATAAATTGTTTCGTGGGTGAGAGAGACCTACACAAATTAGATTTTTAAGAGCATGCGTCTTTACCATTGCAACATACGCATGTGAGACCTGGACACTTAATAAACAAGCTGAACATCACATTTGATTATAAATGTTATAAACGGGTTCTAAGAATATCGTGAATACAGAGAAGAATAAATGCATCTATACGACAATATCTGAATATTGAAGAAGATTGGCTACTGAAGACCATAAATCGAAGAAAATTGAAATATTTTGTTTATTTGAAATATCTTGAAAGTTTGGAGACAACAATATTATAGGGGTATATGAACGGGAAGAGAAGAAGAAGAAGGCAAAGATAAGATGGGTGCAGGATGTGGCAGATGATCTCCAGATGGGTGTATCGGATGTGGGACACTTTGCTTATGACAGAGAAGTTTTCCGGAAGGTTGTTATGGGATTGATTAGAGAAATTAGACGTAGACAGTCAAAATTTTTTGGACATGTTATGAGAAGAAATGGACTGGAGAACTTAGTGACAGCTGGCAGGATCGAAGGGAACAGACCAAGAGGAAGACCGAGAGGAAAATACCTTGACGGCTTGGCCACATGGCATGGACGAGACAGGAACACTGAGCTGATCCACGACTCTGGTGATCGAGTGAAATGGCGAATCATGACCGCCCACGCTTTCCGGCATGGCACATGATTGATTTATTGATTGTTATGGGAGCCAGGTTCTACAAAGGACATGCTACTGGATGAATGATTGAATAATATTTTTTTAATGGCACCGGTGGAGAGAACTCCCTACTGTTACTAACTGGTTTCTTTGATTTATGCCACTACGTCAAAGGCACTCATATGATACTCGCTATTTTAAATTATACAGCAAAATTTGCCAATATACACGGTTTAGAATTGTGCTTTCCTGCGCGTACGTCTTGCCGTGACATGCAGCATTCAGATTTCCGACCAATCTATGGCGTCTAAGGAGGATACCTATATTATACATGAAAGAGTCGTTGCTGTGTACAGTCGATTAAAAACATAATTACAACGCCATTTTGTTGACAGTTGACTGCCGCCGTGCTTGTATGTCTTCATAATGTAAGGAATGTAAGGAACTCTGGAAGACCAGAGTAGGAGGCATAAA
The DNA here is from genome assembly GCA_963921405.1 of Cepaea hortensis. Lineage (NCBI taxonomy): Eukaryota > Metazoa > Mollusca > Gastropoda > Stylommatophora > Helicidae > Cepaea > Cepaea hortensis. The sequence goes on along the minus strand of OY992880.1, from coordinate 85,649,326 downwards.
CAAACGCACGTTAAAGTTGAATGAGACTTCATGTTGCGTTGAGTTGAGCTAAGAACCGACATCACGACATTCGCATACGCGCTCCGTCCCCTCGTTCAACAGCCAGCGAAAAGTCATACTATAAATCGTTCCAACAGCCATCCGATTGAAAGTTCTCCTTGTCTCCCCTCTAAGTTTTGAGATTCTTCCAGAATCCCTGTCGATCTCCCGCAACATAATTCTGTCCATATACGGGTTCTCAATCTGTTCCCTCGCATTCTCCATCTGATCTCACAGGCGCCAGACCACCTCTCCCTTGTCCATAGATAATCTACCACTGAGAGGTGCATTCCCTTCCAGCCTATCAACCTGTACATTCCGCCACACTCTCGTATGACCATTGCAGAAAATCTATGCAATTCACACATTTTGTGACCTCTGAAGCGCTGCAAGCCATTCTACACGAAACATTCGTGTCCCCATCTTACTAAATATACTCCTTGAGTCCGTGATGAATACAATGTGTGTCGCAGCGGTCTCCTCCAACCAACGGGATGCTGCTGTTACTGCTTTCACCTCATTCTCATGATGAGGGTCGTAGACTCATATTCCAGGCTCTCCTTTTTCAAACACCATCCATTAGCCTTTGCAACGAAACCACAGCCACTACGCCTGTTTCTCACCACTGGCACATCGATGTATGCCACTATGTCACCTTGATGTGTGTTACTCTGGATCAGTTGTTGCACGTAAACCTATGTGCGTCCTGCTGCCCATTCTCTGCACTCACAACCAAGTGTTAATATTACATTGTGCCAGGCCGTCAAGTCTTCCAGTTCTTTTACCCATTTTTTCACAACTAGTGTTCTCTATTTCATACACCTGGCTGATAGATATTTCTGCATGTACCATCTAGGACCTGCCTTGTCTCAGTCTATGACCTTGACCATATCCATGGCTTCATGCATGAAGTGTTCCCTATCTGCAGCAAAGTATCATTTGGCATGAAAGACCATTTGCCTGTCATTAATTGTTGGTATTGCAAGGATATGCCTCATGAATACAATTGGTGTGTCCCTTGTGCACCCCAGAATCACCCACATGGCCTTCTCTGTAAGCGCCTTAAACTTTTGAGCTGACTCTTTGATAATGTCAGCAGCCCTAAACCATATTCAATAACTGATTTTATTAAGTGCCGAAAGAGCCCGTAAAGCATCCTCTCCTCTACCACGGTTACTGCCATCGCCCTCATAGCATTAAGTCACCACCAAAGTTTCCACATGATCCTTAAAAGATATACATCTGTCGAAGGTCATTCCCAAGTAATTTAATTCACTCTCTCTACTAAGAGGACATCTACACATTGTAATACATGGGACATCTGCCATCACGATTTTTCTGCATTTAAACACATTAAAATGTATGGTTTACGTGTTTCAAGACGGACCTCTGATAACTACCATACATATGAACGAAAATGATTGGCAGTGCACGAGACAGAAGGCTGTACTGTCTCGTGCAATTCTAATAAATTCTGTCGGCAGCCTTCTGTCTCGTGCATTGTCCATCATTTCTGTCAGCATCCTTCTGTCTCGTGCACTGCCAATGCTTTCTGTCGGCATCCTTGTGTCTGGTGCACTGCCATTCATTTCTGTCCACAGCCTTCTGTCTCGTGCACTGCCATTAATTTATGTCGGCATCCTTCCGTCTCGTGCACTGCCATTCATTTCTGTCCACAGCCTTCTATCTCGTGCAGTGCCATTAATTTATGTCGGCATCCTTCCGTCTCGTGCACTGCCATTCATTTCTGTCCACAGCCTTTTATCTCGTGCAGTGCCATTCATTTCTGTCGACATCCTTCTGTATCGTGCATTGCCCATCATTTCTGTCGGTATCTTTCTGTCTCATGCACTGAGCATTATTTCTGTTCTCATCCTTGTGTCTCGTGCACTGCCATTCATTTCTGTCCACAACCTTCTGTATCGTACACTGCCCATCATTTCTGATATTCCCCCATGCCACAATGTAAAACTGTTTAGAATCATCTATGATACCCTTCTCGTCATGTGTCCCAAGAATGTCGAAGCCCCTCACTCAACACAAGCAAATATATACCCCTGAGCCAACTTTCATCGAGACATTCCCACCACACTCTCATCTGTTCTCATTCCGTTAGAGAATCACACGGTAGCATCTGCACAATTCCTCACCAATCAAATCATTGTCCATGATTCACTTCCGTACTTTAAGACTTGTCGATAGAGTTTATAAAAACAAAGCTTTTTTCATCTCAACAAAGTTTAATTGTTCGGAATATTCTTTACTTTGTGAAATACTGCTATTCATCAAAGTACTAAATACTGAAATACATTGGCATATTGCAGGATAGTTCCATTGACTGTGATGCTACATTTGAGAAGACATTAATTCTTTGCAATTGCCATTACTTACGCATTTTCTTTAAAATTATTAGTATTCAGGCTAAGACCTTTGTTTTGACTTGCTGTGCAGTTATGTCTATTATTTGTTTTGTAACTTCGGGTCATTTTCGTCATCAAAACCTTGTCATCAGTACATGGAGGGTTGTTTGAATTATGTCCATCAACTGATATTCCTAGCTTTCTTGTGTGGAACTCAGTATTATTTCATTGTACACACTGTACACATTGAACAGATCCGGTGAAAGTACACACCGCAGTCTATAGTGCGTTAACAAATGTTTTCCCGTATAAAAATCCATTACCCAATCATCAAATGAGGAAAAATGATGAGAGTTAGCATATAACTTTATCAACAAAACCCAAAGTTAAATTCTTTGTTATTGAGATTGTACGTCAGATCTCAATGTTTGTTTATATGCGAAGTATAATTTACGGGTCTGAGGTGACGCGCATATTATAAAATGTATTATACCTTCACATGGAAACATCAGTGTTTAATAAAGAATATTTTGGTGGTGCACGGGAATTTTCTTACGAGAAGCACGCCACAAACGGAAGTGTTTAGAGGTGTCGTCAGTAATTCTACCTATAGTGTGTGCTTTCATGAAAAGTTATTATTGTATAATATCTTACCGTTTATCGCTAACATCTGTATGTGTGAATATCGTTGAATAGGATTGAATATGACATTTTGTACACTTCAAAGCATCGCTATGAAATTGTACATATATTTCTGTCCAGAAGCTGATCGAAGGAAACATTTTCATACTGTTACACATCCCGAATTCGTCTATTCCTCTCATATCTGAGGATTCCATACTATGGATTTCTAGCTATACTTTTCTAAAGTTTTCTCAATGTATATCTAATCCAATGTCAGCTTCTTTTCTCCATCTCTATTTTCTAATACTCTCCATGAGCTCCACATTGATGATTCTGTTATATCAGTTTAATCGTATTTTCCGTGCAACGGTTCAAAACATCCGAACTTGTACTATGAATGTCTCTCTCATCTGACTTCCTGATGACATATTATTAGATGAGTACTAATGTTTTTGGACTAATAAACGATGCAAATCAAGGGAAAGACCTTGGGTTAAACAAGTGGATTCAGTGTGGGATACATGAATTGTAACACACTCGTACATAAATTACTTTTTCAGACGAACTCATGCAATGTGTACGTGTAACATGGATTTTGTCAAACTGGCTGGTGACTATAAGGAGAAACCATCAAGATGTGTGTCATTTCTTACTACATCTTGAACCAGTCTGAATAAAGATTGTATTTAAAGCCAATATATATTTTCTGAATCCACCCAAAAAAAAAAAAAAGCTTAGATGTGTGTTATCTACATACCTGGAATGTGAGGGATGCAAACAATTACTGGTCGGTGGTAAGGTAATGTTTATCGTGGTAAACACATTTTATTGACAGTCGCTATTGCTTAATGACCTGCACGTTTGCGTGTCGAACGGTGATAATATGTTCGAGTCCCTGTCGACAGCAGTTTTATCGTATAAATTCACGAAGGCTGCAAAGTCGTTCCAGTGTAAAATGAATGCCAGGACCCCGATGGTTGCGAAGTGGTCAAGCTGTTTGACTCGGGCTCCGAAGGTTGTGGGTTCGATTCCGGGCCGAGTCCTTCGGTTCACAATTTAAATTTTTCGGAGACTCCTGTGGGTCGTCGCTAGAGGTACGGAGTTCGTGCTTGGTGCGATGCTTTTCGAGCTGCGGGATGAGACCGAGCCATATGGGATAAAACCCGTTGCAATGAAGTCGACCCTGTCGACTTTAAGCGAATGCCAGGAAATGTTCTGGGAAGTAAAGAGGGCAGGCGTGTGTTTGATCACATCACTCACCGAGCAGTAATTAGTCTACCAAAATACAGGGCTAGCAACATACATCCAATACACCTCAATGCCCGGGATTGGCTCTTACATTCTGTTTATGAAGGAATATATATATATATATATATATATATATATATATATATATATATATATATATATATATATATATATATGCGTGTGTGTGTGTGCGTGTGCGTGTGCGTGTGTCGTTTAATCTGTGCCGAGTGCTTGAAGACCCAGTGATAGTGTCATGTTTATGGACAAACAAGGGGAAATAAATGGGTTGTATTACCGCGGCATGGAAACACGGGAAGATAAGCATGCAATCTAAATATTTCGCTGATTGTGTTCGCAGTGGCCGACTAGTCAGGGTATCAGGTTGTCCTGTGGCAAGTGGGCTTTCTGGATCCTTGATGCCATGGGTCCACTTAAACATTACAGAATATGTTTTAAATGTTAATGACTTTTTAGTAGCTTCTTCTTCTGGCAACCAATATTTGTAGTCCCAGTCTCCCACCGTGCAGGGAGATGGCAGGGTATTAAAACTAAATTGTACTGACTGATTTTCTACAATGACCTAACAAGTAATGATGACGATGATTGATAAAGTACCGCAAACAAAAAAGTATGGATGTAATAATAGATATAAGACCTTAAATTTGTACAGAGCGACGTACTGCAAAGATCTACTATGTGATTCTGAGGATAATGGAAAACGTCAATTGTCATAGAGGCATAAGACCTTAAATTTATATAGAGCGACGTTCTGCAAAGACCTACCACGTGATTCTGACGAGAACTGAAAAAGTATCATAGACAAAATGTTGTGGATGAAAACATAAAGATATGACCTCACATTTGCCAACCAATCAACAACCAAGACATGTTGGTGTGTTGGGACACGATCAGTGGGACACAATGGCTGGGTCTGTACCACTGGGTGACATAATGATGTACGATCAAGCAGATGTGGTCAGCGCCCTTTAGGATCGGGCGTATCGCGTGGAGGAACAGAAACAACATCATTGCTGGAGAGAAGTGTGCCACTGGGATTGACCAGAGGATCTAGTCGACACCCACGACTCTGTGAAGGAAAGTCCACACGGACACATAATCAGGTTGCAACTAGTAGCATGAGTTTCTGGACTCTTCGTTGGCTATCAAAGATGAAACGCAGGAGCACGCGTGGGGGTGTGCCGAGTGCAGTGATGTCGGTTCTTGATTCAACTCAACTCTTTCAGTCATACATCAATCAATGCGTCACAATCCTTGCTGACAGACACAGGTGGCTGTGTCTAAGTACTGTTAGTTTGTGTATTATGCCGGACTACTTGTCCACAACTATGAGTCACCAGAGAACACCGGTTTGCACACACTACATAGTTTTAATTCTAAACTAGCTCGAGGACAAAGCACTATTCAGGAACATTCAGAAACCAATATACATATATCCGTTTATTCCATTCAACCCTTGATCCGTTAATTACAGATTCCCATGAACACTGCATTCCAGATTTGCCTTTGTTAACTGTCTCTTCGGCACGTTTTACTAGTTTTCTGCTGATTTATATTGACATGCACGTGCAATATCATCACAATGTCTTGGGACTAACCCATTCGCTAGGGACATTGATTAACCTTCTTGAACCCCCACAACTGCCGTACTTTAGACGTTGTCGCGCACGTTACACAATGAAACAAGCAATGAAACAACAAATCAAACAACAAATCAACCAACAAATCAAACGATGTGTGTAGTTTATACTGGTGCATGTTTATATTTCTCGCATGCTGTTTTCTGCCACACTTTCAAATAATAAACGAAGAAATACCTCAAGTGCCAAAAGTTAGATCAGTACGGAAGGTATTTCTTTGATGTTGCACAGACTTTCAAGATATAATTAGATTTATTTACACGAATGTTTTCAAGCAAAGTTTTATTCAGGGAAATAACTCCTTCCTAAACTCAAAGCCCGTAGCTTACCGGGGCGAATAAGCAAAGCAATGAACAGACACGGCGCAGTCTATCACGCATGTCGTAAGCGACAACCAATGAAGGGTTGAGTGAGTCTCGTCACCTCATCTCGTAGGAAACTTTAGTTGTAAAATGCTACCAATCATGAACATGTCCACAAAGGGCTTGACTTTGGTTGGTTGTTGCCTGTGCTCAAAAGAAGAAGAAGAAGAAGAAGAAGAAGAAGAAGAAGAAGAAGAAGAAGAAGAAGAAGAAGTCTTCTTTGTCAGATATGACTGAGCTACCGTATGACAGTAGACGGTACTACCTGCTTTCTGTCAGCGCCGAATGTTGGGTGGCACTTACCAAACACGACACCCCACATTGTGCCAACGGCTTCGGGCGGAAGAGCGCAATTGGGAGGGTACAAGGTTTATCCTGGTGCGAGGAAATTCAACCTAAAGACAAAATGTCATGGCAGGGCAGACCAGGCTGTAAGCCTTGGTTGGCAACTGGTCTAGGATCGAAGCTCCGACAGGCGGACAGTTAGAGCATTGCTTTGCTGATACGGCAGCTTCTGCAGCTTGTTTTGATCCAGATGTATTGGTGTTACAATTCTTTTGGAGTGAACTAGGCAGGCAGAGAGAGGGATCATGCTGCATGAGCAACACATGGTCTCTATATTTTAGCCCAGGCTTTGTGCTATGGAGGGGTATATCTCCATCCCTGGTCTTAACCGGTCTCAGAATCAAAGCAACAGGTAGCAGTTACAGGTTATAAGTCCTTGTCAATTGGCGTAGATATGGGGCGCCACGGGTTGCCTCTGACCGTGGGAGACACCTACAGGTGTCACTGATCAGCTACCGCCCGCCTTAAGCTGGGCAGCCCCCGGCCAATTGGGTGCTGATCCGCCACAGCCTGCCTGCTTCAAAGGGTGCTTAGGGATAGGACTAAATCTGATTCGCAGGCTGTTAAACCAATGTACAAGAAACTAATAAAAATGAGAATAGAAACCTCAGGTTTCTAGCAACCTGGAACATAAGAACCACGTGTCCAGGATTTTCTACTGACCTGACGAATATTAACGATGTGAGAAAACGGTTGTGATTGATGCTGAACTCAACCGTCTTAACATTGAAATTGCTGGCCTGCAGGAGGCTCGCCTCGCTGAGGAAGGGTCACTCAGGGAAAACAATTGTACCTTTTTTGGAAGGGTAGAGGGCAGGCAGAAAAAAAGGCAACATGATGTGGGCTTTGCAGTGACGAATTTGCTACTGGGAATGATTGAAATTCCAGCTGGAGGTAATGAAAGACTATTATCCCTGTGCCGCCCGGCATTCTCTTGTGGTTTTGCCACCGTTATCACCGCATGTGCACCGACACTAGCTTCCTCTGATGATGTGAAGGATTCCTTCTATGAGGAGCTGTCTCTGCGATCAAGGCAGTTCCGAAATCCGACTACATTTATTTGCTCGGTGATTTCAATGCTCGTGTGGGCAAGGACTCGAGTTTATGGCCAGTGTGCCTTGGAAAATGCAACATCGGTCGCATGAATGAAAATGGACAAAGGCTGTTGGAGCATTGTACTAGAAATGACCTATGTATTACAAACTCCTTTTTTTAAACAAAAGAGCAGCGTAAGGTCACATGGAATCATTCGAGATCCTGCCATTGCCATCAGCTGGATTTCATCATCACACGGAGACAACATCTGAACCAAACATCACTAACTCGAAGTTACCACAGTGCTGACTGTGATACGCATCATTCTTTTTTGTTGTTGCAAGAGTTAGACTAAGGCCAAAGAGAATCTACACAGCTAAACACAAATCTAGCCCCAGGATTAATGTTATTAACACCCACGATCCTGATAAGTGCTTTGAGTTCCAACAGCAACTTAAAGACGCTTTCACTGATACATCAGACATTTGTACAGCAAGTGAAAAGTGGGATAAACTTAAGGAAACTCTTTATAAAACAGCGGTAGGGGTTTACGGCACTGTGGATCATAAGTGGCAGGACTGATTTGCGGCCAACAGCCAGATACTGCAGCCCTTGATTGATAAACAGAAGATAGATCTCTTTAGAAACAAGGAAAGAACAACGCGTAAAACTTTCAGTGAGCTGAAGCAATCTAGGAAGTATGTGCAAAAGACTGCCAGGCAATGTGCAAATGACTATTGGATCAAGTTATGTGAGTCCATTCAAAATGCAAGTGATAAGGGAAACATCAGAAGTATATATGAAAGGATAAAGAAAGCCTGTGGTCCAATGATTAAAAGAAGTGTACCACTTAAAACCTTGACTGGAGAAATTATCACTGATAAGAAACAGCAGATGGATAGATGGGTAGAGCAGTATATGGAGCTTCACTCAAGTAAGACCAAATTAGTAGGTGATGCCCTCAACGCCATAGAGGCCCTGCCAACTCTTGACCAACTGGAAACGCTTCCCACCATAACAGAAGTTAAGTGTGCTATAAATATAAATGAACTTGTATCTGGCAAGGCTCAAGGTAAGGATGGGATTCCAATAGAGGTTATCAGGAGTGGGCAAGACACACTCACTCTACAGATCCACCAGTTAATAGAGCTATGCTGACGAGAAGGACAAGTCCCACGGGAGTTCAAAGACTTAAGCATCATAACAGTGTACAAGAAGAAGGGCGATCGGAGCGACTGTAACATCTATAGAGGTATCTCACTTTTGTGTATCGTTGGGAAAGTATTTGCCAGAGTTATTCTGCGCAGACTTCAAGTCCTGGGAGATCAAGTCTACCCCGAATCTCAGTGTGGCTTCCGACAGAACTGGTCTACCATTGATATGCTATTCTCATTGCGACAAATACAAGAAAAATGCCGTGAACAGAATCAGCCACTGTTAATTGCCTTCATCGACCTGTCAAAGGCATTTGATTTGGTTAGTCGTGACGATCTGTTCAAGGCACACCGACATGAAGATCAAGTTTGATGGTACAACTTCCGAAAGGTTTGAAATCAAGATTGGAGTTAAGCAAAGCTGTTTACTAGCTCCCACCCTCTTTGGAATATACTTTTCACTTCAACTGAAATATGCCTTTCGTGATCAGCATTGTGGTATATACATTCACTCACGCTCAGATAGCGGCCTCAACAATGCTCTGAGATTGAAGGCCAAGACCAAAATTAGGAGGGTGCTGATCAGAGAGTTGTTTTTGCAGATGATGCTGCAATTACGACCCACTCTGATGAAGAATTACAACGTCAACTATCTGCATTCTCTAATGCTTTTTCTGAATTTTGTTTAACAATTACAAAAAGAAGACACAGATTATGTCACAAGGTGCACATGGGGTACCATCAATCTTTATTGACGACGCGGAACTAGATATAGTAGACCATTTTACATATCTAGGATCAGAGGTAAATAGCAAATTATCGCTAGATCAGGAAATCAACATCAGGATTGGTAAGGCAGCAACAACAATGAACAGATTAACAAAAAGAGTCTCGGAGAACAGGAAGCTTACTGCCGAAACAAAAGTACTTGTCTATCAAGACTGTGTCCTTAGTACTCTTCTTTATGGCAGTGAAGCCTGGACAACTTACTCACACCAAGAGAAATGTTTAAACAGCTTTCATATGCGATGTCTGGGAAGAATTCTTGGTATTAAGTGGCAAGACAAAATCACAAATACTGAAGTATTGGAAATATCATGTTGTGTGACGGTGTGTTCCATGCTCAGTCTCCGCAGACTTAGATGAGATGGATTGGACACGTTAGGAGGATGGATGATGGTAGAATACCAAAGGACATCTGTTTTAGTGAAATACAGGTGGGTAAGAGATCTCAGGGTCTGCCTCTACTACGATATAAAGATGTGTGTAAGTGGGACATGATTGATACAGGCAATGATAATGCACATTGGGAGCAAGTCGCCGGTGAACGTGTTGCATGGAGAGCAAATATCAGAAATGGAATAAAGACAAAGGAGAAAATTATTGCAGATAAGTCACACACCGAGCGTGTTCGACGTAAGATGTTGCATGATGGTGAAAATGACGATGTGTTCGCATGTATCCACCGTGGACGAACATTTACAGTGCGAATTGGCCTTAACAGTCACATTCGCCACCGCCATGAGTTGTAGTTATTAAGCCTTTTTGAAGCACAATGTAACAAACTGTCGTCTTTTAAGACGGCAAGGTGCTAATGATGAATTAATGAATGTTAGGCAGTTTATTTACAATTGTTTTTTGTTGTTCCCCACACAGTAGTACTGATTTAACGTTAGAACTAAATATTATTAGTTTATTGCTAATTTGAATTTATTTTGAGTCCCACAAGTGTCCTAGTGCTACAAAGGTTCCTCTGTTCTTTTTTGAATTCTTAATTATGTTATCATTATCTGTTCCGAATATTTGTCTACATTGTTACCTAGATAGGTGTAAGATTGCGTTCTTGAAGTTAGGTTTCACCAGTGTTATCATTTGTGGCCATGTCATTGTTCACATTATGCGCTTATAGCATCAGGTTAAATAATAGGTAAATATAGGTGCCCATTCCATCGTTCATAAGATACACTTACATCATCAAGTTAAACAATGAGTCAATCTATGTGTTCATTCAGTCGTTCATAAGATACACTTACAATATCAGGTTAATCAGTAAGTCAATCTATGTGTCCATTCCATCGTTCATAAGATACACTTACATCATCAAGTTAAACAATGAGTCAATCTATGTGTTCATTCAGTCGTTCATAAGATACACTTACAATATCAGGTTAATCAGTAAGTCAATCTATGTGTCCATTCCATCTTTCATAAGATAAACTTTCATCATCAGGTTAAACTGTAAGTCAATCTGTGTGTTCATTCCGTCGTTCATAAGAGACACTTACTGTATCAGGTTAAACTATAGGTAAACATAGGTATACATTCTATAGTTGGTAAGATACACTTACAGTGACAAGTTTAATAATAGATTAACCTCCCTTTCCATGACATAGTAACATAAATGACTTATTTATATTTGGATTATAGCTTTGAAGCCATATTTTGCAACACAGCGGCACTCTTAAGGTAATGTCAACATTATCACGGGTACGTGGTCATTATCATAGCTATTCTGATCATCAATAGGCAAAATTAGATAATCATTACAGATTATGTGGTCGTATTTAGGAAAAATGTGATCACCGTCACGGTTAAAGTGATAATAATTACATATTTTGTGATAAGCACCACGGGGAATATGATTAGTATCAGGGATCACGTAACAGCATCACGGATAATATGATAAGTATCACATGTATTGTGGTCAGTATCAAGGGTAATTTGTTAAATATGGTGGAGCGGCGTTGTTAAGCAAGGTGAACAGCACCTCGGGTAATGTCAACAATATTACCAATAATATGATAAACATCATTAGTAATGTCATTTGTATCACCGGTAATGTTGCCTCCACGAAGTTCTTGAAAACCATGTTCTAGCACCCATTTTGTGAGGCTGGTTGCACTTCGGAAGACACGGAATCATAGGCGTAAAAGCCAACTGGCGGTTTCGCTACCCAATATGCGTTCGCGCAAAATTACATTGCATATGTCATCTGTGACATGCTCTACATCATTACTGCAGTTGGTTCAATGTAAAAACAAGGACAGATGCGCCGAAAATCTGGAAGCCCTGATACATTACAGGTTTCTGTCGCAATTTATTTTACATAATGAGGTAGAAGACTCAATTCACAGCGTCGCATTAATCAATGGTGACGATACACTGGCGACAACGCTGCTTCTTTTCATTCCCTGTCGCCTGAATGAAACCGCATTGCTCGTTTTATTGTGGGGATGGCGTAGAAGTTATTCTTATCAGTGGAGGGTGGAGGAAGTTGGACGTTATTCTTATCCATTTGGAGGGAGGAGATAGAGGTTAATCTTATCAATCTGGCAATACATTTTCACTCTTTTATAACATTACAGGAGAGTTCTTATCTTGAAAGATGCATCGACATCTTCCTGGGAAGTTTTACAAAAAAATTTTTTTTTTTAAAAACTCCAAGCTATTTCTGTATCGATGAAATGGGCAAGCAGATACACATAATTTGAAAACATGATCTCGCAAATTTTGAAGGCAAAAATGTGTACATGTGCATCCATGGGTAGATATAGTTAGTGTATATGAAGATATAGACAAACAAACATATTATGCTCAGATCATGCAGATAAACATAAAGTGCCTTAATAGTAGGGAACCTCCTGGGGGTGTGTGCAATGTTAGCACCATCACATGTTGTAGGCCTGAGTACACGCAGGAAAACAAAGGCAGTCTTTCACTTTCGTTGCAGAAGTCAAGAGTAGACATCGTATCATCGTCCGGTGGCTCCCATGTCATAGTTAGCGTAACCATTACATAAACGCGCGTCTAGGAGAAACAGCAGGAAACAAACACACGTTGGCTACAAGGAGGTCAGGTTTATTGTTTCTCCACATGATGTTAACATACCTTATTGATTTATGTTGTATTATCATAGCCTGTTACAGTAAACAACATTTACTAATAACACTGTGCATAAAGGCCGATCAGATGCCATCTCTAAGTGGACCTTGGAGACCTGCATTATTACCCCGGGATTGCCACAAGGATTTCACTACGGTTTGTGCTATTTAATGTATACACAAGAAATACTGAAGCACCAAGAAATGGAAGGATACTGACATTTACAGATGATGTCCTTGTGTATAAGCAAGTGAAAGACGGTGCGCAAATAGCGCAAGAATTGCAGGAGACAGCAAACAAAGCGATCGACTGCTGTACAGAGATGGGTAGTATCATTAACCCAGATAAGGCGTCTGTGTTATGGTGCTCTCTTGACAATATGATTGTTAAGGCTGACGTCCCACGTCTTACAATAAATGGCAGAAATGTTAATAGAGAGAGAGAGAGAGAGAGAGAGAGAGAGAGAGAGAGAGAGAGAGAGAGAGAGAGAGAGAGAGAGAGAGAGAGAGAGAGAGAGAGTAAACCGAGGTACCTGGGAATCACCTTCAACAGAAAACTGTCATTCAGGCATTATGTGGAAACAGCTGTTATGACATCTACGAAGGGACTCGGTGCGCTGAAAATCAAGGAAACAATGGACATAAAGCAAATAATGTTGTTCATATTCTATCAACATCTAATACCCTTAGTAATTGAGTATAGAATGCGACTGCTCACTGTGTCAAAGAGTCAGCTGGTGAAACTAGAGCACATACAGAATGAAGCTATGCATGTGATACTGAAATGCACAAGGGACACGCTGATAGTGTGTAAGCGATACATGCTAGCTTTACCCCGACTGCCGACAGGCTCAAGGAGTTGCAGGCTAAATCGTATCTCCGAGTGGCTGCAGACACGGAACACCCCTTGCATGAAGCCGCGGACACAGTTAAGGGCCACATGTTGATAATGCCATTGGATCGGGAATGCAGGGATAGGCCGGCACGATTCACTGAATGAGATATGCAAACATTGATCCACGAAATTCGTGACCAGGCAATATAATTATCTACAGGGATGGCTCTGTTCTTTGAGGTAAAAGAAATGCCTGGGGATTTGTGGCTAAGGCTGATGGACAGTGTTTGATGCAGGAGAGTCTGGCGTATGATACACCGTCATATAGTCTGATAAATTGAGATGGAGGAGTCACTGCAGCGTTTTGCTGACCGGAAGACAAACAGCACAAGCATGTCGTAATTGTAACGGACTCACAAAGTACGATGCGAAAGGCGAAGACAGGCATGTTTCGTGCAGAGTGACAGGTTTCCATTCAGCAATCAATAATAGAGTGCATCTGTTGGATTATTTCCTCAGGACATGCTGGTGTGGTGGGAAACGAGCAGGCGGACATATTGGCCGAGTCTGCACCCCCTTGGTGGGGTATTGGTGCATGACAAGGCGGATGTGGTCAGGGCACTTTGTAATCGTGGGTATAGTGGAGAAGCATGGGTAGATCATCACGGCTTGCAAACAATGGTCCTGCAGGGAGTGATGAGATAAAATCCAAGGAAAGGCCACACGGACATATAATCAGACCGCTAGTGGTACTATTAGTATTGCGACTCTTCGCTGGCTGTTGCAGATAAGGACGGAGCAGGTATGGGAATGTCCTAAGTGTTGTGATATCGGTTCTTAACTCAAATCAATGTAAGACAATCTCTATATGGGTGTTAGCATATTCTGTTGCAAGAACCCAGCGTAATGCTATACTTATTTTGACAACTTATGTCCCAGACAGCCTGTGCGTTAATCATGTTTAATAGAAATGTTATTTGAACGCTGACAGAGACGTCACTTGAACTCTGACAGAAATATTATTTGATCTCTGACAGAGATGTCACTTGAACTCTGACAGAGATGTCATTTTATCTCTGACAGAGATGTCACTTGAACTCTGACATAAATATCATTTGATCTCTGACAGAGATGTCACTTGAACTCTGACAGAAATATCATTTGATCTCTGACAGAGATGTCACTTGAACTCTGACAGAAATGTCACTTGAACTCTGACAGAGATGTCACTTGAACTCTGACAGAGCTGTCACTTGAACTCTGACAGAGATGTCACTTGAATTCTGACAAAGATGTCATTTGAACTCTGACAGAGATGTCACTTGAACTCTGACAGAGATGTCACTTGAACTCTGACAGAGATGTCACGTGAACTCTGACAGAGATGTCACGTGAACTTTTGCAGAAATGTTTATTTAATTCTAACTGTCTGCAACAGATTTCAACCCTCGATTCGAAAATTGTGAAAAGCGTTCACTGCCCATAAGCCACAAGA
>OY992880.1:85619290-85629290 GCA_963921405.1 Cepaea hortensis | reverse complement strand
TAGCGTCTCATTAAATTCATACAACAAAAAAAGTAACTTAAAAGAATGTCCTTCCACACACCATCCATTATTTTTAATGAAAACTCTTTCTAATCACCTACATGACTACAGTAACTTCTTAAGCATAAAAAGATGAGTTACAATGTTATGCATTGTGCATTATTTTTATGAAAACTTTGAAAATGCCTTAAAGATTGTATCATTATTTATTATAACTCATATGCCGGCACATAACTATGGACAAAGAGTTTATAAATCTTTGAAAACGATGCCACAATATGACTATAAGTTATTCAGAAAAGTTATTAAAAGTTATGCCCCTTGAAATAACTTTTACAGAGTTAGGTCCCCTCGCTGTATATAAATTATAATGAAAAATGGAAAATTAAATAATATTCAGTAAGCAGCCGATTTCACACTAAAAAAATATGACAGTGGGCTGCGCTGGAATAAACGGAAGACGTGTAGAAAATTTCATCTCAATCGGATGGGCCGTTCGCGAGCGCATAAAGGACATACGGACATACAGACAGACGGAGATCGCCTTTTATATATAAACTAGCTGACCCTGCCCGGCTTCGCCCATACCCTGGTGGGGAGCATCTCATTTAATTCATATAAGTAGTCATATAAGTTCTCGTTCCCGTTACCGACTGACTGTCTGTCTGTCTGTCTGTCTGACCCAGCCCAGCCCATAGTGGAGAGCATCTCATTTAAATCATATAAGTAGTCATATAAGATCCCGTTCCCGACTATCTGTCTGACTGTCTGTCTGTCTTGGGTAAATGGAGGAGGGAGGAGGAAGAGGGAGGTGGAGGAGGGAGGAGGAGGGCGGAGACAGGAAGAGTAGGGAGGAATAGGAGGGAGGAGGAGGGATTAGGAGGAGGAGGGAGGAGGACGGGGAGGAGGAGGGAGGAGAAGGAGGGAGGATGAGGGAGAAGGAGGGAGGAGGAGAACGCAGGAGGAGAAGGGAGCAGGAGGAGGAGAGGGAGGAGGAGGGAGAGGGAGGAGGAGGAGAGAGTAGGAGGAGGGAGGAAGAGGGAAAAGGAGGGGGAGGAGGAGGAGGGAAGAGGAGGAAGAGGGAGGAGGAGGAATGTGAAGGGAGGAGGAGGTAGAGGGAGGTAGAGGGAGGAAGATGAGAGGGAGGAGGAGGGAGGAGGAGGGGGAGTAGGGAGGAGGAGGAGGGAGGAAGAAGGAGGAGAGGGAGGAGGGAGGAGGAGGAGGAGGGAGAAAGAAAGAGGAGGAGGGAGAAGGAGGGAGGAGGAGGAATGTGATGGGAGGAGGAGGTAGATGGAGGAGGAGGAGGGATGAGGAGGAGAGGGAGGAGGAGGAGGAAGGAAAGGGAGGAGGAAGAGGAGGAGAAGGGAGGAGGGAGGAGGAGGAGGTAGAGGGAGGAGGAGGTAGGAGGAGGAGGAAGAGGAGGAGGAGGGAGGAGGAGGAGGGAGGAGGTAGGAGGAGGAGGAAGAGGGAAGAGGGAGAAGAAGGGAGAAGGAGGAGTGAGGATGATGAGGGAGAAGGAGGCAGGAGGAGGAGGAGTCAGGAGGAGGCAGGAGGAGGGAGGCAGGAGGAGGAGGGAGGAGGAGGGATGAGGAGGGAGGGAAGGAGGAGGGAAGATGAGGAAGGAGGGGGAGGAGGCGGAGGGAGTAGGAGGAGGGGAGAGGAGGAGGGAGGAGGCAGAGGGAGAAGAAGGAAGGAGGAGGAGGAAGGAGGGAGAATGAGGAGGGATGATGATTGCCGTGTGACGATTCTGTGTAGTCACGTCATTTTCTTCCCTTTCCCTAGCGTTTTGGTTCGCGGACCTCAGAGAGAAGTGTCTATGTAGAAGACCATTTCCTGGACGTACGTATTTTGGGAGGGGGAGGAGGGAGGAGGGAGGAGGAGGAAGAAGAAAAAAAAACTATGACAGTTGGCTGCTCTGGAATGAAAGGAAGACGTGTAGAAAATTTCATCTCAATCGGATGGGCCGTTCGCGAGCGCATAAAGGACAGACGGACATACAGACAGACAGACAGACAGACAGACAGACAGACGGACAGACGGAGATCCTTTTTTATATATAAGACTAGCTGACCCTGCCCGGCTTCGCCCAGACCTTGGTGGGGAGCATCTAATTTAATTCATATAAGTAGTCATATAAGTTCTCGTTCCCGTTACCGACTGACTGTCTGTCTGTCTGTCTGTCTGTCTGTCTGTCTGTCTGTCTGTCTGTCTGTCTGTCTGACCCGGCCCGGCATTGCCCAGCTCCTGGTGTGGAGCATCTCATTTAATTCATATAAGTAGTCATATAAGTTCCCGTTCCCGACTGTCTATCTGTCTGTCTATCTGTCTGTCTATCTGTCTGCCTGACCCTGCCCGGCTTCGCCCAGTCCCTGGCGGGGAGTGTCAGAGTCTTGCATAACACAAGACAAGTAGCTCGTTTTTTGGCAAGTGTGAAGTAATATCAAACTATCAAATCACACGAAGTGAATATCCGAAAGTATTATTCACACGTTTTATTGACGCGCCGCATTTATCATCGCACAAACATCGCGCACTGACAATCCATAACAATCATTATAGCATGAACAATATCACTACAATACATAATAATACATGCAAGCAATAAACATCTCACTTACAGTCAAACTATACAAGAGTTCGAACCAGTCTCCCACTGTCATACAGGCTAGCTCTCAAGGCAGATTCAAACTCAACTCGCATTCCCTTGCGACCTGTCCTTTCAACGATCTGAGCCCGTCTGCCAGTTCTGGCGTCCTACACGCTTACACGCACACGTCAGCTGGTGTCCCCTTCACGGTTCACGGGGTGAACTCAATTGCTGTGCGTGGCTACCTATCCGGGCGTCGGTAACGACGCCGCGTTCTCTCTGCCGTGTTTACCATTACTCAGGGTTGCGTGTTGTTATGTTGTCTGGCGTTGGTACAGACAACGCGTCGCAACCTCGGATGTGAGACCTTGACACTCTCCACACCCCTTTTTCATGAAAGGATTTCCTTTCATGTACAATATATATCTAGATGTTATTAAACATGTCAAAGTCGAACATGATACATTAACAATTATAATAAATATATACAGGTGAATAGTCAACAATATGTATACACCACTTATGTTGCACTATGAAGTACAACTGTCAAGTACAATCTATTTAATGGGCATTACCTCGCTGTGACCCAGCTAGTCCGGTAGGTATCGGCTAAACTGGCCCCTACCTCACAACCAAGAACAAAAATACTAAAATAATCAGGTCAAGCCGTGAGCATCTCCCTCTGAGATGACTCCTCCATCAGACCTCTATTTAGAGTTTCTAATGAAGGTCAACAGTTTTGGCAATATACTGTCCATATCTAAATGATGTTACATTGACATGTTATTTATCAAGCACACATGTTAATGGTTACAATACATATTTACATATCACCAATAATTTAGAATAATGTCCCCTGGTTATTATACAGAAAATTTAGGAACAATAATATATCGTCGTTTACAAGACATAAATTACAATTGGAAATTTATTTCTTAGTGTCATAATTTGATCCTTATTGACAAATGTGCACAAAACGTCACGTTTGTAAAGAAGCAATCAAGTTACGATGCTGAGATTACATCCTAAAAAAAAATCGACATATACAATTCCGTATATGGAAATATTTAAAATTACATTTTAATACAATTGTCATACATTTATATACTTTTAATATTACTATGCAAAAAATCGGAAGTATACAGCTGTACTATTACATGTGTTGTGATGTCATTCAAACAAAGCTGGTCCGTTCCAGATGGATCTTCTATAAACGGAGTAGTAGTTGTTACTATCAGCTGTTGGATCATCTCTTCCGTCTTCTGCTCGGATTGTACTGTCGCAGTCATCTTTCGTACCTTGTTAAAACGTCTTGGGCACCTCGGTTTGGATACTTTAGGATTACCTCACGTTTTAGTGCTTGGTAACTTCTTGGATCCTCTAGTGTTGTCCCGTGACACTTCTCTGTAGTGTCTGGTTGTTATAATATTTATTTACAATAATAATTACATTCTTTCTCATATCTCACAGTTATACAACACATTAGTTTACATAATACTGATTTCATTCTTTCACATATCTCACAATTATATACGCATTCATTCGCATGATAATAATAAGAATCACAATATGTACATAAGTTATATACATTGGGAGATACAATCTTCCCCATCACAATGGTGTACACAGCGTTACTGACACATTGTCACAATTGGCTGTGGTACTGAGCACTATCTACGTTGCAATTTTATACACCCTCTGCACTGTGCTCTGGTGTCGACTGGGTATTAGGTTCGTTGTATGGACATCTCGACAAAAGGTCTGCAAGACAGTTTTGTGAACCTTTTATGTGGTTAACCTCATAGCTATAGTCCTGCAGAAGAAGGGACCATCTTGCCACCCTGCTGTTACTAAGCGTTCCTCTGGTAACAATTGTCAGTGGAGTATTATCTGTTTCAATAATGAAATGTTTGCCTAACAAAAATCTAGAAAGTTTAAGTACCGAAAATACCATGGCAAGAGCCTCGAGAACCTCGAAATGTCGTCCATGTACCAAATGATGTTAGCAATGTCTGTCAAAAGAATTCTTGTCATTCTGACGAAGGTAGCTGGTGCATTGACTAATCCGAAAGGTAGTTTACACCATTCGTATAAACCCCAAGGTGTGGAAAATGCAGTCAGATGTATACTATCAGGATGTGCAGCTATCTGCCAGTAGCCTTTTGTCATGTCAAGTTTAGTAAAATAACGTGAGTCAGATAGTTCAGTCAAGATGTCTTCACAGTTGCTCATTGGTTCTAAATCCAACTGTGTAATGCTGTTGAGCTTACGATAGTCCACACAGAGTCTAATAGTGTTGTCCTTTTTGCGTACCAAAACTATTGGTGAACAGAAATGAGATTGTGAACGTCGAATGATATGAATTGTTTCTAAATCAATGATTTCTTGATGAAGTTTTTCTTTATAGTGTATAGGGATGGAATATGGTCTACACTTAATAGGAACGTCAGATGTTAAGATGATTTGGTGTTGCACTAAATATGTCTGTCCTGGGCTGTCAGAAAAGATAGTCCTGTAGTCTTGTATCAGTTGTCTGCAACTGTTAGTCTGTGTCTGTGTCAGGTTAGGATTTACCTTAATGTCTTGTAAGTTGGTCGTCGTGTCAAGAACTGGTGTCGGTATCTCGTCAGTGTCGTTGTCGTCCGTCTGGTCCACTATGGAGGTGCTTGTTGCAGTCTCTACTTGTTCGTCTTGCCTGTGGTGATAAGGTTTGAGCATGTTAATATGGAAAATTTTATGTTTGTCCCTAACTGCAATCTCGTAATTTACCGTCGAAATTTGTCGTAGCACTTTGAACGGTCCTTGCCATGAGTCAGTTAGGAGATGTCTATCACTTGGCAAAAGAAGAAGAACGTCCTGTCCTGGCGTCAGTGTAATAGTTCTATTTCCTCTGTTAGCATATTGTCGGTAAATAGCTCCTGATTTTTGTAGAGCTTCTTTGGCTAATACACATGATTTCATAATTCTATCACGCAATGATGTTACATGTTCATATGGTGAAATGGGTATAGACACAGTTGTACTTCCAGTCAACACAGCTTCATACAGAGATAATGGGCCGCGTGGTTGTGCACCATATAACATTTCGAATGGTGAGAACCCAGTGCTGGAATGGGGCACTTCCCTATATGCAAACAAAATGTCAGGCAGATAAGTATCCCAATCTTCAGGATGTTCTTGGGTTACCTTAGAGAGCATATGTTTCATATCGCCATTAATCTTTTCTACTATACCGGTCGAATGTGGGTGATATGAACTGTTGAAGCATTGTTTAACACCCAACATTTTGGTAAAGGCTTGTGTATCCGAGGAAATAAATTGGCTACCCCGATCTGAAAGGATGGTATCAGGGAATCCTACCCTCGCAAAAATATGAAAGAACACTTCCATGATGTCGTTGGAAGTTATGTTCTTCATTGGAATTGCCTCTGGCCAACGAGTACATAGATCAATGAGTGTTACAATGTATCTATTACCTTTAGATGTTATGTGGTTCAGAGGACCAACTATATCGACCGAGATCTTTTCAAACGGTCTACTAGCCAAAATCAGTAACTTGCAATTCAGCTTGTGGGTGTTTACCCTTTTTGACAAGCTTTTGACAGATGTCACACGATCTGCAATACTGTTTGGTATCGTTGCAAAACTTTGGCCAATAAAATTGAGTAAGTAACCTTGCTCTAGTTTTAGCATAAGCCATGTGTCCTGCAAAGGGTATGTCATGAGCTATGTTCAATGCTTGCTTGCGGTTTTCTAACGGTAGCACTGTTTGTTCTATAGTGCTGGAACCTCTGGTGTAATACCGTGTTAGAATTCCGTTCTTGAGAGCAAAGTACCATTGAGCATTCTTAGCTACTCTTGGCTTTTGGCCTATAAGTTTAAAATACTTTTGCAGAGATCGATCGGCTTTCTGAGATGTTATAAACGTCTCCCTAGTTGTCTCAAGAGATGTTACAACAGGACTTACTCGTTGTAAAGCCTCTGTTTGATCGATTCGATCTTGCATCTGTGCAGTAGATCTAGTTACTGCGTTTACTACATTACAACGATCATTCTCATCACACATTGATGTTACATTCACACAATTACATGTATGTTCTGGCATAGCCAGGTTGGTATTTGTACATTCAATTACAGGTGGTAATACATCATGAATGGTGATTGGTGATGGAGGTGAAGTGGTAGTATCAATATTACAACTGACAGATGATGTATTGATGTCATGTGGTATGTCATTCACTTCAGGAAGGTTTCCAATAATAATATCACAGCAAGGATTGGTTAATGCTGCGCATTTCACCTTTCCTGTAAGGAATGGTGTAGTTATATATGCCCATGCAAGTGGATATTTCTCTATGTTCCCCGAGAATGTCCTGCATGTGACATATTTACCACTATATTGTGTTGGTAAAATATAATCTCTCTTTACACCAATGAGAGTACTCCCGCTATCACGTAAGACTGTGGCAGCTTTACCATTAACATACCCCTGGTGTATGTTTAGTATACCTTTGGAGTTTACTACAGAATTGGCCTCCTCACTGGTAATAGGTATAGAATGGCCGCATGTTAACACGCCATCCTCATGAAATTGATCACAAATGGTACATTTTTCCTGATGGAACACTTCAATGGAGTGTGCCGAGTTTACTGGGTGATCTTGTACACTTTCATCTTCTGACGAAGAAATGTCAAATATGGCTGCATTAGCCCTTTTTGTCATTGACTTGGCTTTACAATCTTTACGCCAGTGACCAATAGCCTTACAAAGGTAACATTTTGTAAGTTTTTTGTAGTTCTTCCTCTCTT
The DNA here is from genome assembly GCA_963921405.1 of Cepaea hortensis. Taxonomy (NCBI): domain Eukaryota; kingdom Metazoa; phylum Mollusca; class Gastropoda; order Stylommatophora; family Helicidae; genus Cepaea; species Cepaea hortensis. Next base: position 85,621,894 of record OY992880.1, on the reverse strand, counting down.
TCTCTTGCTTAGAAATGTAATTATGCAAGTAATCAGTGTACCCAGGATGTTGGTCGCACATATCATGCTCATTGTGTGCATAGTTGCAATATTTACACTGATATAATTTCTCTGCAGTTTGCCTATAAGGTCTTTGTTTGCTATTTGACCCTGCCTGATATTTGCCATATGTAGCTGCTGCTACAAAGTCTGTGCTGGTCAGACTACTAGAGAAACAATGCTTATTGGCTGCAAAATAACCAGAGCCACGACTTTCAATCTGTTGAACACTTTCACACTGACATTCCAACAAAAATTTAGAAAACGGGGCTGGGAGAGATGCAATAATCTTATCTCTCAACATAAGGTCAACCAATTTGTCATAACTTCCATTTAATTTAGCTGCTGACAGCCATTTAGAAAAAATATTTTGAATTTCTGAGATGTAATCAGAGAACGTGTGTGTTGGCTTAGGAGACAACTTCCTAAACTGTTCTCTATAACCTGATTCATCTAGCAAAACATGTGACATAAATTTTGCTTTTATGTAAAGATAATCTTCTTTCAGGTCATTTGGGATTGACTCTATGACTTTAAGAGGTTCCCCAGAAAGACTTCTTACATATACTATCCCCCATTCAGGTTTTGGGATTTTGTAATGATCCATAACAAATTCAAAATTTTGGGTGAATGCTGCTATGCAATCACCTGTGTTGTAACTTCTGATCAGACCTTCGTACTTCTTATGAGGTTGATCTTTGTCTGTTTCTCTATTCCCTTTTACTTTAGAACATTCAGCTTTTAGCTGTTCAATTTTCAGTTGTGTTTCTTGCTCATCTCTCTTACTTTTGGCTTAGATCTCAGCTTGCCTCTCTGCCGCTTCTGACTGTTTTAGAGCAGCTTCTGTTTGTGCTTGTTGAAGCTTTAAAGCAGCTTCTGATTGTGCTTGTTGAAGCTTTAAAGCAGCTTCTGATTGTGCTTTTGACGCTCTTTCGGCCGCTCTCTCATCCCTCTCACTAATTTGCTCTTGTTTCAAAAGAAATTCTGCATATTTACTTTCACTTCAAACTCGGACAAAACAATTTTATACGTTCGCATTTGATTCAAAACCCGGACGAAAGCCTCCACATTCGCACTTGTCAGAGTCTTGCATAACACAAGACAAGTAGCTCGTTTTCTGGCAAGTGTGAAGTAATATCAAACTATCAAATCACACGAAGTGAATATCCGAAAGTATTATTCACACGTTTTATTGACGCGCCGCATTTATCATCGCACAAACATCGCGCACTGACAATCCATAACAATCATTATAGCATGAACAATATCACTACAATACATAATAATACATGCAAGCAATAAACATCTCACTTACAGTCAAACTATACAAGAGTTCGAACCAGTCTCCCACTGTCATACAGGCTAGCTCTCAAGGCAGATTCAAACTCAACTCGCATTCCCTTGCGACCTGTCCTTTCAACGATCTGAGCCCGTCTGCCTGTTCTGGCGTCCTACACGCTTACACGCACACGTCAGCTGGTGTCCCCTACACGGTTCACGGGGTGAACTCAATTGCTGTGCGTGGCTACCTATCCGGGCGTCGGTAACGACGCCGCGTTCTCCCTGCCGTGTTTACCATTACTCAGGGTTGCGTGTTGTTATGTTGTCTGGCGTTGGTACAGACAACGCGTCGCAACCTCGGATGTGAGACCTTGACAGGGAGCATCTCATTTAATTCATATAAGTAGTCATATAAGTTCCCGTTCCCGTTGCCGACTATCTGTCTGTCTGTCTGTCTGTCTGTCTGTCTGACCCGGCCCGGCATCGCCCAGCTCCTGGTGTGAAGCATCTCATTTAATTTATATAAGTAGTCATATACGTTCCTGTTCCCGACTGTCTATCTGTCTGTCTGTCTGTCTATTTGTCTGCCTGACCCTGTCCGGCTTCGCCCAGTCCCTGGTGGGGAGCATCTCATTTAATTCATATAAGTAGTCATATAAGTTCTCATTAAATTCATACAACAAAAAAAGTAACTTAAAAGAATGTCCTTCCACACACCATCCATTATTTTTTAATGAAAACTCTTTCTAATCACCTGCACAGTAACTTCTTAAGCAAATAAAGATGAGTTACAATGTTATGCATTGTGCATTATTTTTATGAAAACTTTGAAAATGCCTTACAGATTGTATCATTATTTATTATAACTCATATGCCGGTACATAACTATGGACAAAGAGTTTATAAATCTTTGAAAACGATGCCACAATATGACTATAAGTTATACAGAAAAGTTATGCCCTTTGAAATAACTTTTACAGAGTTAGGTCCCCTGAGATATATGAAATTATGATGAAAAATGAAAAATGAAATAATACTGAGTAAGCAGGCGATTTCACACTAACAAAATATCACAGTTGGCAGCTCTGGAATGATAGGAAGGCGTGTAGAAAATTTCATCTCATTCGGATGGGCCGTTCGCGAACGTATAAATGACATACATACATACATACATACATACATACATACATACATACATACATACAGATGGACGGAGATTGCCTTTTATATATAAGATATATATATATATATATATATATATATATATATACTAGCTGACCCTGC
>OY992880.1:85599290-85614290 GCA_963921405.1 Cepaea hortensis | reverse complement strand
CTGTTTTTAATTTTCATAGATGGAGAGTTATATACGCTGTCTCTTCGGTCTTGGGTCCCTCAGTGGTACACAGTTGTCTGAGTAGTCATGGGCTGCTGGTCTCTGGGCTGGTGGGCTCTGATCACTCTGACTATAGGTTGGCTGACTATCAAGCATCTTGCTGTTGTCGGATTCATCAAACATCTGGTTGTCTTCGGCTTCATCACACATCTGGTAGCTGAGTTGATTATTGTAGGCCTGATACGTGTTGGTGACTTGGTTATCTTGGTAGGGTTGAACAATGTTAGTAACTGGCTTGACTTGGATATTCTTAGTGACTGGCTTGACTTGGTTAGTAACTGGCTTGGTTTGAATACCGTTAGCATCTTGATTGGATGAGAGTCTACCAAAAACAGCTAGGATCCCACTCTGCATAGCTATCAATTGTTCATATTCATTTCGAGTAAGTGGCAGACCCAGTTGACCAACATTAAAGATTGTGGTAACAGGTGTTTAACCTTGATCACGGGATGACTAATTGACCTACAATCCGGTCATTGACCCGTTGTTTATTTGAAAACCCGTGCAGAATACGTGGCATACTCCACCCTAGACATTTCCGCTTGAGAAAATAGATAGCGTAAAGGCCACAGGTGGTACTTAGTACATCTTGTAAGACCCGGGTGTTGTACATTAATGGTCTGACTGAATACTTCTTAATAAACTTGATTATGTCAGCGTGTAATGGTGGTAGCCCAAACGAATCAAAGTATTCACATTTGCCTAACCCGTCGTAATACAGCGCGATCCATTGGGACCCGGTTTGATCACAGGGATCAGTTTTTATCACCAAAGCAACTGGTTTAGTTCTATCTATTTGTGTAGGTAACTGATCACGAGCACATACTCTGACCTGGACACGCCGAACATATCTTCCCGCTAGTAGAAGACTGGTAATCTGTTCTGTGTCCATTATAAGGCGTAATCTGTTAGTACTTGCCTGGTCTTGGATATTTCAATTATCCCGCCGTGTTCGGCGCAGACGATAACTTGTAATGGTTCTGGGGTGGGTGTGTTGAACTTAAATTCCAGGGTAGGGGACCAGCCCTCGGCTTCTCAAACTGATCTCCGTCCAGTAAACTGGGACTCAGGTCAAAGGCATACAGAGTATAACCATGTTTATATTGCATATAGTCAACGGAATTACCGGCGTCCTTGCCCACCAGACCCATGGCTAGATTAGTGCCAAAGAAGGCTCGTACGTATTGATTACGTTCATAGTCCATCGTTAACGGCTTGCTGGTGGCAGATCTCCCATCGACTGTTACGTTCAGATACGTCAGCCCAAAGGTTTGAAAATAAGGATTAGCTTTGAAGGTACCGTTGAAGGCGGCTGATGTTATTAGGCCAACCACAATACGGGTGGGTGTTTGTCTCATAAACAGATTATCTTGTGTGTGAGAAAACATTCCTTGGGGGATAGCTAATGTTTTCAGCGCCACACGCTTGATCGGTAGTTTCATATTGGCTCTCATCAAAGCTTTCTCGTGGGCGAGAGCGACGGCTGGATTTAGTTTGGTTTTACGAACCACCAGTGTGGCATGTGTTATAACGGATGAATAAGCAAATGTGTCGTCGGGGGCCATTAGGTTAAAGGTAGCTTTCGATGGAGTCAGCTTAATTTTCACATCCACACCGTTTATCATGTAACGGTCTTCCGCAAAGATATCGACGTGTAGTCGACCCATCATATCTATTTCTTTGCTCTCGCTGGCTAGTTGTCGTCGGGTGTTTCGACCGTTGTTGTTATCGCCTTGAGTCTCATCGAGAAATTTAGCTGTAAACTTGTAATAGAGGGCGGCTGAGAGATGACTCTTCTTGGCTTCCTCCCCGTGATTCAGTGTGGCTTGCAGATAGGCTCTATATGGGTATGTGTTCTCACTCGGGGTGATTAGCGTGTCGTTGAGTGAGACATCCACTTGTGAAAATAGACTGTGTAAGTAATAGTTGACGGGGGCGACTTCGGCTGTGGGTGGTAGTCTGTCGCCGTTGGGTAGTGTGACTTTAGCTCTGATGTGTAAGAAGGTATTAAATAAGTCTAGATACTCTTCACTGGCGCCAGATATAGCAAATTCTATAGGTGCTCCTGGTGCTAGAGATGCGAGCGGGTGTATCTCCACACACTGTCCCTCTTCTACTGCCGTTTGTGTCGGAGGCACGCTAAACAGATCCAAACCAGAATGCAGACACTCACAAGAGTTGGGATGAATCAGAGCCATCATGCGAAGATATCCGAATACTTCTTCTTATGAGACCGACTAGGACCAGCACTTAGTTTTTTACGTTTACTCAGCTCACCAGGTGGTCTTTTTCTACTAGTACCACTACCCGATTGGCTGACTGGCCTGTTTGACGTGGTCTTTAAAGGCTTCTCCAACGTTCCTACCAGCTAGAGCGTCTTGGGTCACTTTCAAGCCTGTACCTAGACCTTCTCGGAGTAAGACCTTACCACCTGTCTTTAACCAGGGTAGAATCTCGCGACCGAGTCCACTGAAGAAACTACCGATACCACTGTCACATAAAATCTTGGAGGTCGATCGATGACAGAATGTTGCACCAAAACGTCTACAAACAGCCGGCATTCTTTAATGTGTGGTTGATCGAGGGAAGACTATCGCGCCATACATCTGCAGGCGGCAGCCATCATTTGATGTGGTAGACGGACTGTCTTGATGTAAGAAGGCAGGATCTTTTGTGTGGGGACAAGAATTCTATAGATTACAGACCGGTAAGACTTTTTGAAGTATCGGATGATTTCCCAGATGAAAGGGACAACCAGCCAGTTGTTGACATTAAGTCGGAAGTGGAGAGAGAAAAATACCTTCTAGACTGTCTAGTGTCGGGACAGTTTTGTGACGTCACTCAGACCCAGTATTAAAACCGGTGGGATAAACAACTTTGGGGAAGTCGACCAAATGTTGTGAAACAACTAAGACGTGTGTGTTATTCTGAGTTTGATTCTGGAGAGGGATTACAGTGTCTTCTGTCGATTTACATTGGCGGACATGTTACTTTCGTGTGATTTAGTAGTCCCAATTTTCAAACCGGAATAAATATATGATTCCACTAGGTCTACTAAGAAGCTAGAAGAAAAGTCATGGCTCGATCATTGAAGGCAGAGTTTACTAAGAGGCTTTTGCACTGGGCCCATAACCCAGAGGGTCTGCAGGAACCTGGCCTCTGCTGAGCAGGAACGATGGTTATTTAAGTGTGTTTCCTGAGTGATAGTTTACATCACAGTAAAATCAAGACACTGACAATAACACCTGTACCAGGAACACTAGTAGATATAAATACCGGGGAAAATTACATTTTGAGTTACAGTTGGTGAATTCCTATCATTACCAATTACCTGTGAGTGTTACAATTGGGGAATTCCTATGAACAGTTAAATACTGACATTGAGTTTTCCAAAGTGACCGTAACAGTATTTTTAGGATTATCTGATCACAGAACTTTTATGAACAGAGTAGTTACACTGTGTGTGTTAGATTGATGATCAATGTTGGACTGTTTCCACTATTGATGACCAAGCATCCGGATTGTCCAAGAGCTATCGGAGAATGTCGACACGTAGCCTGAGAGACACATCATTTGGGTGAGGTTTTCTGTCCATCATATATGGTGCTGTTGTGTGGCCAGTACAGTGAGGAAACAGACTTTGCTCCTGATCTATTCGGTCTGACTCTACATACACACTAGATTATACGACAGACATTCTTCACATACACTTTGCACATACATGAAACTTTTCTCTATTAAACTAATTGGTTGTTTTTGTTAGAGCCAGTGTTGTGTAGTGTGTTTTGGGAAAAAGAATGAGACAGGGCTTGGTTCAGTAGTCAGAGAGAGAGAGAGAGAGAGAGAGAGAGAGAGAGAGAGAGAGCGAGAGAGAGAGAGAGAGAGAGAGAGAGAGAGATCCAGGGACTGACGGGTGTTGTGGACAGAAAGCTTGGAGATCCTCAAGATATTGATATAGGGTTAAAGAATGTCGGTGTTGATTCCCCTCACCCCAGGGACGACACATAGAAGTAATACGACAACCACGACTTCTCTGACTACTGCCACCCACAAACACTGGCATGCCATGGCCAGCTTGGTTGCAGTAAAAGTTCTCGTACATTTTGGGACTTCAACGTAACGCCACGTATTTCACCATTATTCTAGGTCTGAATGTTTCCGCGTGTGAAAATGTAACGTCAGCACTGAAGTTCCGCTGGTGAATGAGATCGTTGTCCCCATCTCAGTGGTTAAAAGGATCTCCACCATGTCGAAAGAATACCGACTCAGTGTCACGTAGTGTGGTTTGTCATAGATGCGAAATACCGAGGCCGAACGCTGGTCCAAGATCGGGAAAGTCCTTAGTAGTGGGACCATGGCGTCTCCGACTGGTCTCGCGGCTATAAGATCGCAATAGTCGTAGACATTTTGAATGTCATTATTCAATTCTACCACCACCTCGCCTTCCATTAGAGGGTTGGCGTCCGTCACCTTGCCAGAGGTAAAACCTAAAATGTTTCTCAATCTTTCGCTAAATTTAACAGTGGCCCCCCCGTTCGATTAGTTTCACGAGGGCTCTCTTCAAGGCCTTGTTATAATAGAATCTGACTCGCACCTTGTCCTCAGTCTCTTTCACTAACCGATCAGGACGCAACCTGTCACGCTCTTCCTTCCCTTCCCTTTCACTAGTCGATTCAGTTCCTCTATAAAACCAGCTGGTGAGCTGTACATACCCGGTGGACACACCACTCTTATGGGGTGTTTCCCCTGGGGTGGTATGTATATGAACCACACTTCATTATCTAACACATTGCAGTAGTAGTTGGGAAACTGAATTTCGGCCAAACCCACTTCGTATTGTTTGGTCACATCAATAGTCTGCGGCAACTTGACAAAAAAGTGACTTGGGTTGTTGTTGGGAAACATATTCGGTTAAGCATTGCTGGGTAATGTCACGTAGAAACTCATAGTTTAGGATTAGGTAGCATGTAACCCAGACAACTACTAATTAGCGCAATCCACAGCTTGCCCTCAGATGCTTCGGCGCTGCCGTGATTCAGATTGAATAGTGATACGCCAATAACGGTGTATATAACGACCATCTGACAGAAGAAGACAATCTCTGTTTCATGACTCGTCGGGCTGGTGGTACAAGTTATGCCACACCTCTTCTTGATTAGTATAGTTGACTTGTCGGGGGGCCATGCGGATACTTCTGTGATATGAACCGTTGTAGTTGCGGATCAGTTTATCTATGACATCGACGTAGCGCCGTGTATTAGTCTTGGTGAAATACCGCCACATTTTTTCTTTAAGCGTCCGGTTGAATCTTTCAACTATGGCCGCCTTAACGTCTTCATTCTCGGTGGTAAAGAAATGCACACCTAGGTGTTTCAGAAATTTTAGGAAGGTCTGGTTGACAAATTCCGACCCTTTGTCGGTCTGAAAGTTTACCGGTTGTCTATCGCCAAAGATTTTACTCACAGCCTCCACTAGCGCTTTCCCCGTTTTCTTTGGATCGGGATGGCCCAATCATATTTACTAAACACATCGATGCAGGTCACTTAGATACGACAACCCATCGTTGTATCTTTGTAATAGTCGCATATCTATCAAGTCGGCTTGAAACTGTTGATTTATCCCACCGGTTATGGTCTGACGTCTCTGAAACCGCCGACGGATCCGTTTATGCAAAGTATACGTGTCCTGATGGCGTATCCATTTCTCTATTTGCTTAGCACTCAGTTAAGTATTTCTGTTTAAGGCGGCGGCCCCGCCATAGGCCCCCAGCTGCTGGGGATCGTAGTTATACTTTCTTATTTGCGCGGCCATTTTCCGACTTTGGCGTAGTTAACTTACTCGGCTTCTTCTCTCGTCTGAGCTTATACGCAGGAGTGGTCTCAACTACTTGACTCTTTGGTGTTATTGGCGTATGGGCAGTTACTTGACTCTTGGTTTCGCTTACTTGAATAGGCTGACTAGGTGTCTCGGTTATTTGACTGGTTGTCTCGGGTGCCGGTAAAGTGCTGACTTCGGGTTTTTGTTCTTTGATATCCACTAGGCCTAAAGGCTTGTGTCTGTACTGATCTAGTCGATTCAGATATCGCTGCAAGGCTTGTTGGTATAATCGGGTTTTTTCACGTGGTGGCAGATCTTCACTCTCCAGGACTTGGCGCATTTGTTGGTCCAAGTCACGCAGGCTATCGTTTAGTGTGTCGGGTGGTGTATAGGGTCTTTCTAGCAGCCGAGGGTCGATCAGGAGCATTTTCTTGGCCATTACAAATCCACGATGCCCTTCAACACATTTAAAATCGGGCCGAGTAAGGCACCTATGAAACCACCTTGTTGTAGGATCTGTTTCCTTTTCTAGAGGGACAGTTTCTTGCCTGTGAGCGCTCTCAGACAGTTTTTGTGTCGCTGCAGTCGGCGCTTCTGACTCGGTGTCAAGTGAACATTCCCTTTTAAGACATTATGACAGCATTCACATATTGATTGGACGAGATCCGGGGAAGCCGTTTTAATTACGGCTTTTACGGCGTCTGGCTTTGCCTCACCCAGAAACCGCAGCATGGCCCCGTGCCGTTTCACTCGGTTGGACGTATTACTTGGGGACGTAGACAACTTGGTGCTGGTCAGGAAATATACAACTGCGTAAACGGAGCTGATCCGGTGTTTCCTGTCGAAGGTCGAATAACAAATACCCGTGTGGCGTCGATGTCGAGGAGGAGGGAGGAAGAGGGATGAGGTGGAGGGAGGAGGAGGATGAGGAGGGAGGAGGAGCGATGAGGCGGAGGGAGAAGGTGGAGGTAGGAAGAGGGAGGAGGTAGAGGGAGAAAGAGGAGGGAGGAGGAGGATGAGGAGGGAGGAGGAGAAGGGAGGAGGAGGGGGGTGGAGGGAGGAGGAGGGAGGAGGAGAGGGAGGAGGAGGGGGAGAAGAGAGGAGGTAGGGGGAGGAGGGACGAGGAGGAGGGAGGAGGGAGGTGGAGAGAGGAGGAGGAGGGAGGAGGAGGAGGGAGGAGGAGAAGGGAGGAGGTGGAGTGAGGAGGAGGAGGGAGGAGAAGTGGGAGAAGGGAGGAGGAGGAGGGAGGAAGAGGGAAGAAGAGGATGGGGGAGGAGGAGGAGAGAGGAGGAGAATGGAGGAGGAGGGCGGAAGAGGAGGAAGGAGGAGAAATTATGAGGAGGAGGAGGTGGAGGGAGGAGGAGGAGGGAGGAGAGAGCAAGGAGGAGGGAGGAGGGGGAGGAGGGAGGTGGAGGGAGGAGGAGGAAGAGGGAGGAGGAGGGAGGAGGAGGGAGGAGGAGGAAGAGGGAGGAGGAGGGAGAGGGAGGAGGGGGAGGGGAGGAGGTAGAGGGTTTGAGGAGGAGGGGAGAGGAGGAGGATTATAACGCATATGCCTGTAGATAACTGCAGCGAAAAGGTCCACCTATTTGAGAAATATGCAACAATTTTACTTATATAGCAATGCTATTAGAAGTTATGTCCCCTCGCTATATATACATTATAATGTAAATTAAATATTAAATAATATTAAGTAAATAACTGTTTGTACTCTAAAATAAATATGACAGTTGGCATGAGAGGAAGACGTGTAGACAATTTCATCTCAGTCGGATGGACCGTTCGCGAACGCATAAAATACATACATACATACATACATACAGACAGGAGTCTCTGTGGCGAAGTGGTCAAGCCGTTTGACTCGTACTCCGAAGGTTCGATTCCGGGCCGCGTCCTTCGGTTTACGAGTTAAATGTTTCGGAGATTCCCGTGGGTCATCGCTAAAAGCTACGGAGTTCGTGCTTTGTGCGACGCTTTCCGTACTGCGGAAAGAGACCGAGCCATATGGGATAAAACCTGGTGCAATGAAGTCGACCCTGTCGATTTTTAAGCGACTTTTTTAAGCGACATACAGACAGTCTCTTTTATATATAAGACTAGCTGACCCGGACCGGCTTCGCCCAGTCCCTGGTGGGGAGCATCTCATTTAATTCATATAATTAGTCATGTAAGCTCCCGTTCCAGTTCCCGACTATCTACCTGTCTGTCTGTCTGCCTATTATTAGAAAGAGCACTTGAAAGATCTTTACATCTTTCCCCAACAATTAACTTGGGTAAATGGAGCGTGTCATTTAATTCATATTCGGCCCCTGCTCCCGTTCCCGTTCCCAACAAAGACCACCCGGCCCGGCTTTCCCCAGCTCCTGGCGGGGAGCATCTAATTTAATTCATATTCGGCCCCTGCTCCCGTTCCCGTTCCCAAAGCGGGGAGCGTCTCATTTAATTCATATTCGGCCCCTGCTCCCGTTCCCGTTCCCAACAAAAATGACCCGGCCCGGCTTCACCCAATCCCTGACGGGGAGCATCTCATTTAATTCATATTCGGCCCCTGCTCCCGTTCCCGTCCCCAAAGCAGGGAACATCTCGTTTAATTCATATTCGGCCCATGCTCCCGTTCCCTGTCTGTCTGTCTGTCTGTCTGTCTGTCTGTCTGTCTGTCTGTCTGTCTGTCTGTCTGTCTGTCTGTCTGTCTGCCTGTCTGTCTAATAATTTATTGGTTGCAGTTAGAACAACCTTAGATAAACAACGACCAACTTACAAAAAGCATTAGAAAGAGCACTTGAAAGATCATTGCATCTTCCCCCAACAATTAACTTGGGTAAAAGGAGCGGCGGCAGAAGCAGCAGAATAAGAAGAAAAAGGAGGAGGAGGAGGGTGGAGGAAAGAGGAGTGAGGAGTAGAAGGAGGAGGGATTAGGAGGAGGAGGGATTAGGAGGAGGGATTAGGAGGAGGAGGGATTAGGAGGAGGCGGGAGGAGGAGGAGGGAGGAGGAGGAGGGAGGATGATAAGGAGGGAGGAGGAGTGATGATGAGGAGGATAGAGGAGGAGGAGGGAGGAGGAGGGGAGGAGGTAGGAGGAGGGAGGAGGAAAGAGAGGGAGGAGGAGGGAGGAGGAAGAGGAGGGTAAAGGAGGAGGAAGGAGGATGAAGGAGGAGGGAGTAGGAGGAAGGAAGAGGAGGGAGGAGAAGGAGGGAGAGGGAGGAGGAGGAGGAGGGAGGAGGAGGGAGGAGGAGGGATGAGGAGGAGGAGGAATGAGGAGGAAGAAGGAGGAGGATGGAGAGGGAGGAGGAGGGAGGAGGAGAGAGAGGGAGGAGGAGGGAAGATAAGGAGGAGAGAGGAGGAGGAGGGGGAGGAGGAAGGATTAGTAGGAGGAGGAATTAGGAGGAGGAGGATGGAGGAGGGAGGAGGAGGGATGAGGGAGAGAGGGGGAGGAAGAGGAGAGAGGGGGAGGAGGGATGAAGAGGAATTAGGAGAAGGAGGGAGGAGAGAGGAGGAGGGAGGAGGAGGGATGAGGAGAGAGGAGGAGGAGAGAGGAGGAGGAGTGAGGAGGAGGAGGGAGGAGGAGGAGGGAGAGAAAGGGAGGAGGAGGAAGGAGGAGGAGAGAGGAGGAGTAGGAGGAGGGGGAGGAGAAAGGGGATGAGGAGGAGAGAGGAGGAGGAGGGAGGAGAATGAGGAAGAAGGAGGAGAGCGGAGGAAGAGTGAGGAGAAGGAGGGAGAAGAATGAGGAGGGAGAAGGGGAGGAGGAGAGGGAGGAGGAATAGAGAAGAGGAGGAGGAAGAAGGGAGGCAGGAGGAGGAGGGAGGAAGGAGAGGGGGAGGAGGGGGAGGAGGAGGGAGAAGGAGCAGGACGGAGAAGGAGGAGAAGCAGGGGGAGGATTATTAGGAGGAAGAGGGGAAGGAGGTGTGGGAGGAGGAAGTGGAGATGGGGTAGGAATTAGGAGGAGAGGGAAGGAAGGGAGGAGGAGGAGTGGAGGCGAGGAGAAGGAGGATGGGGGAAGAAGAAGGAGGAGGAGGAGGAGGATTATAACGCATATGCCTGTAGATAACTGTTGCGAAAAGGTCCACCTATTTGAGAAATATGCAACAATTTTACATATATAGCAATGCTATTAGAAGTTATGTCCCCTCGCTATATATATATACACATTATAATGTAAATTAAATATTACATAATATTAAGTAAATAACTGTTTGTACTCTAAATAAATATGACAGTTGGCAGCACGGGAATGAGAGGAAGACGTGTAGGAAATTTCATCTCAATCGGATAGACCGTTCGCGAACGCATAAAATACATACAGACATACATACATTCTATTTTATATATAAGATTAGTTAAAATATTATACACAAACTCAGTTATCTGCCCTTAGAAAACATGTCTCTTCTTAGAATTATCGCCCTTACATATGACCTAGATACATACTCTACCCAACCCACCCCAGCTCCGAGACCGAGCTGGATTGGGGTCAATCCAGCAAGGTCAATCCAGAAATGATACTCAAATTCCAGCTAACATACTACTCCGGGTACAACTGCAGATCAATCCAGCCTCGTAAAATAAGTGTTTAGATAATGATACACAAGTAGAAGATAGGGGGTGATGACTCCATCTGATCACTGTACACACTTAACGTGATATCTGCTTTGAGAGCATACGAAATGTATTTACAGATATTGATGTGCAAGCGTTGGTGTGCGTGCTCCTAGCTCATGTTTAACGCACTAATCAAGTACTGCACACTTTAGGCAACACTAAATATAAATGGAACAATTCTGAAACAGGTTAATGGGTTTAAATAGTTGGGCACTTTATAGCAGCAGGTGGGCGATGTATTAAATAATTGATACGTAGAATAGCTGATGCTAAAGCAGCATCCCACGAATATTTTATGCAACCTATCTGTGTCAATGATGGTGAGAACGAGAGTTCTTAGGAGTTACAGAGACACAATTCTTTGGTAAAGAAGTGTCATGAATAATTAACAAAATAGTGATTCATTACTTAAAAGCTGCGTAGGTGTTGTTCTATAGAAGTCAGTTTTTTTTTTTTTTTTTTTTTTTTTTTTTTTTTTTTTTTTTTTTTCCGCGTTTCCATCCTGTTTCAGGATATTGCGGTCAACACCAGCATCTTTCAGCTGTATGTTGATTCCTAGGCTAGATTACGCTCATCAGCACGCCACGACTTTCTGAGCGACCGGCTCCATACTCTCATAAGTCACTTTTGCGATTCGAACCACTGCTAATTCTCGTCGCGTCACGTGACGAGAGTATTCGGGGTTAGCGGAGAAAGCTGCTAACCCCTCGGCCACGGAGCCGGCTATAGAAGTCAGTTGAGGCTTTTAAAGAAGTATGTTGAGATATAGTTCTATAGAAGAGTATTGAGCTGTAGTTCCGTACATGAGTGTTGAGATGTAGTTCTATAGAAGTATGTAGAGATTTAGTTATGTAGAAGGATGATGACATGTAGTTATGTATAAGAATGTTGTGATGCAGACATATAGACCTTAAAAAAAGCGTAAATTAACCTTTACCACTTGCCATTAGGTGTATTTGGCATATGAGGCCAGCTGCCCACTATTAGAGACCAATCGATACTCGAGGGCTGATGTGTTTAATGTGGTTCTATACAAGACATGGCCAGATGGAATTCTATAAATCAATGCTGAGATGTGGTTCTATAGAAGACATGGCGAGATGTAATTCTATAGATCAATGCTGAGATGTTAGTTAGTTAGTAAGTTAGTTAGTTTAGTTAGTTTAGTTAGGTAGTTAGTTAGTTAGTTAGTTAGTTAGTTAGTTAGTTAGTTAGTTAGTTAGTTAGTTAGTTAGTCGAGATTCCAACTTCACGGCAACCGGTCGTCCCTATTATGCTCCATTCCTGTGCCAGTGAATATCACACAAAATGCTCCTCACTACCCAATGTGAAAGTGGAAAAGACAGGAGTTTCGGCAAGCCAACAGCCCGCACAGGTACACTGTGCATAATGCCGCCGCTAGAATGCCAACACAAAAAGTCCTCGACGAAAAATACAGTTCATGGTCGATGGAATCGGCAATCACCAGAAAGACTTCAATGACCCGGGTTTTATCCCTAATGGCTTGGTCTCTTTCCACAGGGTGACCCGCCGAAAGCGCCACACAAAGCACGAACTTTGTAGCTCCAGCGACGACGCCCAGGGGTCTCCGAGAAAACTGCACTCGTGAACCGAAAAGCCAAACCAGTCAATTCGGCAATAGCCGGCCGCCATCTTTCCGAACATGCAGTTCACGCTACAAACAACTGCGGACAGATGTAATAGCATTCAACACGAAATTCACAGCTCACAGTGTCGCGCCACGCACTCGTTCAGTAGCAGAGCGACTAGAGATGTGGTTCTATAGAAGACATGGCGAGATGCAATTCTATTGATCAGTGCTGATATGTGGTTCTATAGAAGAACGCCGCGAAGTGATTCATTAGAAGAATGCTGGGATGTGAGGCAGAGTTCTTTAGAAGAATACAAAGATGAGGTTCGTCCCATATAAGCGTGCTGAAGTAGGGTTACTTAGAAGGATGCTGAGATAAGTTGCCATAGAAGAATTTTGAAGCGTCGCTCTGAAAAGAGTTCTGCGATGATGTTATATAGAAGAATACAAGGGTGTAGAGCAAGTGAAAAGTGGCGAGATATGGTTTTGGAAAAGAATTCTGAGAAATAACTCTGTAGCTTCTACATGCCGGGGTGTGGTTATACAGGAGAATGCCCAGATGTGTTTCTGTATATTAAAGTCTGGATAACGCTGAACAGATACAGTGCCATGAAGACGTTTTGATGGAAATTAACTCTCGTATAGTACGAGTATTGACTACGTATATCAGAAGTAGACAATCCACGTTTTTATGCTACTCGTGAGATGGAGTAAACAGGAAGATATCATGACAACAAAACGCTAAAGAGAAAGCAAAACTACTGGTCGTCTACTAGTTTATTACCAAGATGTCTTGATGGCAACGTAATTGACTTGCAATTCTTCTGTCCTGTTTTTGATCCATTGCCACTACGTCATTATTCATCGGTTGTTTGTATGCTATGTGTGCGTTGTTTAAAAGAAACTGTTGTGTCTGGCTGCTATGTTTGTTCATCTGAAGAATTCCTTTTACTGCAGTATTTCAATGTCTTGATTCTTTCCATATTGCAAGAATTTCCTTCACTGAAATGTATGTTAATTAATCAATCCAATATATGTATTAGGAATCACCTTCACTGAAATACATGATTCGTTCAATGATTTACGAATTCCTTTCACTAAACCACATGTTCTTCTCTTGGGTTTTAGGAATTCCTTTTACTGAAATACATGTCTGTCTCTTTACATCTTCGTGTTGAAGATACTTGAGAACTTAGTTAGTTGTAGTACTTCCTGGAACTGGGAGTTCCTTGTTTGCGTTTATGCCTTTTGTTTGTTTGTTTGCTTGTTTATGTTGACTGCCCTGGTGGGTGATAACGAATGCCTGTCATGGATATTGCCAGGGCTGTCTCTTTCAGCCATTGCAGGGTCAACATTTTCGTATTCCCAGACAGAGCAAGTTTTTAAGACGCACGAAAAGTTCAGTTTCAGTTCTGGTGCTGTCTTTCTCTGATAATTACGATACTATTTGCTTTATATGGTGTCTACCCAAGTACGAGAGAAGTGAATAAGTAAGTCACAAATGTCTGTAGAAAAAAAACTAAATATGATAATAACTTGAAACCAGTTTATTTTTATACAAACATTGTCCCTTTATTTCTTAACATAATTTCCACCAACATTGATGCACTTATCCCATCGTTTTATCAGTCCTCCCAAACCGACTGTATAGAACTGTTTGCTCTGTTTTCTAAACCAAGCTTTCACTTCACATTCAACTTCGGCGTCATTCGCGAAATGAATCCCGCCAAGGTGGGTTTTCAGTGGACCAAAATGGTGGAAATCGATAGGGGCTAAGTCGGGGCTGTAAGGTGGATGTTCCAGACCTTCCCTCCTTAGTTGGTTAATTTTATCGTGAGTTAATCGAGCAGTATGTAGTCTGGCATTGTCTGGGTACCCAACGTGAGCATACATTCTTAGATTTCAATCGATCATGCATTATGCTGTATGCTGATCCATGCGAGCACCCTATTGCAGATGCTACAGTATCTATCGCGACTCGTCTGTCACCACTAATCATCTCGTCGACGTCACTGTTGCAATCTCAACAGGACGACCAGATCGGATTTCATCGATAGTTTTAGAGCGCCCTTGAGAAATTTTTCTATCCAGCAATGCACAGCTTTACGGAACAAACATTTGTCAGAAATAAACAGAAAGCATTTCCTTATGAATGTCCTTTGCAGGCAGTCCTTTTGCCCACAAAAACGCACAACAGCACGTTGCTCTTTGGTTTTACACTCGGTAAGTACAGTTGCCATGTTGTTTATGCGATGCGCATGCGCATGAGACACCTAGCGCCACCTGACGAACGGGAATATAATGTTCGATGTTGCTGTCACCTAATGACACCTGTAGAAAACACCAACTACATTTACCTGCCATCCCACATAATTGTGTGACTTACTTATTGACTAGCCTCGTATGATAACCTTTGAACACCTTCACACTATCTACTACACAACCATCTTTCAATTTGCAACCTCTCGCACAGAAACCAGAGCTTCAAGACCACATGCTAAGAACGTGACGCGCTCCTGTAATGAAAGTTCCTGTAGCAATTTGTGTTTATTGTTGTCAGCGGAATAAAATTTCACCTCTAACAATCTGATCCAATAAAGCATAGTTCAAACTTTACAAGAAACATAACGATCCTCAGTCGGAGACCAACTTAAAATAAGTGTTTGCTAACTAGTGCGGCGCACGCGAGTGGAAAGCTAAGCGGGAAGATTCGAAGTAATCCAAGGTGTAGAGTCATTTTCAACAAATGCATACTCCGAAACATTTGACACTGCCTTAATGATTAATACATTATGATGTTATATGTATAGTCATATGAGAGATAAATCCAACATGTATGGATCACCAGTCATTGAATTCAATGGGAAACAGGGAGAAAATCGAGGCCACATTAAAACATGGGAAAATTGAAAGCTGTATCACTGAAATTCCGACAGGTTG
>OY992880.1:85569290-85586790 GCA_963921405.1 Cepaea hortensis | reverse complement strand
TTAATTATTGACAGAAAAGGAAGAAATGGAAGAAAGAGAAAGTGGTAATATCTGAAGTCCTGATACAAGTTAATAAATGGAAACTCTACAATACCAGCATATTTACAGTGATGTGGATTTGACAGAATGGGAGTCAGCTTGCTCCGTATGTCGAACATGTTCAAGA
Organism: Cepaea hortensis; assembly: GCA_963921405.1. Taxonomy (NCBI): domain Eukaryota; kingdom Metazoa; phylum Mollusca; class Gastropoda; order Stylommatophora; family Helicidae; genus Cepaea; species Cepaea hortensis. The sequence goes on along the minus strand of OY992880.1, from coordinate 85,586,624 downwards.
CATAGTACACTCTTAGTAGCGCCAGCTCTTCAGTGCGATTCTATTGTTAGCGAGAAGAAAAGGATTCACACAGACTTGAGTGTAAATAAATAACAGGTATTTCTACTCAATAACGCTTTACATGTTACAAGAGGAGTTGTCGGGTCTGATAGTGAAAACTTTAAAAACATGTGGGAATACCTAGAGCAGGATATCAATACCTATCATCAGGTAGTGTTTATTATTAGGTGTTTGCTTCTCTCTCAGTCTAAATCTGTTTCTGTACATCTTTAAAATGCTTATATTATTTTACATTGTCCTCATAACATGTCATTCTCCGTCATTGAATTGTTATGGTTGATGTGTATTAAACCCGAGGAGGTGGTTTAGACGAAACGCTCCTTTGTCTGTCCTCCAACTTATTGGTGGTCATCTCTTTCAACGGCTCTATGGTGAAGGTTTTATGGACGCAATTCGTAATCCTGCATACCACGTTCGAAACACAGCAGCGGGCGATTTCACAGCAGACCGCCTTGCGTTGGTTTTCTTGCAAAAGTATGAGTGACGGCAGTTCAGAAATCAATGGCAAACCACTGAACGTAAACATGCCAAGAAATAACTCACAAACAGCTAAAATGTCCTGGGGTTGACTGCTTCGTCCTGTAAAGGATATGGCACTAACTGCTATTCTTACCCTCGGGAAATTATATACATATGTTTGCAGTATAAATCCAATGTCAGGACACATTTCGCCATTTTTGTCCTCCTTGTTGAAATCTCAGAGGCGCGTGTAGCAACATGAAGTTGTCTTGTTAATGTATTTGTATTTACTTAACCTGGCTAGGTGAAATACATTCCAATTACATCATGTGTACATTCAACATGTATGTCCTCAGTGACAGCTGATATCACTTTTCCTGCACTAATGGCAGTCATCATCAAATTAGATCACTTGGAAAATACACGCACGGGCGTTTCTTTGTATCTCACGTCATATGACAAGAATTTCTGATTTTTTTTTGTCTGTAACAGAACACAATGTACAGTAAATACAAACACAGTTTTAGTCTTTTCTCAATAACGCAGCAGTGTAGTTGGTGTGGTTTCAAGAAAGGAAAACAGCCATCAACTCCGCCTAATAAAAAACAAATAATTAACTGGTTACGGCAACAAAAGAGCGATGGTGGTGTAGTGGCTAGTCACTCGCTTACCGGCCTGGTGGTCAAGGGTTCCATCCCTATCGAATGGGATTACGATGTTTAAATTAGACCTGGTTTCCATGTTGACACCCTAAAATGGGTACCGAGAAATGTCGTGGGAAGTAAATGAAGCCGGTGTGATACTGAACACATAACCCACTGATTGCTCATTGGTATATACAACAAATGGGCTTAGCACTGTATGTGCAATGCATTTTCGACATTCAAAAGGCGTCTTTGCTTGTTCTACTTAAATAAAACATTGATATTCACAGTAATATCGCAACACCAGGATAACATGTAGATTATAAATACTTACTCGTAGAAAGAATTATGTTTAATTTTCACGAGGATTCAAATCTAGTCATCATATCAGAAATACATGAATCGTGTCTCAATATAAAAACTAGAAATGACAACTTAAGTGAACATAAGTACACTATTTATACCTACCGGTGACCCGGTATTTCACAATGCATAATCCCTGAATGTGAACTTAATACAGCCATGTCTGAAGCTTTTAATGGAGGATTGTGTGAGAGCGCTGAAAAACGTGAGGCAAATATTATGCATGCTGATAATTATATGCGTGAGCGTGCGTGCTGTTTAGACAAGCGTTATTTAAGCAGGCAGTTAGACATGGCAGTAGATCGAAGCTTATCAAACCCGCTGAAGTTTCCTGATAATTTACATGACTGGTCCCAATCTTCGCCCACATTTCTGGGGGTAACACACAGAGGATTTCACCATAGTTCCTTTATAGATTCAAAGCGACAAAAAGAACTGCAGTGTTTTCGTTTTAAAATATTGCGAGAGGCCCTTGAATCAGATGTGGGAAAAGGATAACAAGCAAGCATTCACATAAAGGCACACAATAATTAAGGAAGGAAAGCTTTCATAATTCTAATAACTATGTCACTTTTCGTAGCTAATTTTAGTTGTCATTCATGAATTTAATCTGTACGTGCTCCTACCACGTTAATTTATACCACAACTTGTTCTCGTTTTGATTTTTATAGTATGATTTATGATTGTTAGTGTTGGCAATACTTCATTTCGTATATATATATATATTTTACAAAGTCTTAAAAGTCGAGTTGCTTTTTGCAGCTTTATTACTATACAACAGATTTTCATCTAATCACAGATTTTCCTCCAGCAAAAAATATGAGATCCAGGGTGGTTTAAACCTACGTGTATACACTGATGCCATGCAACATCATATCCACTGTGTTTCATATCGATATTTGTCATTTTCACTCATTTATTTGCAGGTGTGATTTCATCATTCGAATTTACTCACTCGCTCAATACTACGATACTCTGAACGTCTTTGTTAAGTGTAAATTATAAGTGCAGTACATGGAAGGTGTATACTACTTTCAAAATGCATACACATGCAAGAACATGCAAAATTGAGGAAAATCGGTCTGTCTGTCTGTCTGTCTGTCTGTCTGTCTGTCTGTCTGTCTGTCTGTCTGTCTGTTTGATAGACACACACACACACACATACACACATACACACATACACACACACATACACACACATACACACATACACACATAAACACACACATACATACATACATACATACATACACACATACATACACACACACACACACACACACACACACATACATACATACATACATACATACATACATACATACATACATACATACATACATACATACATACATACATACATGCATGCATGCATGCATGCATACATACGTACATACGTACATACGTACGTACATACGTACGTACGTACGTACGTACGTACGTACAGACAGACAGACAGACAGACAGACAGACAGACAGACAGACAGACAGTCAGACAGACAGACAGACAGACAGACAGACAGACAGACAGACAGACAGACAGACAGACAGACAGACAGACAGTCAGTCAGACAGACAGACAGACAGACAGACAGACAGACAGACAGACAGACAGACAGACAGACAGACAGACAGACAGACAGACAGACAGACAGACAGACAGACAGACAGACAGACAGACAGACAGACAGACAGACAGACAGACAGACAGACAGACAGACAGACAGACAGACAGACAGACAGACAGACAGACAGACAGACAGACAGACAGACAGACAGACAGACAGACAGACAGACAGACAGACAGACAGACAGACAGACAGACAGACAGACAGACAGACGCGCGTATGCGGGATTACGAATTGTGTCGGTAAATATTTGGCCATGGAGCCGGCTCATTATCATGTACCATGCGGATAGGCGTGGACATGTTACGCCATCTTACAGGATTACGAGTTTCGTGGATCAGCACTGTGTTCTTGTCTCGACCATGGCATATTTTTAAGATATCTAGATGTCTACTTCTCTGCTTTCTCTAGTATTTTTCCCCTCAATCTTGTCACCAAGTTCTCTAGTTTATTTCTTCTCATAATGTGCCCAACAACACTTTGACTGCCTAATTATAATTTCTCCAATCAGTTTATGGTTTTCATTGCGTCTTGTATTAATTGCTCATTGGTTTTTCTGTCTGTCCATGGTATTTTTTGCATTTTCCTCAGATAATGTCATGATGTATACAATATTACCTAAATCACCTGAGATGAATGGTATTTTATCAAGCCACGTGAATTGCCTACAACTAGCGGAATATACGGAGGACAGGAAAATCTACCGATAATAATAATTATTGTTTGCCTAAATCAATACTAGTGATTGTGTATATATATATATAATATCTTTCTACAAAGAGACACGTTGCTGCGTAAGAACAGAAACAGGCAACTCTGACTTTCTCAGTCGAAACAGGAGTGAAACAGGGTTGTGTCCTATAACCGATGCTCTTTGGAATAGCTATCGATTGGGTCATGCGCAAATGCACAAACAACACAAATATGGGTATCCATTGGGTTGACAAAATTCTAGAAGACCTGGACTTTGCCGACGATATAGTGCTTTTGAGTTCAACACACCCGGATTCCCAAGAGAAAATAAACCACCTCCAAAATGTTTCAGGGCAAATTGGTCTCCAAATTAACACCACAAAAACAAAGACTATTGATCTTACCAACAGTTCAGATGACACCAAATTAAACAGCTACGTTCTTGAAAAAGTCAACAGCTTCACATATCTAGGAAGCAAAATGACATCTACAGGGGACTCAACACCAGAAATATCATCTAGAATCGCACTGGCATCTGGTGCCTTCAATAAACTGTCAAACATCTGGAAGTCACAGACACTCAGCAAACACACAAACTTAAAATCTTCAACTCTTGTGTGATTCCAGTGTTAACGTATGGATGCGAAAGTTGGAAATCAACGGTAGCTTTAGATAAACAATTAGATAATTTTGAGAACAAATGTCTTAGAAGACTTCTAAACATTCACTGGACAGACTTCAGAACCAATACGCAAATAAGACAAGAGAATAAGCAAGATACAGTATCCAATTTCATAAGAAGACGCCGTTGGAACTACATCGGCCATGTACTCAGAATGGACAAGACAAGACTCCCCTACCAAGCCCTCATATGGTCACCAGTAGGGAAAAGAAAACGGGGAAGACCAAGAGAGACCCTGCGTAGAACCGCCAAGCATGGAGAGTCAGGACTTCTTCCCTATGCGCCGCCTTAGGCTCAAGAGGAAAGACTAACTAACTAACTAATATATATATATATATATATATATATATATATATATATATATATATATATATATATATATATATATATATATATATATATATACATATATATACTAGCTGACCCGGCCCGGCTTCGCCCAGTCCCTGGAGGGGATCTATCTATCTATCAGTCTGTCTGTCTGCTTGTTTGTGTGTCTGTTTTCTCTGTCTGTCTGGCTGACCCGGCCCGGCTTCATCCAGTCCCTGGTGGGGGGGGGGGGGGGGCATCTCATTTGATTCATATAAGTAGTCACATAAGGTTCCGTTCCCGACTATCTGTCTGTCTGTCTGTCTATCTGTCTGTCTGTCTGACCCGGCCCGGCTTCACCCTGTCCCTGGTGGGGAGCATCTCATTTAATTCATATACGTAGTCATATAAGCTCCTGTTCCCGACTATCTGTCTGTCTGTCTGTCTATCTATCTGTCTGTCTGTCTGTCTGTCTGTCTGTCTGTCTGACCCGGCCCGGCTTCACCCGGTCCCTGGAATTGAGCATCTCAATTAATTCATATACGTAGTCATATAAGCTCCCGTTCCCGACTATTTGTCTGTCTGTCTATCTGTCTGTCTGTCTGACCCGGCCCGACTTCACCCAGTCCCTGGTGGGGAGCATCTCATTTAATTTATATACGTAGTCATATAAGCTCCCGTTCCCGACTATTTGTCTGTCTGTCTGTCTGTCTATCTATCTGGCCCGGCGTGGCTTCGCCCAGCTCCTGGTGGGGATCGTCTCATTAAATCCACACAGTAACTTAAAAGAATGTCCTTCCACACACCATCCATTAATTTTAATGAAAACTGTTTTTAATCACCTGCATGAATGTAGATAACTTCTTTAAGAATAAAAAGATTACTTTTATGAAAACTTTGAAGATGCCTTAAAGATTTTATCATTATTTATTATAACTCATATGCCTGTAAATAACTATAGAGAAAGAGTTTAACAATAGTGCAAGTAAGTCCAACAATATAACTATAAAGTATATAGAAATGTTATTAAAAGTTATGCCCCTTGAAATAACTTTTCTAGAGTGAAGTCCCTTTGCTATATAGAAATTATATAATGAAAATGAAAATATTAAATGTTATTAAGTAAGTAGCCGATTTTACACTAAGAAACTATTACAGTCGGTTGCACAGGAATGAAAGGAAGACGTGTAGAAAATTTCATCTCAATCGGATGTACCGTTGTCGAACGCATCCAATACATAGCCAACCCCACACATACAGTCTGTTTTATATATATATATATATATATATATATATATATATATATATATATATATATATATATATAAAATATGTTTATCACTAATAATGTACACGTAAAAGCAATGTTACCTTACCAACCTCGCTTCATTGCGAAAGACAGAAGATGCAACGTAGGCTACTACCTACAACCCGACACCGCATGAGAAGTCAGGATGCAAGGACTGCGTATGACAAAAGTCTATGCAATAACAGAATCGCCGACTGACATAACAAGCCTACATAGATGTCCACAAAGGAAAACAAACGTTAGTCATCCGCATGTTAATCCAATTACACCTATTTATTGAGTTTTCATGACTTGTTATGTTTAGAGAAATGGGAATGCACATACATTTTAATGTTTTTTTTTAAAGTTCTTAAAAGAGCAAACGGCAGAGCGGGCACATACTTTTATTGTTGTTGTTTTTCTAAGTGTTTAAAGGGGCAAACTACAGCGCTGGCAACTTCCAAGGGAAGAAAGGCGATGGTCCAAATAGAAGGACACAATAAGGCTACAACACAATCAAGCTAACATAATAAGCAGAAGTCCAGAAATGAATGCAGGTTCTTTGTTTGCATGTTTGTACATCGTATGTGAATGACGAGACGTGAAAGTCTCTGTGGCGAAGTGGTCAAGCCGTTTGACTCGTGCTCCGAAGGTTGTGGGTTCGATTCCGGGCCGCGTCCTTCGGTTTACGAGTTAAATGTATCGGAGACTCCTGTGGGTCGTCGCTAAAAGCTACGGAGTTCGTGCTTTGTGCGACGCTTTCCGTGCTGCGGAAAGAGACCGAGCCATATGGGATAAAACCCGGTGCAATGAAGTCGACCCTGTCGAATTTTAAGCGACTTTTAAGCGTGAAAGCTTATCATACTCTAATCATAGCTACTTCCAAAAAAGGAAATGACTATCTCATGATTTGACTAAATCAATGACTATCATTTGATTATGCTAACACTGGTTTTATTTTAATTCGAATTGTCTAGGTTATTAAGGAATAGACAGTGATATGTCGTTATTAACTCATAGTTTCGTTCACAAATTTTCTAGTTGTTTATGAAGGTTTACGTTTAAGAGCGTAGAATACCCAAACTGACATCATGTAAGTGTTCGTAACCATTATGAGCTGAAAGGGATCCGGAGATTTGTCTTCCTGTGAAACTCTCATTAGATAGGTGTATACATATTGCGATACAGTGTCAGATAACACTAATTACCTATTTTAACGAGCTAAAACCACACTGATGTTTGAGTGTTTGGGACAGTGTCTATCAATTCTCACTAGAGAAAGGATCAGTCTCGAGTTTACTTAGTTTTGTCCAGTAGAGAAGGGGAATTGAACGCGCTCCTACCAGTGAGGACCAGACTCAGCTAATAACACGCTGTGCTCACTAATGCAGTGTATTGAGAGTCGATTAGCCGGGGCACACTTCTGTCAATCCACAATGATGTTAGGATGTTAATAATTACAGTATTTACTATTATGACTATACTGTAAAGTTTTAACTGTTCGTAAACGGATATCGTAGAGGTGACTTCGAGGTTAGGGAACGAAATTTCATCATTCTCTGACATACCAGTCCAAGAGTGCAAAATCAACCTCTGGCGATTTGAAAGCAGATCGCTTAGGTGTTGATTTCTATGGTATGAACGTCGGCTGTCCAGAAAGCAATGATAAACTACCAAAGGCAAAATTGCCTAATACAATAACCAATAAATGTTTAGGTTGGATGCAATGTCCTGCAAAGGACATACAACTAACTTACTTCATATGGAATAGAAGAAACCAGTTTGTGGAATGAAGGGGGAGACAATTACAGTTTGATCCTCTTCACGAAAACATTGATGAACACCAAGCAAGATGTCGGAGTCTGCACCACAAGGACAGTGTCGAACTGTCATCGTCAGTAAAAGCATCTGTACCTGTGCGTGGAACTGTCAGCCACCAACACCATCAACACCACCACCACCAGTATCGCTGTCATCATCATATTCATCATCTGTCCGCGGTCTGTCCTGTGCAGAGATCCCCCACCCCCCATAACAGTCTTTGTAAATGTGCTTGTACCATAAGCCAACTAGAGTGCATGTTCCTGCCATGAGTCAACAGTACATATTGAAGCAATCTAGGTTGTAGCCTTCCTCTTATCCACCCCCCCCCCCCCCCCACTACACGTTCTTAATGATCTTATCTAGACTTCCATGTCTATTTACAGGTTCATCCTATTTAATTTTTCTCATTTTTGTGTGTCTTAATAACACATCTTCAATATTTAGTTCTTGTTAAATAGATATGTGTGTTCTTCATTCCGTCAATTAGATGCCGAATACACTTGTGCAACATCTATATTGGAAGGCGGATATGTGTTCTTCACCACTCGTTGTCTGAAGAAATGTGCATGCTGTTAGTGTTCTGACTTTCGATGATCTATCTGTTCCAATCCATACATATTTTAATTTTTGAAGGGCAAAGTTACTTTTTTTTTTATATTTCTATTAGCAAATTTCTATAGCCAGTGAGCAGATTCTAAAAGAACTTCTCATTTTCTTTAATGTCTCTCCATTAATATGTTGCCATATTTGCATTATCAGTTGTCGTTATGTTGTTTTTGTTATTTTCGGATTTCACAATTAGCTGTTCAAATTATTCCGGCCTTGTTTGTTCCCTGTAGTGTTGCTATGCTATAAAATAGGCGGAGCACATGTCTTTCTCCGTTGCTTACAAACATCTACACAGATTAATTAATAAATATGTGTGTCTTTTAATGTTGATCGGGAATATATTAAGAAGAGTCACGTAATCCGCTTCACGTGGAAATGAAGACAAATATTAATTCGGGATTGCCCAACTCTCTTATAGAGGTAATCATCTCTTGACTCTAACCATACACATATTGTCTGTAAGAAACAGCGTTCCCCCCAACAACACTAGGAATCACATCTCCAATTTTAAAAAAATGATACAATTTGATGCCTCCGAAACAACAATTTAAAACATCATGGCGACTGGTTGGAAAAACACATTATGAGAAGTTCAAGAATAATAGGCAGCAATCAATAAATACGTGGCGATTCAAGTAGTGTAAAGTGTGTCTGGCGTAGGAGATCATGTACAATGTACTGTATGTGTAATAAGCTGTCATATACAATGTCGTGTCATTTGAGGGAATGCTATTCTGTTCACTTTTCTCGTATCTTAGTTAACTTTCGGGTGTACAAAATGTGGGAGTCAAGAAAAGAGTGCTGAATGATGTCAATGTGAAACAAATAAAGTACTTCTTCGGTACTGCGAGATGCAGATTCTTGTTAAGGAATTTTCATGAGGGAAAAGTGCAGGGGAAGCGCGCACGAGGAAAACATCGTTACCCGTGCATGGAAATGAACATGTTTGTATGAGAGCATAGCGAAAACAAGGCATAAAATGTTAGAGACTCAATATATCCAACCTTCAACGTGAAGATTGGATTTATTGAAGATGGTGTAATTCATTTTAAGCCACAGTTATCGTAATTATCATCGTGCGACATGCCAACAATCGTGGGTCATATTCGGAGTTTGGGGTCAGATCCGTGTTCCCGTCTCCAATATGCCATGTGGCCAGGCAATGCCAATATTTATCTCTTTGCCTTCTCATTGCTACGTTTTCAATGTATTTCATTCATAACTGAACTTTGTCGGCAAAGATCTGCGAATAATAAAGAACATATATTGGCAGCAAACAGGAGCCATAAGAATCAACAACCTGATAAGAAGAAGGGCGTCATGCAAGGTTGTGTAATATCTCCTGGTTTGTTCTCATTGCACAGTGAACAAATAATGAGAGCTACAGAAAATGTGTCAGGGATCCTGGTTGGTGGATACATAAATAACTTACGTTAAGTAGATAACACCAACAGGAAATGATAGATACAGTAGTTGTAGATACAGTAGTTGTAGATACAGTAGTTGTAGACAGTGAAAACATGGGCCTTTGTTTTAATAATAGAAAACCAGACAGTGGTGATAGCAAATGAACAATCAAACTGCAATCAAAGTAAATGACGTTATTTTGGGGCAAGTGCAGAAATTCAGATATCTAGGCACATGGATAACAACAGATGAAAGATGCATCACAGAGATATAGAACATAATAGGACCAGCAGAAACAACATTCTATCAAATGAAGAACGTTTTGTGCAATAAGTTGTTGTCCTTGTAAGTTAGAAAACGAGTTCTTGCATGTTACATAGAACCAATTTTAACATACGGCTGCGAATCTTGTACAGTTAACAAACAGGCGAAGTAATCCATGGAAGCCTTATGACGTGGTTTAACTGAAATTAGATGCATATCCTTTACAGAACGTAGCACTCAACTCCAACATCATTTGGCTGATCGTGATTCCTTGGCAAATTTACGTTCAGTAGTTTGCTATTACTTGATTTAATAGAAGAATTATGCATATTAATTCGACAGCCAAAATAAGCAATCTGGACGTTTTGAGGGAAGCTGAGTCGCAAAGACAACTTACCGCAATCATCAGAAAGAGACAGTCATCGTTTTTTGGCCACATTATGATAGGGCAAAAACTGGAACATGTCGTGAAAACAGGAAAGATTTGCGGAAAGAGAGATACAGGAAGACAACGTGAGGAGATTCTTGACCGTATTATGTCATGGCACGAAAGGCTGTCAACCCACAAACTGATCCAAGTTGTCGGGGATCGCAATTTGTGGAGAGGCATGAACGCCCACGCCAGCCGGCAAGACATTGGCTGATGCTGATGACGAATTGCCCAAGACCTTGACTTTCTAGGTCTAGTTTGTATAATGAATTTATGATATTCACTGTTTCTTTAGGGAATGCCGCATTTGTTTTCCTGTCCTCGCATAGTATCCCTTGCATTTTTATCAGGGACCACATTCCCACTGTTGCTAGATGCCTGGTTTTTGTTTGCTTACAACTTCAAGACTCTTTGTCTCAGCTGACAGCTGAATTTAACAAACATGTTTTTCATCTTTAAAACGCTACCTTCGCTCTGGCGACTCTTTTTATAATGCCTACAAGTAACCCAAGGTAAAGTTTTCATAGAACTGCACAAGACAAACTCTATTGGTCTCTACAAACCAACACTTATGTAACATAGGAAATAGGTCCACGGTACTTGTGTGCATCGGGAAAAAGCAAAAATCAGATAAAGCACATCACATTACAACATTAAAACCACAGGCACGCTGTGGTTCGAACCCGCTACGTCAATGTTTCCCTGATCAACAAGTCTATATTTGGCCGTCATCTTCACGTCTGGTTAGTTAATCTAGCTATCAAATTCAGTTAAAGTTACTGTGGCAACTGACAGCAAATCATAAATTTGATTTGCTATTTTGGAAGAGATGCTGTGCTTTCGAGCCATCGAGCTGGAAAGTTGTTATGATTCTGATGAAAAGAATAATTTTATTAACACAGGAAAAGGTCACAAAGTATGTTTTTATTAGCTTTTAATTAGAGTATGATGCGACGTATGCGACATTCATAATGCAGGCACATGCGTTGAGTTATAACTGCTGTGTTCTCAAAATACTTTCTCTGAATATGAATTACCCCTTTACCGTGATTAGTCGATTCTGGCTACTCACAATGAACTCAAATTGCCAGTCTTTCGTAAATTAATTTATAACTCAAATTGCATTTTCTGCTCTTATGTCTGTTGACATCTTTCTTGTGTTCTTTATATGTTTAAAAACATGGTAACTGTCTCGTTATCATCACAGTTTTCATTTGCACCACTATCATCATCATCATCATCATCATCATCATCATCATCATCATCATCATCATCATCATCATCATCATCATCATCATCATCATCATCATCATCATCATCCTCATCATCATCATCATCATCAACATCATCATCATCATCATCATCATCATCATCATCATCATCAACATCATCATCATCATCATCATCATCATCATCATCATCATCACAATCAATATCATCATCTTCAGCAGCATTATCATTTCGATCTCCGCAGATAAGATTAGCGTTAGTGGATGGAATATTGGATAGCTAAGCCACTGACATAACCAAATTATCTCACACTCCCATTTTATAATTCTTTTAGCAGTGCACTTTTTATATTAAAATGTTCCAGGACTTTTTTAAATGTGGCTTTATTCCTATTAACGAAGCTCGGCTTAGTCTATAAACTGTCTACTGTCTAAACTGTCTTTCTCTTGTCTACCAAACAAATACTGATTACCGTCTCCTAGTCCCATTACTCAGTCCATGACCTTTATAAAACGTCTGTTAATCATTGATAGATTTATCAGACCTCACAGCTGATTGCGTACAGCACCGAGATGTCGTGGCTTGCCGATAATTTCGCACACGTCCACTTCCCGACATGGAGCATAATATTTCTAAATGTATGCCAAAACTTGAAAACGTCGCAGTGCTTGAGTACTCTCCATAACTATGTACTGTTTACAGTAATCGATCTGGCTGGGTCAGACTTACTTATGGGTAAGGTGATGACATAATCTTGTTTTGGCAAACACAATGTGGACTGCAATGTTTACCCATTGACATTATTTGGCTTAGTCCAATCAGAACAGTCTGCACTACTCCAGAGGATCATGAACTTTATTATAAAGCACTAGCTATAGGGTATAATTAATGTGCAGCTCCATGCCATTACGAAGATTACTATATATAACGCAGAATCGACAGAAATCGTAGAAATTACGCGACAGAAGTGCAGATACATAATATCGTTAAGAGTTAGGCAAGGATGAGAACTCTACAGGTGTTAGCAGGTTAAAACATGGTCGAAATGACTAGATCCACGTAGCTCTAGGAAAAGTTAGATTATTATTACTCCTTTGAGCAGGACAGCAGCGGAAGGCACACCAGAACGATTGATTCTAAATAAATAAATGGAATACCCGTTATTAATATGAATTAGTGCAATGATTTAGGAATAAATGAAGTGGATGTAATGCAAAGCCAGACTGATATATGTATTGCAATTTTTATAATGCAAGAATGTTGAATCGTGGAACATATTAGTGCCTTTAGGGTGTTAATATATAATGTGGAATTGTAGCACGTAGAGTTTGGCAGTGACACATTATGCGTATAGAACATTATTTTTATGGCCGTTTGTCAATGTCCATTAAATTATAGCAACATGAAGCGGTGTTCTAGCTGACAGCTCGTTGTTACCAGTTTCTACGGCTAAATAAAGAAGCAGTAAGCTAATTCACCTCTAACACCAGCTGCTATTGACCACTTCTATAGAAATCAAAAGCCAGCAATGTGTGACTGGGCTTGTAAAAAGCTAACGTTGGGCCATCATTGACTGTGAATATGATATGCTAACTATGGGTCATCATTGTCTGTGAATGTGAAATCGGCATCACAGACTGTGCTTGTAAAGTGCTAACTATAGGAGAACACCGACTCAGTCTGTAAAGTGGTAACTAAGGAGGATCATCAGCTAAGAATGTAAAGTGCTAATTTTCGGGGTAATAATATCGACAATGAATGTGAAATGCAAAATACAAGGTTTCATGGATTGTGCCTGTGGGCTGGCCCTGCCATCCCGACAGCAAGGAAGATATGAAGTTAGCCGTACATCCCTATAAAGAGACCAGAAGGCAGTTCGAGGCGATTACCCGCCTAACAAACATAGACAAGGCGCAATTGTAGAGCCAAATGAACTAATTAATCAGGAATGGGAAAAGGGCAAGCGACAGACAAACAGATACATACCTGGGTAGCTTCGGGATTAGAACACAGGCCTGAAACAAGAATGTGATCATGTGAGATGAAACCCTGACTGCTGACTCTTATCCACATGGTACATGATGATGAGGATGACCAGTATGGTTTCTGAAGCCCACTTGTGTCCTTTTAGCTCGCATGGGTGTAAATCAATTCCTGTGCATGTATTGATCTTATTACTAAGCGCTAACAAGCTACGAACCGTGTTTAAAAAATAAAACCGTTTAGTTTTTAGCTGGTTAGCATTTGCCCAGACTGTTTGAGATGAGCTACTTCAAGTTCCTGTCCCGCGAAATCAGTTCTGAGAAGATGGCGAGGACTCTACACAGAATTGAATCTCTCATATTCAATTATTCTTCAACAATTAAATGAAAGGAGAACAGCTAGACTGAGAGAATAGCGAAATAAATCAATTATTGTTGTTTTCTCATCCCTTGCTTTGCCTCGGAGAAAAGCAGGAGAAACATGCTGTGAATAAAGATATAATGCAATAATCATGAATGTTGCTGTATGCTGCATCAATCATGACGGCATATCAATAGTACAACTGTAACAACAGCAACGACAACTTTAAAGCAACATATTACGACTAGAAGTGATACTTCAAGCACGACTTATACAGTAACAAGAGTTATAACAACAACAACAACAACAACAACAACAACAACTACTACTACTACTACTACTACTACTACTACTACTACTACTACTACTACTACTACTACTACTACTACTACTACTACTACTACTACTACTACTACTACTACTACTACTACTACTACTACTACTACCACCACGTCCACGAGGGGAAGCCAATAAGTAAGTCACAAATGGCTGTAGAAAAATAACCAAATATGATAACAATTTGAAACAAGTTTATTTTTATACATACATTGTCTCTTTATTTCTCAATATAATTTCCACCAACATTGATGCACTTATCCCAGCGTTTTATCAGTCCTCCCAAACCGGCTGCATAGAACTGCGTGCTCTGTTTTCTAAACGACGTTTTCACTTCACGTTTAAATTCAGCGTCATTCGCGAAATTAGTTAGTTAGTTGCGGTTCCAACTTCACGGCAACGGGTCATCCCCATTATGCTCCGTTCCTGTGCCAGTGAATACCACACAAATGCTCCTCTCTGCCCTATGTGAACAATGGAATAGACAGAGTATCGGCAAGCCAACAGCCCGCACAGGTACACTGTGCATAATGCCGCCGCCAGAATGCCAACACAAAAGATCTCCACGAGAAATAGAGTTCATTGTCGATGGAAACGGCAGTCACCAGAAAGACTTCATTGACCCGGGTTTTATCCCATATGGCTCGGTGTCTTTCCGCAGGGCAACCCGTCGAAAGAGCCGCACAAAACACGACTCCCAGGAGTCTCCTGAAAAATGCACTCGTGAACCGAAAAGGCAAACCAGTCAATCCAGCAACAGCCGGCGTCCATCGTTCCGAACATGCAGTTCACGCTACAAACTTCGAACAGATGTAAAAGCATTCCACGCGAAGTTCACATCTCACAGTGTCGCGCCACGCACTCACTCAGTAGCAGGGCGACGGAACCATAGCTTCCTTAGTAGCCTCTTACGATGTGCATGGTAGGCAACAGTGTCACTATTCTTTGCTCCAACCGTAAGGGCCCCGGCAACACATTCGCGAAATGTCTCCCGCCAAGGTGGGTTTTCAGTGGACCAAAGAGGTGGAAATCGTTAGGGACTAAGTTGGGGCTGTAAGGTGGATGTTGCAGAACTTCCAACCGTAGCTGGTTAATTTTCTGAGTTAATTGAGCCGTATGGCATTGTCATGAAGAAGTAACACTCCTCTAGTCAGCAGTCCTGAACGTTTTCTTCGAATTGCATCATGAAGCGTCGATAGACCTTCACAGTACGATTCAGAATTCACATTGTCACCTTTCCTCTTGAAATTGGTTAAAAGCACTTTTTGACAATCCCAGAATACTGTCAGCATAACCTTCCCTGCTGATGGTGTAACCCTGAATTTTGGTACACAAGACGAAGAAGGATGTTTTCTACCCAGCTATCCACCGCTTTACGGGACAAACATTTGTCAGCATACACAGGAAGCATTTCCTTATGAATGTCCTTTGCAGGCAGACCTTTTGCCTACAAAAAAACGCACAACAGCACGTTGGTCTTTGGTTGTACACTCCGTAAGTACGGTACTGTTCCATTAAACTATTTTTGATTTTTTTCATTGCAATATCAACATTAGCCGGCTCCGTGGCTAAAGGTTTTCGAACGCAGTTCGTGAACCGGGTACCAGGCGTTCGAAGCTCAGCTGCGACCAATTTGTGCAGCAGACCGTGTCGCGTTGTGTTATAATGTGCTGGTATGGCAGCTGGTCTTTCAGAAAGCAATGGCAATCTACTGAACGTAACACTTGCCTAGTACATCAACAACAGCTGGAAAATGCTGGTGTTGACTGCAACGTCCCGTAAGGGATACGCAACTTTTAAAAAAAAGTACAGTCGCCATTTTGTTTATGCGCTGCCCTGCAGTTGTAAAAATTAGGCCTTTAGGTTGCTGTCTTGGCAAACTTGTTAGACAAGAAAACCTACCTGCGGGTAGATAGAGCTCGCTACCTGGATATAATCTGTCTAGAGCAGGGGTGTCAAACTCAATCGCTCAGCGGACCAAAACTCATATCACACGTAAGGTTGTGGGCCGAACAGGATAAACATTAAATCAGCAGAAAATTAAAAATTAAAAAAAAATATTAATATAAATTAAAACAGAAAAATGTTTTAATAATAAAAAATCGTTGGTATACACATTTTTACTCTTATGTCAGTTTGTTAGAGCACGATGTTTAGCATCTTTTCTTGGCTACAAGTCCGTTTATGTTGGGAGTAATGATCTGCGTCATTGAGCTTTCACAGCAGCTTAAGTTTGTGATTTTGCTTTGGTGAAAATCATCTGCAGTGATGTTAGATGCCTCTTCAATTCTTCTACCTTCTGTAGCTTCTGCTCTGCATTCAGGCTGTTTAACTTGTCTTGATGTTTAGTCTCGTAGTGCCGTCTCAGATTATATTCTTTGATCACAGCCACATTATCTCCACAAATTAGACACACAGGTTTACCGCCAAGATTAGTAAACATATATTCAGCCTCCAAGCGGCTATTTGAAAGGCTCTGTTTTCAAAATCAACTTTTCTCTTGATCATTTTAAAGGCACCATGAAGCATCGATGGAACTTCATAGTACGATTCAAAATTCACATTGTCACCGTTCTTCTTGAAATTGGTTAAAAGCACTCCTTGACAATCCGAGAACACTGTCAGCATTACCTTCCCTGCTGATGGCGTAACCCTGAATTTTTGGACACAAGGTGAAGAAGGATGTTTTCTACCCAACTGTGCACCACTTTACGGGACAAACATTTGTCAGCATAAACAGGAAGCATTCCCTTATGAATGTCCTT
>OY992880.1:85534290-85564290 GCA_963921405.1 Cepaea hortensis | reverse complement strand
ACTTGAATATAGTTAAAGCCAATGTAATAACTGAAACTATATGTTGTTTATAGCAAGGAGACATGTCTGATATTTTCTTTCTTCCTGATTCCTCTTCGCACACCTTCAGATGTCAATATGTATACTTGAAAATTCAGTAGCAGTTAACTTAAACTGGTCATCTTCATAGGTTGTCTTCAAATGGCCCGGGTGTTGGTGAAAATTGTTTTCTACGTTCTGCACATGATGGACACACATGCCACGAATGTTTAGGCGTTAATTTATTAGTTCCACAGTATCGCCTACCTTTGGTTTGTTATACTTGAAGTATTTCAGCCTTGTGCGTCCTGTATGTGTTTTATCTATAGCTCCCTCACCACAATAAACAATCAAAATAAAACACAAGTGACAGTTAATATAATAAACAATAGATATGTGCTAGCTGTTGCAAAGAAACATCCATCCATCGTGTGCCATGCCGATAAGCGTGGGTGGTCATGTTTCGCCATCTCACTCGATCACCAGAGTCGTGGATCAACTCCGTATTCCTGTCTCGACCATGCCATGCGGCCAAGCCATCCAGGTATTTACTTCTCGGTCTTCCCCTTGGTCTCCTCCCTTCGATCTTGCCAGTCGTCACCAAGATCTCCAATTCATTTCTTCTCATAACATGCCCAAATAATTTTGACTGTCTATGTCTAATGACTCTAAACAGTTTACGATCTTCATTTGTTTCTTGAAGGACTTGTTCATTGGTTTTTCTGTCTGTCCATGGTATTCTTTGCATTTTCCTCCGAAACTACATTTCCACAGCCATCAGCTGTTTTTCAGCTTGACTGCTCATTGTCCACGCTTCACATCCATACAAAAGTACAGGTTCTTTCTATGTAGCACTTCAACACTCTTTTTCTCGTTTCAGTTGATATTTTTTTATTGGTCAGTATGTTTTTGCAAAGAAACAATAGCGTCAGTTATTCATGAAAGATAAATACCGAGTACCATAAACTAATCAACGAAACGCGTGTGATTGAGGAGTTTAAAGTTAACGGTAAGCAAAAGAAATACACACTTGGGGAAGTATATATCGTCAGAGGAATAGTCTGACAGATGTCTGTGACGACAAACTCCCAAGGGAATGCCAAGTAGATTAGTTCAGAAAATAGATGGAGGTCAGAGGTCAGATGGTAATCAATTGATGTCTCTTTGTATCTAAGAAATACATTTCCAGCGTGATCCGGGTTTTCTGACAAGAAAACCACAAGTCAATGATGGCTGCTTCCGGCCTTGTTGTGTTCTAAACTGCCAAGAACCTCATCCGTGTCTCATTGGGGCTTAGAACTTAAGTGGTTCGTTCCCGACATTCTTTTTCTTCTTCTTGCGTTCGTTATTTCATGTTTACACCAACAGTCAAGTTCTCAGGATATAGTCAACAGCTTTTTGGAGTTCCTATTGTGTTTCATACATCTTTGAATGCAGTACGATCACAATAGGTTAGTATTCCATGTTTAGCTGGCTTTGTAGGGGAAAATACTGGAGAAGTTCTGCAGTGTTTTTTTTTCCATACTGCTCGTGTGAGCACATTGTGAGCTAAGGCGTGTACATTTGATTGTTCAGTTTGTTATCATCTGTCCGAAGCCTCAAAAGGTGTACCTTTTCCTGCTGGTCAAAAAAAAAAAAAAAAAAAAGTTGCAGTCGTTGTTCCGGTTCTGTTCTGTGAACGGATAATTCTCTGTTTTCCCCCTCCTAATAGTTTAGTTTAGTTAGTTAGTCGAGGTTTCAACTTCACGGCAACAGGTCGTCCCCATTATGCTCCATTCCTGTGCCACTGAATATCACACAAAATGCTCCCCACTACCCAATGTGAAAAATGGAATAGACAGGAGTCTCGGCAATCCAACAGCCCTCACAGGTACACCGTGCATAATGCCGCCGCCAGAATGCCAACACAAAATCCATCCACGAAAACTACAGTTCATCGTCGATGGACTCGGCAGTCACCAGAATGACCTCCTAACAGTTCTGTGTCCTTCTCTTCACATCCGCCACCTTTCTTGCTAAGTTGTTCAGCCCTCTCCGGGTACACGACAGGGGTACCCAGGGGTACACCATTCAAATATTGTTCGTTTTGTAGCCTCTACCTTGCCAAGTTCACTTTTCACATATTACAAATGTGTCATTCTTAAGGACTTTCAGCGCCTACAGAGCATTTGTGAACAAGACCGCCTGATAAGTCAGAGCTGTAGTCATTGATCATTCTGGCAGCCTGATCTAGGGCTTTCATCTCAGCAGCGAGTTTGAACAGAGAGTCCCCATGCGAATGTATCTTACTTCATACTTGTTGTCTAGACATGAGGTATATATTTCTGCACCTACATTCTTAACTGCACTGACTGCCGATTTACCTATACATGCATGTATAGATGACTATTGGGGAAGGTTATCTTGAATCATACTATTATATTAATGTGTAGTTGTTATAGTAGCTTACTAGGAGCCGTGATGGCCTACGGGCTAGACACACACCAGCCTGCCCTGTGGCAAGAGTTCGATCGGCGTCGAGGCGGAATCGTATGGCTTAAACTCACTGAGGTCCCCATGTCGACCCAGCCTAAAACAGAAAAGAAACGCCGAGGGAAGTAAAGGCGGCCGACGTATACTGACCACATCAGCCAGCGAGTGTCGATTAGTCTTTATAAACGTGTACCCAATGCGCCTTTAGAGGCTTGACAGGGTCATTTACTCACTGTTGTAGTTTACTGATAGCGTTAGTTTGTGTTATTAATGTATTCCTTCACATAGGATTGGGTCTTTGTACAAAACGATTGTTTTCCTACGTTATGACACGTTTCGTTTTGTAGTATGATCGGGGTTTGTCGGGTAGGAGCGAAAAAACGGTAGGCCCAGTGTGCTACTTGGGCATGTTGATATCCCACAGCAGGAGGAATTCGACAATCATCATGGCAACATTATTAGATGGAACAAATATAGGGTGCATTTTTAATGACTGTGCAGTGTTTGAAAACATTGCCGGTCAAAGTTTTGTATTAACCCTCTGTAAAGTTCATGCAACATTATAGGTAAATACAAAACTTGGACCGGCAATATTTATTTTATTATAAATAAAGCCTGTACCAACCCAATGGTGGATGGAGCCAGTGACCTTTGACTGGACCTGTGTAATGGAGGTATGTCTTATGAAGTTTATGCGGAAGTCGTTAAACACTGATCTCTGGGTTAGATACATACATAAATTATTGCGCCGTACTCCCCTTCAAGACGAAGAAGAATGCAGGGTAGGGGTAGACGTAGAAGAATTAAAACAAAAAGAAGGAGATGATGATGATAATGATTATGAAGAAGAAGATGATCATGATCGTAGAGAAAATGATGCTGTGGTATATTTATGAGTATATCAGTATAATATAATATAAGTATATATAATATATATAATATATGTATATATTAATATTATATTTATACCGTAGTACACTTATAAGAAACAAATCTTACACTAGATCCGATTCCTAGCGTTCTCCGATCAGGGCGAAAACAGAAAGTAGCCTTTTGCAAGATGAAAAACATACTGACCAATAAAAAGATATCAATTGAAACGAGATATAGAGTGTTGAAGTGCTACATGGAACCTGTACTTTTGTATGGATTTGAAGCGTGGACAATGTGTAGACAAGCTTAAAAACACCCGATTGCTGTAGAAATGTTATTTCTGAGGAACATGCAAAGAATACCACGGACAGACAGAAAACCCAATGAAAAAGGCCTTCAAGAAACAAATGAAGATCGTACACTGATTAGAGACATTAGACGTAGACAGTCAACATTTTTTGGGCATGTTATGAGAAGAAATGAATTGGAGAACTTGGTGACAATTGGCAAGATCGAAGGGAAGAGACCAAGGGGAAGACCGAGAAGTAAATACCTGGATGGCTTGGCCACATGGCATGGTCTAGATAGAAACACGGAGCTAATCTACGACTCTGGTAATCCAGTGAGATGTCAAAACATGACCGCCCATGCTTATCGGCATAGCACATGATGCATAGAGTACATTTTGCTTTTGATGTGCCTCATTTTTGCTTTGAACGTCCTAGTATTTGTTGCTTTGCGGGGACACTAACCACTAAAATAACACTGCTCGTGAAAGTAGAATGTCCGGAAACTGAAGAAACACAGTGCAATTAACTGCGATCAATTAAAGAAAGGAATTCCTGAACACTGCTCCGGCCTTTCAATCTTCCTGTCACGTGAAGCATGCTTAACAGAAACCAACAACTTGCAGTGTAAGAGAACAAGGCTTCTCAAACCGTGTTGGTGTGTGGGTTAGTTTGGTACTGGGTTGCCGTCGGGGGACTTGTAGCTGCGAGGTTATGGCGTCAGTCACAGGTTCACGTGACACCTGGTTCTATCTCGCACACGGCTGGGAATTATTTCAACTCGTATGTAATGATATCACACGGCACCCTGCCCTCTTGGGTACTTAGATCCGATTCCTAGCGTTCTCGGATCGGGGCGAAAACAGAAGCTATCGTAATGCAAGTTGTGCACATTACAATGCAACAGCATTTAGAACCATCAAAGAGTAGGCCGAAAAGATACCTCTTTGGCAAATTATATGGAAAGGCAGCCTACCTACGGCTAAATAGAGCTCGTTAGCATGAATGGGCTCTATCTAGAGGAAGCAAACCTTATACTAAAGCTTGCCGAAGGCGGACACGCTGTCCCCTGAGTGTATACGTAGGTGTGAAGCATTTCCCTCGGAACAAGAACGAAGAAGAGGAAAGATCACTGCCATTGCTCACAGGCTATTCCCCATCATTAGTGTGTTTTGTGAAAAAAATATTCATTCCATAGCGAGAATCTGATCAGGCGTGCTTGAGAAATAGGTGAAAGACGTACCTTCAGACCACCCCCAGACCCGCCCCTGGAGACCCTTCTCATAACATGTCAGATACCGTTGTATGAGGCGCTGGACGCCGTTAAGAGTCAGCGACTGATAAGAGGAAAATCATGGATGGCTCAGGCGGAGGAAGCGATCAGACAGGTGTGCGTCTTGGGGAACATTAGGCGAGGAGAGAGGTGGGTTAAAGTACCAGCGGAGCAAACAGACTTGTGCAGAGTTATAATCACATTGAGCCGGGAGTGCAGGGAGTGGCCAGCAGGGGCCACGGAAGTGGAAATCCAGCAACTAATTCAGGATAATGCTCGCTCTTCACATATGGGTCGGTGTTGAGAGGTAGGAAAAGTGCCGGGGGGTTCATAGCAAAAGCTAATGGTCGACGTTTGGCGCAGGAGAGCCTGGCATATGATACCACAACATCTAGCTTAAGAATGGAGGTGGAGGCGGTCAGTGCAGCTTTCCGCTGGATGGAGAATACGATACACACACACACACACACACATCGTGATTGTAACTGACTCAGAAAGCATGCTGGGGAAGGTGAGGACAGGCAAGCTTCGGGCAGAGCGGCTTGCTTCGCTTCTGAGGTCACGGGTGGCAAGCATCGCCGGGATCTTTTCTCCAGGGCATTCCGGTGTGTTGGGGAATGAACAGGCGGACAGATTGGCTGGCTCTGCAAAACTTGGTGGTGTATTGATGCATGACAAGGCAGACGTGGTTGCGGCCTTGTGGGAGCACGTGTACACTTCGGAGGATCAAATGGATCACCATGGTCTGGCAAGAACGAGACAGCGAGGAGTGACGAGGGGATTTGGCCGACGCTCGACGCTCAGAATAAGGTGAGACGGACATATAATCAGATTGCTACTGGTACTACTGGTGTTGGAACTCTTCGCTGGCTACTGAGGATGGGGACGGAGTGCTTATGGGAATGCCCCGAATGCTGTGATGTCGGTTCCTAAATCAATCAATCAATCAATCAATCAATCAATCAATCAATCAATCGTGTCATATAGGCGTCCCTCTGAAACCCCAAACCCTGTTCCGAAAACCTTTGATTGTAAGTTGCATTGCAAATCATCGGTATATAACGCTGGTAAAGTGGGTAGCCGCGGTAACACAGCTACTAACACGTGTGCCTGCCGGCCCGATGATCGTATATTCGAATCCTTAACGAGGCGTGGATTGTTTTCCCCATTAGCCTAGACTACAAGAGAAACCCAACATAAACTGGGTATCAGGACACGTCCTGGGAACTAAAGAGGACTGGTGTTGTAATGACAAATTCTCGTTTGTAGTTAAACTATACAAGGCTAGGACCATAAACTCATTACATGTCACGTCGCGGAACAGGTCCTTTACTTCAGTGTATCAATACTGTAACATTATGTTTATACTATGATACACTGCACTACTTCTTTCAATGTAATAGAAAAGGCATAGGAGTTTGAACAGTACAACAACAGCGGTTAATTTTAGAATACTAATACCGTATTACAGATACATTTAAACTAACAGCACACACATTTAAACTAACAGTTCAATATGGCGGTCGGAAGTTTAAAAGGCATTGAATTAAAGTGGATCAATTTTAATTGCATGGGATTTTGACACGTATGGCTTGGTCTGTTTCCATGAGCGGCCTGTTAAAATCTTCTCACGGATCCCCAAATCCATAACTCCAGCGACAAACTACAGGGGTGTCTGAAGAAACAAAGTATTGACCTTTTAACTGAAGAACTGAGTCCGAAAACAAACCCACGAACGTGGTAGCGTGAGGTGGTCAGCGTGGCTCACGTTTGCACCGGAAATACCGATGGCTACTCACAGTTACAGAAATTGTGTGGGGAAACTGGATTCACAAGTCGGGTCTGGTTGAGTCACAACAATGGCCAAGTTGATTTATGTAGTTAAAAGTTAGTTGCATATCCTGTACAGGATGTTGCAATCAACCCCAGCATTTGTTTGGCTGTTTGTGAATTCTTGGCAAGTTTATGATCAGTAGTTTGCCATTGTTTTCTGAACGACCATCACTCATATCTTTGTATACGAAATCACCGCAAGGTCTTCTGCTTCCAAATCGTCCGCAGCTGCGTTTCGAACATGTTATGAGGGATTACGACTTGCGTCCGTAAGGATTTATAAAGACAGGGGAATATTCCATACGTTTGGATCTGTTGTAGCAATTCCTTGCTTGCAATCCTAAAATTCCCGAAATAGGAAGAGTTCACTAAGTGTTTTGAGACCCGCTGCGCTAGAAGAATAATGAGATCATCATAATTGGTTGGGGAAATGAAAAGCTTTAACGGGGCGGTATTAACGCAGTGTAGCAAGAAAAAAATACAAATCGTTAGAAGAATAGAACCCCCCCCCCCCCCCCCTCCCCCCTAAAAAAAAAATCTGGTTTCTATGAAAAAAGAACTGCGGGCATTTGTTGACATGGAATTGAAAGATAATACGATGGAACAATGTGGGATAGACTTCGTGGAATGACAGACTCAATATGGGACGAAAATACAAACACTGCGTTGTCTGTTGTTAGACATAGACAACCCGAGATCATTTGTTCATCATTTCCCAAGACATGACAACTGATTATGACTTGCGTTGTGTGTATTCAACCAGAAAGCATATGTAGCACACGGAGTAATCATGACAGCATGGCGGGTGCGTGACGGTGAACGAGAACTGTTCAGATGTGCACATATGCTATGTCACAGCTTTGTTGAAATGAATAGCTTCTCCCTCGGGGCACTTTTATTGTCAACGGCGAAGAAAGTTAATTAACGTTGATATAATAAACTTGATATTAACATGGTCTCTTAAATATAATTCATTATATCTTCTTATATATAAAAAAGGATCTCCGTCCAAATGTATGTCCTTTATGCGTTCGCGAACGGCTCATCCGATTGAGATGAAATTTTCTACACGCCTTCCTTTCAATCCAGCGCTGCCAACTGTGATATTTTGTTAGTGTGAAATCGCCTGCTTACTCAGTATTATTTCATTTTTCATTTTTCATCATAATTTCATATATCTCAGGGGGCCTAACTCTGTAAAAGTTATTTCAAGGGGAATAACTTTTCTGTATAACTTATAGTCATATTGTGGCATCGTTTTCAAAGATTTATAAACTCTTTGTCCATAGTTATGTACCGGCATATGAGTTATAATAAATAATGATACAATCTGTAAGGCATTTTCAAAGTTTTCATAAAAATAATGCACAATGCATAACATTGTAACTCATATTTTTTTGCTTAAGAAGTTACTGTAGTCATGCAGGTGAAAAGAAAGAGTTTTCATTAAAAATAATGGATGGTGTGTGGAAGGACATTCTTTTAAGTTACTTTTTTTGTTGTATGAATTTAATGAGAACTTATATGACTACTTATATGAATTAAATGAGATGCTCCCCACCAGGGACTGGGCGAAGCCGGGCAGGGTCAGGCAGACAGATAGACAGACAGACAGACAGATAGATAGTCGGGAACGGGAACTTATATGACTACTTATATGAATTAAATGAGATGCTCCACACCAGGAGCTGGGCAATGCCGGGCCGGGTCAGACAGACAGACAGACAGACAGACAGACAGATAGTCGGGAACGGGAACTTATATGACTACTTATATGAATTAAATGAGATGCTCCCCACCAGGGACTGGGCGAAGCCGGGCAGGGTCAGGCAGACAGATAGACAGACAGATAGACAGACAGATAGACAGTCGGGAACGGGAACTTATATGAATTAAATGAGATGCTCCACACCAGGAGCTGGGCAATGCCGGGCAAGGTCAGACAGACAGACAGACAGACAGACAGACAGACAGACAGACAGACAGACAGACAGACAGACAGACAGACAGACAGACAGACAGTCAGTCAGTCGGTAACGGGAACGGGAACTTATATGACTACTTATATGAATTAAATGAGATGCTCCCCACCAGGGTCTGGGCGAAGCCGGGAGTAGTTAGAAAGGCGCAAAACGGGTAGTATTTGCCGGAGCCTCCGGCAATTGACCTTGACCTCGGCTGATTTTCACTCCCCCTCGGTCAAATAGTTGGGTGGTGTAAGGGGTGATATCTAGGTCATATCTAAGGGCGATAATTCTAAGATTTTATGTTTCTAAGGGCAGATAACTATTGAGTGGGTGTATAAAAATTTTAATTAATTATTAAAAAATAAAATAAAATAAATAAAAAATAAAACTAAATAACGACGGGGTGCGGGGTGGTGGAGAGGGGGTGAGCTCGTGGGGTGACGCTAGGTGATTTGGGTTTAAACACTATCATCACAGGGTTACAAATGAAAACCTTAAAATGTAATGATGGTCGATATTATTGATGTTAGCGGGTATAGCTTAGTGAAATTCATTGGTTAGGGATGGGTAGCGGCTATTAGTGCTATGTAGAGTGTCGTAGTGGCATATACACTATCATCACAGGGTTACAAATGAAAACCTTAAAATGTAAAGATGGTCGATATTATTGATGTTAGCGGGTATAGCTTAGTGAAATTCATTGGTGAGGGATGGGTAGCGGCTATTAGTGCTTTGTAGAGTGTCGTAGTGGCATATACACTATCATCACAGGGTTACAAATGAAAACCTTAAAATGTAAAGATGGTCGATATTATTGATGTTAGCGGGTATAGCTTAGTGAAATTCATTGGTGAGGGATGGGTAGCGGCTATTAGTGCTTTGTAGAGTGTCGTAGTGGCATATACACTATCATCACAGGGTTACAAATGAAAACCTTAAAAAGTAAAAATGGCCGATAATATTGATTGCAGCGGGTATAGCTTAGTGAAATTTGTTGGTAAGGGGTGGGTAGCGGCTAGAAGTGCTTTGTAGAGTGTCGTAGTGGCCTATACACTATCATCATACGGGGTACAAATGAAAACCTTAAAAAGTAAAAATGCCCGATAATATTGACTGTAGCGGATATAGCTTAATGAAATTCGTTGGTAAGAGGTGGGTAGTGGTTATTAGTGGTCTGTAGAGGGTCACCGTGGCTTTTTTACTATCATAACACGTGTTACAAATGAAACCCTGAAAGCTAAAGATCGCTGATTGTAATGGATATAGTGGAGTATCATTCGGCGGTAAGAGGTGGGTACCAGGTATTAGTGGTCAAGCAAGGAAAATTTTAGGGAAAAGTGATTGTAATGATATGAGGATGCTTAAAGGGTGGTAAATTAGTGGTCAAGTAGTGGTCAAGTGTTGGTTAAGTGACGAAAATTTTAGGGAAATTTTAGGGAACAGTGATTGTAATGATATGGTGATGATTAAAGGATGGTAAATTAGTGGTCAAGCAGTGGTCAAGTAGTGGTCAAGTAGTGGTCAAGTGTTGGTTAAGTGACGAAAATTTTAGGGAAATTTTAGGGAACAGTGATTGTAATGATATGGTGATGATTAAAGGATGGTAAATTAGTGGTCAAGCAGTGGTCAAGTAGTGGTCAAGTGAGGAAATTTTAGGGAAAAGTGGTTATAATGATATGGTGATGATTAAAGGGTGGTAAATTAGTGGTCAAGTAGTGGTCAACCAATGGTCAAGTAGTGGTCAAGTGGTCGAGTGACCACTTAAATTGTAGATGACGATGTCCCTAAGATTATGGTAGTGGTTAAAGTGATCGATGACATGGTCAAGTAGCGGTCAACCAGTGGTCAAGTGGTCGAATGAACACTTAAAAGGTAGAGAAAAGTACGTATATTGAAACGGTGATGGTAAAATGGTCGACAACGTGGTTAAGCAGTGGTCAAGTAGTGCTCAACCAGTGGTCAACCGCTCAAGTGAGAAAATTGTAGGGTATGGTACGTGTAGTGAAACAGAGATAAATAAATTAAGTAGTGACGTTGTCAAGTAGTGATCAAGTAGCGGGCAAGTACTGGTCAAATGGTCGAGTGACCACTTAAATTGTAAGGGAAAGTACGTGTAGTGAACCTGTGTTGGTTACAGTGATCGATGACGTGCTCAAGTAGTGGCCAAGTAGTGGTAAATGGTCGAATGACTACTTAAATTGTAAGGGAAAGTACGTGTAGTGAACCTGTGTTGGTTAAAGTGATCGATGACGTGCTCAAGTAGTGGCCAAGTAGTGGTAAATGGTCGAATGACTACTTAAATTGTCGGTGAAAGTAGGTATGGTGACATGGTGATGATCAAGAGTTGGTCAAGTGGTGCTCAAATATGGTCAAGTAGTGGTCAAGTAGTCGAATGACCACTTAAATTATAGGGTATGGTACGTGTAGTGAAACGGTGATGGTAAAATAAGTAAGGACATAGTCAAATAGTGGTCAAGTACTGGTGAAGTAGTGATCAAATGGTCGAGTGACAACTTAAATTGTAAGGGAAAGTACGTGTAGTGAACCTGTATTAGTTAAAGTGATCGATGACGTGCTCAAGTAGTGGCCAAGTAGTGGTAAATGGTCGAGTGACTACTTAAATTGTCGGTGAAAGTAGGTATAGTGACATGGTGATGATCAAGAGTTGGTCAAGTGGTGCTCAAATAGTGGTCAAGTAGTCGAATGACCACTTAAATTATAGGGTATGGTACGTGTAGTGAAACGGTGATGGTAAAATAAGTAAGGACATAGTCAAATAGTGGTCAAGTACTGGTGAAGTAGTGATCAAATGGTCGAGTGACCACTTAAATTGTAAGGGAAAGTACGTGTAGTGAACCTGTGTTGGTTAAAGTGATCGATGACGTGCTCAAGTAGTGGCCAAGTAGTGGTAAATGGTCGAGTGACTACTTAAATTGTCGGTGAAAGTAGGTATAGTGACATGGTGATAATCAAGAGTTGGTCAAGTGGTGCTCAAATAGTGGTCAAGTAGTGGTCAAGTAGTCGAATGACCACTTAAATTATAGGGTATGGTACGTGTAGTGAAACGGTGATGGTAAAATAAGTAAGGACATAGTCAAATAGTGGTCAAGTACTGGTGAAGTAGTGATCAAATGGTCGAAGGATCACTTAAATTGTAGGGTATGGTATGTGTAGTGACATGATGATGGTTAAAGTGATCGATGAAATGATCAAGACGTTATGCCGACTGCTAAGTTCAGAAAGTAATGTCCTTACTATCGGCAATTTCCCTGACAGGAGCGCCTCGAGCACTGATTTTGTATTGATCAATAGCACCTAGTGGTACAGTCGACACACATGGACAATAGTTACAGCCGGTCAAAGTTTCAACCGTCAAATAAGAAAATATGTTAGACAAAATATTAAAATTATTGGTCAAATACAGAAATATATCACCCAAACTTATAAAAAGTAGGAACATATGTTAACCAAATGGAAAATATCTTAGCCAAATAGGAAAATTTGTTAGCCAAATAGAAAAAATATTGACCACGTAACGATATATCTTGTCCACACTTATGAAAAGTAGGGAAATTTGTTAGTCAAATGAGAAAAAAGATTGACCAAGTAACGAAATACCCAAACCAAACTTATGAAAAGTACGAAACTTTGTTAAGCAAGTATGAAAAGGTATCGACCAAACAGAGAAATATATCACCTAAACTTATAAAAAGTAAGAACATATGTTAACCAAATGGAAAATATCTTGGCCAAATAGGAAAATTTGTTAGCCAAATGGGGAAAATATTGTCCAAGTAACGAAATATCCCCCAACAAACTTAGGAAAAGTACGAAACTTTGTTAAACAAGTATGAAAAGGTATCGACCAAACAGAGAAATATATCACCCAAACTTATAAAAAGTAGGAACATATGTTAACCAAATGGAAAATATCTTGGCCAAATAGGAAATATTGTTAGCCAAATAGAAAAAATATTGACCACGTAACGATATATCTTGTCCACACTTATGAAAAGTAGGAACATTTGTTAGCCAAATGGGGAAAATATTGTCCAAGTAACGAAATTTCCCCCAACAAACTTAGGAAAAGTACGAAACTTTGTTAAACAAGTATGAAAAGGTATCGACCAAGTAGAGAAATATATCACCCAAACTTATAAAAAGTAGGAACATATGTTAACCACAGAGAAATTACCTTGGCCAAATAGGAAAATTTGTTAGCCAAATGGGGAAAATATTGTCCAAGTGACGAAATACCCTCCAACAAACTTAGGTAAAGTACGAAACTTTGTTAAACAAGTATGAAAAGGTATCGGCCAAACAGAGAAATATATCACCCAAACTTATAAAAAGTAGGAACATATGTTAACCAAATGGAAAATATCTTGGCCAAATAGGAAAATTTGTTAGCCAAATGGGGAAAATATTGTCCAAGTAACGAAATATCCCCCAACAAACTTAGGAAAAGTACGAAACTTTGTTAAGCAAGTATGAAAAGGTATCGACCAAACAGAGAAATATATCACCCAAACTTATAAAAAGTAGGAACATATGTTAACCAAATGGAAAATATCTTGGCCAAATAGGAAATATTGTTCGCCAAATAGAAAAAATATTGACCACGTAACGATATATCTTGTCCACACTTATGAAAAGTAGGAAATTTTTTAGTCAAATGAGGAAAATATTGACCACGTAACGAAATACCCCCCAAAAAACTTAGGAAAAGTACGAAACTTTGTTAAGCAAGTATGAAAAGGTATCGGCCAAACAGAGAAATATATCACCCAAACTTATAAAAAGTAGGAACATATGTTAACCAAATGGAAAATATCTTGGCCAAATAGGAAAATTTGTTAGCCAAATGGGGAAAATATTGTCCAAGTAACGAAATATCCCCCAACAAACTTAGGAAAAGTACGAAACTTTGTTAAGCAAGTATGAAAAGGTATCGACCAAACAGAGAAATATATCACCCAAACTTATAAAAAGTAGGAACATATGTTAACCAAATGGAAAATATCTTGGCCAAATAGGAAATATTGTTCGCCAAATAGAAAAAATATTGACCACGTAACGATATATCTTGTCCACACTTATGAAAAGTAGGAAATTTTTTAGTCAAATGAGGAAAATATTGACCACGTAACGAAATACCCCCCAAAAAACTTAGGAAAAGTACGAAACTTTGTTAAGCAAGTATGAAAAGGTATCGGCCAAACAGAGAAATATATCACCCAAACTTATAAAAAGTAGGAACATATGTTAACCAAATGGAAAATATCTTGGCCAAATAGGAAAATTTGTTAGCCAAATGGGGAAAATATTGTCCAAGTAACGAAATATCCCCCAACAAACTTAGGAAAAGTACGAAACTTTATTAAGCAAGTATGAAAAGGTATCGACCAAACAGAGAAATATATCACCCAAACTTATAAAAAGTAGGAACATATGTTAACCAAATGGAAAATATCTTGGCCAAATAGGAAATATTGTTCGCCAAATAGAAAAAATATTGACCACGTAACGATATATCTTGTCCACACTTATGAAAAGTAGGAAATTTTTTAGTCAAATGAGGAAAATATTGACCACGTAACGAAATACCCCCCAAAAAACTTAGGAAAAGTACGAAACTTTGTTAAGCAAGTATGAAAAGGTATCGACCAAGTAGAGAAATATATCACCCAAACTTATAAAAAGTAGGAACATATGTTAACCACAGAGAAATTACCTTGGCCAAATAGGAAAATTTGTTAGCCAAATGGGGAAAATATTGTCCAAGTGACGAAATACCCCCCAACAAACTTAGGAAAAGTACGAAACTTTGTTAAGCAAGTATGAAAAGGTATCGGCCAAACAGAGAAATATAACACCCAAACTTATGAAAAGTAGGAAACTTTGTTAGCCAAAGTGAAAAAACCTAGGTCAAGTAAGAAAATTATGATAGCCAAATGTGAAAAGTGTCGGCCAAATACAGAAATTGCTCAACCAAACTTATAAAACGTAGGAAAATTGTTATTCAAACGGGAAAGCTATTGAACAACTAGGAAAATGTAATAGTCAAAGAAGAAGAATATTGAACAAGTAATGAAATATATCATTCAAACTTATGAAAAGTAGGAAGCCTTGATAACCAAATGTGAAAAATATCACTCAAAGAGAGAAATAGCTCGCCCCAACGTATAAAAAGTAGGAAAATTGTCGACCAAAGGGGGAAAAGTTAGACCAAATACAGAAATATCTCGACCAAACTTATAAAAATCTAGGAAAAAATAGTACCCAACACAACTAAAAGGCTGACTAAAGTTATAAATCCAAACTTATAAAAATAACCAAATAGGAAAACATATTGACCAAGTACAGACATATATCAATTAAACTTATAAACTTGTCGTCCAAAGTGATAAAAAACAAAGAAAGGCTGTCAGCCAGTCTAAGAAATAGGTATGGAAAAGTAAGTCGACCAAGACTACAGAAGTTATATTTTTATTTCCTTTTTTTTTCCCCTTTTTTTTTCTGAGCTTGGTCGACTTACTTTTCCATACCTATTTCTTAGACTGGCTGACAGCCTTTCTTTGTTTTTTATCACTTTGGACGACAAGTTTATAAGTTTAATTGATATATGTCTGTACTTGGTCAATATGTTTTCCTATTTGGTTATTTTTATAAGTTTGGATTTATAACTTTAGTCAGCCTTTTAGTTGTGTTGGGTACTATTTTTTCCTAGATTTTTATAAGTTTGGTCGAGATATTTCTGTATTTGGTCTAACTTTTCCCCCTTTGGTCGACAATTTTCCTACTTTTTATACGTTGGGGCGAGCTATTTCTCTCTTTGAGTGATATTTTTCACATTTGGTTATCAAGGCTTCCTACTTTTCATAAGTTTGAATGATATATTTCATTACTTGTTCAATATTCTTCTTCTTTGACTATTACATTTTCCTAGTTGTTCAATAGCTTTCCCGTTTGAATAACAATTTTCCTACGTTTTATAAGTTTGGTTGAGCAATTTCTGTATTTGGCCGACACTTTTCACATTTGGCTATCATAATTTTCTTACTTGACCTAGGTTTTTTCACTTTGGCTAACAAAGTTTCCTACTTTTCATAAGTTTGGGTGTTATATTTCTCTGTTTGGCCGATACCTTTTCATACTTGCTTAACAAAGTTTCGTACTTTTCCTAAGTTTGTTGGGGGGTATTTCGTCACTTGGACAATATTTTCCCCATTTGGCTAACAAATTTTCCTATTTGGCCAAGGTAATTTCTCTGTGGTTAACATATGTTCCTACTTTTTATAAGTTTGGGTGATATATTTCTCTACTTGGTCGATACCTTTTCATACTTGCTTAACAAAGTTTCGTACTTTTCCTAAGTTTTTTGGGGGGTATTTCGTTACGTGGTCAATATTTTCCTCATTTGACTAAAAAATTTCCTACTTTTCATAAGTGTGGACAAGATATATCGTTACGTGGTCAATATTTTTTTCTATTTGGCGAACAATATTTCCTATTTGGCCAAGATATTTTCCATTTGGTTAACATATGTTCCTACTTTTTATAAGTTTGGGTGATATATTTCTCTGTTTGGTCGATACCTTTTCATACTTGCTTAATAAAGTTTCGTACTTTTCCTAAGTTTGTTGGGGGATATTTCGTTACTTGGACAATATTTTCCCCATTTGGCTAACAAATTTTCCTATTTGGCCAAGATATTTTCCATTTGGTTAACATATGTTCCTACTTTTTATAAGTTTGGGTGATATATTTCTCTGTTTGGCCGATACCTTTTCATACTTGCTTAACAAAGTTTCGTACTTTTCCTAAGTTTTTTGGGGGGTATTTCGTTACGTGGTCAATATTTTCCTCATTTGACTAAAAAATTTCCTACTTTTCATAAGTGTGGACAAGATATATCGTTACGTGGTCAATATTTTTTCTATTTGGCGAACAATATTTCCTATTTGGCCAAGATATTTTCCATTTGGTTAACATATGTTCCTACTTTTTATAAGTTTGGGTGATATATTTCTCTGTTTGGTCGATACCTTTTCATACTTGCTTAACAAAGTTTCGTACTTTTCCTAAGTTTGTTGGGGGATATTTCGTTACTTGGACAATATTTTCCCCATTTGGCTAACAAATTTTCCTATTTGGCCAAGATATTTTCCATTTGGTTAACATATGTTCCTACTTTTTATAAGTTTGGGTGATATATTTCTCTGTTTGGCCGATACCTTTTCATACTTGCTTAACAAAGTGTCGTACTTTTCCTAAGTTTTTTGGGGGGTATTTCGTTACGTGGTCAATATTTTCCTCATTTGACTAAAAAATTTCCTACTTTTCATAAGTGTGGACAAGATATATCGTTACGTGGTCAATATTTTTTCTATTTGGCGAACAATATTTCCTATTTGGCCAAGATATTTTCCATTTGGTTAACATATGTTCCTACTTTTTATAAGTTTGGGTGATATATTTCTCTGTTTGGTCGATACCTTTTCATACTTGCTTAACAAAGTTTCGTACTTTTCCTAAGTTTGTTGGGGGATATTTCGTTACTTGGACAATATTTTCCCCATTTGGCTAACAAATTTTCCTATTTGGCCAAGATATTTTCCATTTGGTTAACATATGTTCCTACTTTTTATAAGTTTGGGTGATATATTTCTCTGTTTGGCCGATACCTTTTCATACTTGTTTAACAAAGTTTCGTACTTTACCTAAGTTTGTTGGAGGGTATTTCGTCACTTGGACAATATTTTCCCCATTTGGCTAACAAATTTTCCTATTTGGCCAAGGTAATTTCTCTGTGGTTAACATATGTTCCTACTTTTTATAAGTTTGGGTGATATATTTCTCTACTTGGTCGATACCTTTTCATACTTGTTTAACAAAGTTTCGTACTTTTCCTAAGTTTGTTGGGGGAAATTTCGTTACTTGGACAATATTTTCCCCATTTGGCTAACAAATGTTCCTACTTTTCATAAGTGTGGACAAGATATATCGTTACGTGGTCAATATTTTTTCTATTTGGCTAACAATATTTCCTATTTGGCCAAGATATTTTCCATTTGGTTAACATATGTTCCTACTTTTTATAAGTTTGGGTGATATATTTCTCTGTTTGGTCGATACCTTTTCATACTTGTTTAACAAAGTTTCGTACTTTTCCTAAGTTTGTTGGGGGATATTTCGTTACTTGGACAATATTTTCCCCATTTGGCTAACAAATTTTCCTATTTGGCCAAGATATTTTCCATTTGGTTAACATATGTTCTTACTTTTTATAAGTTTAGGTGATATATTTCTCTGTTTGGTCGATACCTTTTCATACTTGCTTAACAAAGTTTCGTACTTTTCATAAGTTTGGTTTGGGTATTTCGTTACTTGGTCAATCTTTTTTCTCATTTGACTAACAAATTTCCCTACTTTTCATAAGTGTGGACAAGATATATCGTTACGTGGTCAATATTTTTTCTATTTGGCTAACAAATTTTCCTATTTGGCTAAGATATTTTCCATTTGGTTAACATATGTTCCTACTTTTTATAAGTTTGGGTGATATATTTCTGTATTTGACCAATAATTTTAATATTTTGTCTAACATATTTTCTTATTTGACGGTTGAAACTTTGACCGGCTGTAACTATTGTCCATGTGTGTCGACTGTACCACTAGGTGCTATTGATCAATACAAAATCAGTGCTCGAGGCGCTCCTGTCAGGGAAATTGCCGATAGTAAGGACATTACTTTCTGAACTTAGCAGTCGGCATAACGTCTTGATCATTTCATCGATCACTTTAACCATCATCATGTCACTACACATACCATACCCTACAATTTAAGTGATCCTTCGACCATTTGATCACTACTTCACCAGTACTTGACCACTATTTGACTATGTCCTTACTTATTTTACCATCACCGTTTCACTACACGTACCATACCCTATAATTTAAGTGGTCATTCGACTACTTGACCACTACTTGACCACTATTTGAGCACCACTTGACCAACTCTTGATTATCACCATGTCACTATACCTACTTTCACCGACAATTTAAGTAGTCACTCGACCATTTACCACTACTTGGCCACTACTTGAGCACGTCATCGATCACTTTAACCAACACAGGTTCACTACACGTACTTTCCCTTACAATTTAAGTGGTCACTCGACCATTTGATCACTACTTCACCAGTACTTGACCACTATTTGACTATGTCCTTACTTATTTTACCATCACCGTTTCACTACACGTACCATACCCTATAATTTAAGTGGTCATTCGACTACTTGACCACTATTTGAGCACCACTTGACCAACTCTTGATCATCACCATGTCACTATACCTACTTTCACCGACAATTTAAGTAGTCACTCGACCATTTACCACTACTTGGCCACTACTTGAGCACGTCATCGATCACTTTAACTAATACAGGTTCACTACACGTACTTTCCCTTACAATTTAAGTTGTCACTCGACCATTTGATCACTACTTCACCAGTACTTGACCACTATTTGACTATGTCCTTACTTATTTTACCATCACCGTTTCACTACACGTACCATACCCTATAATTTAAGTGGTCATTCGACTACTTGACCACTACTTGACCATATTTGAGCACCACTTGACCAACTCTTGATCATCACCATGTCACCATACCTACTTTCACCGACAATTTAAGTAGTCATTCGACCATTTACCACTACTTGGCCACTACTTGAGCACGTCATCGATCACTTTAACCAACACAGGTTCACTACACGTACTTTCCCTTACAATTTAAGTAGTCATTCGACCATTTACCACTACTTGGTCACTACTTGAGCACGTCATCGATCACTGTAACCAACACAGGTTCACTACACGTACTTTCCCTTACAATTTAAGTGGTCACTCGACCATTTGACCAGTACTTGCCCGCTACTTGATCACTACTTGACAACGTCACTACTTAATTTATTTATCTCTGTTTCACTACACGTACCATACCCTACAATTTTCTCACTTGAGCGGTTGACCACTGGTTGAGCACTACTTGACCACTGCTTAACCACGTTGTCGACCATTTTACCATCACCGTTTCAATATACGTACTTTTCTCTACCTTTTAAGTGTTCATTCGACCACTTGACCACTGGTTGACCGCTACTTGACCATGTCATCGATCACTTTAACCACTACCATAATCTTAGGGACATCGTCATCTACAATTTAAGTGGTCACTCGACCACTTGACCACTACTTGACCATTGGTTGACCACTACTTGACCACTAATTTACCACCCTTTAATCATCACCATATCATTATAACCACTTTTCCCTAAAATTTCCTCACTTGACCACTACTTGACCACTGCTTGACCACTAATTTACCATCCTTTAATCATCACCATATCATTACAATCACTGTTCCCTAAAATTTCCCTAAAATTTTCGTCACTTAACCAACACTTGACCACTACTTGACCACTACTTGACCACTGCTTGACCACTAATTTACCATCCTTTAATCATCACCATATCATTACAATCACTGTTCCCTAAAATTTCCCTAAAATTTTCGTCACTTAACCAACACTTGACCACTACTTGACCACTAATTTACCACCCTTTAAGCATCCTCATATCATTACAATCACTTTTCCCTAAAATTTTCCTTGCTTGACCACTAATACCTGGTACCCACCTCTTACCGCCGAATGATACTCCACTATATCCATTACAATCAGCGATCTTTAGCTTTCAGGGTTTCATTTGTAACACGTGTTATGATAGTAAAAAAGCCACGGTGACCCTCTACAGACCACTAATAACCACTACCCACCTCTTACCAACGAATTTCATTAAGCTATATCCGCTACAGTCAATATTATCGGGCATTTTTACTTTTTAAGGTTTTCATTTGTACCCCGTATGATGATAGTGTATAGGCCACTACGACACTCTACAAAGCACTTCTAGCCGCTACCCACCCCTTACCAACAAATTTCACTAAGCTATACCCGCTGCAATCAATATTATCGGCCATTTTTACTTTTTAAGGTTTTCATTTGTAACCCTGTGATGATAGTGTATATGCCACTACGACACTCTACAAAGCACTAATAGCCGCTACCCATCCCTCACCAATGAATTTCACTAAGCTATACCCGCTAACATCAATAATATCGACCATCTTTACATTTTAAGGTTTTCATTTGTAACCCTGTGATGATAGTGTATATGCCACTACGACACTCTACAAAGCACTAATAGCCGCTACCCATCCCTCACCAATGAATTTCACTAAGCTATACCCGCTAACATCAATAATATCGACCATCTTTACATTTTAAGGTTTTCATTTGTAACCCTGTGATGATAGTGTATATGCCACTACGACACTCTACATAGCACTAATAGCCGCTACCCATCCCTCACCAATGAATTTCACTAAGCTATACCCGCTAACATCAATAATATCGACCATCATTACATTTTAAGGTTTTCATTTGTAACCCTGTGATGATAGTGTTTAAACCCAAATCACATAGCGTCACCCCACGAGCTCACCCCCTCTCCACCACCCCGCACCCCGTCGTTATTTAGTTTTATTTTTTATTTATTTTATTTTATTTTTTAATAATTAATTAAAATTTTTATACACCCACTCAATAGTTATCTGCCCTTAGAAACATAAAATCTTAGAATTATCGCCCTTAGATATGACCTAGATATCACCCCTTACACCACCCAACTATTTGACCGAGGGGGAGTGAAAATCAGCCGAGGTCAAGGTCAATTGCCGGAGGCTCCGGCAAATACTACCCGTTTTGCGCCTTTCTAACTACTGCCGGGCAGGGTCAGCTAGTTATATTATATTATATTATATTATATTATATTATATTATATTATATTATATTATATTATATTATATTATATTATATTATATTATATTATATTATATTATATTAATTGTATTATATTATGCTGAATTCTAGTATCATATATCGTCTTAGTTCTTATCGTTCGTTAATAGATGTATCTATGTTAAATATACACGTTACAAAACGTATTTTCTGACCGCTAAACACTAAATCTCTCTGTATTGCGATACATCTAACTAACTTTTAGTGTATTCATCCCTTTCACAGTACGCCCTTAATCCTAGTTAGTTTATCCATGGTGGACTGTCTGTTTGAACCATTTCTTCAGGGCAAAGTAGCGTTCTCTTTTCCTGCATTAGTAGCTCATGGACTATTTGCCTATGTAAATAGGACTAACGGACATCTCAAACGGCCTTTTCATAGTAAAGCGGAAATCTATTCTGAGCCCTGGACATTGCAAAAAACGAAGTCATCAGAAAGTAGCTCTACAAAGCTGTGTAATTCAGTCGAGGCAAGATTGGTTGAGCGGGTGACGTTTCGTGGTGTCGGTTTTTGGTCTATATTAAAAAAGTCTGTTCCCTGGGACCCGAGAAGGAATTCTGATAATATTGACTGTGGGAGTTTGGCGGCGTAGACAAAACACTGTTTACCAATAATAATGGCTGGGAAGTTAATGAGACGTTGTTATAAGAACAGAAGCTGCAGGGATAGTGTGGGAATAAGTAGAACGCCAGCAGTTCCTGTAACTATAGGGTGTTTGTAAAGTCTCACTACACATTGTATGTAGAACAAAGTTGAAAAATGAAGATAGAAGCCAGGGATAGTGTGGGAATAAGTAGAACGCCAGCAGTTCCTGTAACTATAGGGTGTTTGTTAAGTCTCACTACACATTGTATGTAGAACAAAGTTGAAAAATGAAGCAAATGCCATAATAAATGTGCTCTACAGTCCATCATGAAGCAATATGCAGAGAATGGCTGTCGTGTGCTGGAGTAATTCTTTGCACTCCAAACAGAATAGTGTTATCAACTGAAGAAATAATGTTTTAAATGTGGTTTACTTGCAAAGTGTAGTGGGATTTAACCAAAAAAAAAAAAAAATCCTGTGTAAGAGAAATATTAAAGGTGCACGGGTGAATATAATGACTGAGATTGTTCTTTTCTAACCAGACGTAATTCATTAGGAATGCCATCCAGTGTGACAGAAATATGACAGATGCATGCATTTAAACACTCATTTATATAATTTGAATACTGTATAAGATTCATCGCCAGAGCAAGGTTACACGTTTTTTCCAAGATTTAACTGTATATAATGATACTACATGTCGCCCTCATTTCTTGGGTTGTGAGATCAGACGCTTAGCCCTCTAGGATAAGGGTGAAAAAATAAATGCCGATCCGTTTGCAAGTTTAACACGCCAAAAATCCTAAGGCAGTTGTAAATCATAGGCCTTTAGGCTACTGAGCTGCCAAACTTGTTAGACAAGAAAATCAACCCGCGGGTAGATAAAGCTCGCTACCTAGATAGAATCTAGTTTGTTAGTTAGTTTAGTCGACGGATCAACATCACGGCACACAGGTGTAACCCATAAGTGCTCCGTTCTACTCCTAACTCAAGCCTGAGTCCGGAGAATCTCAGCTCAGTGCACGAACTCCGTAGCACCGGCGAGGATCCTGAAATACTTTGGGTAGATTTTTAACTCTACATTTTGCCCGGGCAGCACCGTTAGGCTACTCTTTTTCGATTTCCAACCGCCAAGGGATGTTTTACGTGCGCAACAATACATACGTGCATCTGATCTCACTACCCAAGAAATGAGGGCGACATGTAGTATCATTATACACAGTTAAATCTTGGAAAAAACGTGTAACCTTTTGTTATTAGAAGTCCACGTGAAAAAATCCCGGTCCTCACTGGAGCTTGAACCCGGGACTTCCAGCATTCGAGGTGGACACAATACCTCGAGACCACTCCGTCCCCAGTAACAATGAATTATTTTCCATAAGCCGTAAAATACTGTAATAAACTAACAGACCTCGTGAGATTAAACTGGCCCATTGTTTCAGTACCAAATTACAAACCATTTAGACAAAAAAACACCTACATTGATGATAAAATATACTAAAAATGATAATGAAAACATTACGAATTGTTAAATTTCACATGTTCACTGTAGATGAACTCTCCTATGCCTATAACTAGGTACCTCTAAAGTCGAAGCGAGCTCGCCTGATGGCGAGAAACACTGCTAATAGGGAAAGCTAATCCACACGCAAATTTCATTCCAGTACTACCAGATTTAGTGTGTATGGACCACGCCTGAGTTCAAAGCGAGTGAGCGCAAAAAAAAAAAAAAAAAAAAAAAAAAAAATTAAGTTATTTTGAATAAACTCCACTTAAAAACTGTGAGGCATTACATGGAAACAAAAGATGTTTCTGCAACACAGACTGGACAGTGCAATGTAAACGAAAAGTCGAGAGCCGTAAGGAAAGAGCTAAAATAACATTGATCAGAATGCCATAGACTAGTGCTTCAAAAATAAAATCAATCACAGAAAAACAAAACCTGGTAAAACAAGAATCAAGATAGTATGTTGTACCTTTGCTGGTGTATGTGTGCTAGGAGAGCTTCTTTGAGCTTTAAGAAGTCTTGACTGCTTGCTCAAGCAGTCCTCGTGCAAAGGAAAGGCTACATTTTAAAAATAGATTGTACCTTCAAGCGGCAACAAACTTCTGCCTTGCCAGAGTTCAAAACCTGCTTGCTCTTATGTCTAGAGCAGGGGTGGCAAACTCAATCGCTCAGCGGGCCAAAACTGAAATCACACGTAAGGTTGCTGACCGGACAGGATAAACATTCAATCAGCCGAAAATTAAACCTTTTTAAAATATTAATATAAATTAAAACAGAAAAAAAGTTTTAATAATTAAAAAAATCATTGGTATACACATTTTCACTCTTATGTCAGTTTGTTAGAGTACG
Source organism: Cepaea hortensis (assembly GCA_963921405.1). Taxonomy (NCBI): domain Eukaryota; kingdom Metazoa; phylum Mollusca; class Gastropoda; order Stylommatophora; family Helicidae; genus Cepaea; species Cepaea hortensis. The sequence continues at coordinate 85,539,698 of OY992880.1, read as the reverse complement.
ATATTTGGCATCTTTTCTTGGCTACCGGTTCGTTTATGTTGTGAGTAATGATCTGTGTCAGTGAAGGTTCACAGTAGCTTCAGTTTATGATTTTGTTTTGGTGAGAAACATCTGCTGTCATGTTAGATGCCTCTTAAATTCTTCCACCTTCTGTAGCTTCTGTTCTGCATTCAGGCTGTTTAACTTTTCTTGATGTTTAGTCTGGTAGTGCCGTCTCAGATTATATTCGTTGATCACAGTCACATTATCTCCACAAATTATTCACACGGGTTTACGGCCAATATCAGTAAACATATATTCAGCCTCCCAGCGGCTATCTGAAAGGCTCTGTTTTCGGAATCAACTTTTATTTTGGTGATTTTAAAGGCTAGCTTTGATTTAAAAATGACTGTGCAACTACCGACAGTCGCTTGATTGGTATCAGATTAGCCGTCACGGGAAAAGGTGATGTAATATCCGGGCACTACATTACTTTCATTTCTTATGCGCCAATCCAAAACAAGCAACTGAACGTTGCTTGGTCACTATAACGACGAACATCCACTCACTACATAACATTTTATGTTCGCTTATTCTGATCGAAGTGAAAACGCTCTCGTGTAGTCTATGATTCGGCAAGGCTGCTAATTAGGGAATTTGATTTGAACTTTATATCGTGGCCATTAAAATATATTTTTGCCTAAAATTCTCTCTGGGGCCGAATATATTTGTACGTCGATTGAGACCTCTAGGACCTGATATGATTGTACGCCGGGACAGATGTGGCCCGCGGGCCTTGAGTTTGACATATGATGTCCCGAGGTAGTAAACATGACACAAATGCATGCCGAAGTCGGAGGCACTGACGTTTGAAGTGCATAGCTAGGTGTGACGCACGTCCCTCGAAGAAAGAAGAAGAAGACGGCGATTTGGTGAGGAAAATTCCTTGCTAATTAGTAAGATTCGGAGTAATTGGAAGGAACACATCGTGGACAGTTAAGAATAAATGCAATACGTTTTTTTACCACAGGTAGAAGTGCTATTTTGGGGACACTATTAGAAAGGTTAAGTGTTTTAAAATGTCACAGACACTCGGAAGACTATCTGTTTCTTTGTCTTCGTTAGCTCTGAAAAACTCACTGACATCCCCCTTACAAAACTGACAATCCGTGTTATCAATTATGAACACGCAGTGAGAAGAAACACATTCCAGCCAATCAAGAGACGAGGAAGCGACTGGCGCTGAATAGAACACATATTCAGAAAATCTATTAATAGTATAATTACAAAATCCTTTCCATTGAAATCGCAAGGTGAAGGACTTAGAGAGAGGGTCTTAAAAATACACGCACAAGAGAATTTGAGATAGAGATGAATAACATAGGGAGGACATGGAAGAAGCTGCAAAACATGGTGAAAGATAGGAGGACTCGAATTGAGTTATCCGAGGGTCTATGCTTCATTGGTGGATAAAATTAAGAAAGACAGCAAAAAAGCAGAACAAGAAAGAAAAATTAAGAACGAGCGGACGAACTTTATTTTTAAAGAGTCACAGATTTGACATATGGACCGGTCTTACACAACAGGAAGAGGATAAGAGTGATGGGAAGAAGAAGAAGAGGACGAGGAAGAGGAGGAGGAGTAGGAGGAGGAGGAGGAACGAATCCATGCTTTAAAAATGTGGCTATATTAAAAACAGGAGCCAATTTCAGGAAAAGACAAAAATCACAAATAAAGTAATTTTAAGACAACTAGAAATGAAAACAACATTACTATCCGAGATCGAGATTCGGCAAAGAAAATTTGTTGACGTATAAAAAGACAATACTCTGCTGACAACGCCACAAGAGGAACAGGTGAAAGGCGGGAAGAATACAGCACTTTCACTGACAGATTGAAGAGATTGGCATTCACAGAGATTGGCTGGAAAGAGGGTGTCAGGCTTTAGCATTAAAGCAGTAGGCCTAGTTCTGACGTTCCACTAGAGTGGATCATCGTTGTGAAGATGGCAATTAATCTGAAAAGAGTCTCTCTTGTTTAATTCTTAATTATTTAGTTCAGTTAGAGAAGCTGACGCTGTCATACTGCACATATCATTGGATGATAGCATACGTGAACATGTTGGTCCTCTCCAAAAGGATACGTAAGTGTCTGCTCAATTTGCAATTTATTGAACACGATATATGTGCATCTATAACGGTCGATTCTTATACTGTAAAAAAAAAAAAAAAAACGCAACACTATTGCAGTTTGAATTGCAAACGTGTACCAACATTTTATTGACGATGCTGTTTCGCCCACTGCAATCGATTCTGGCGATGCCGGTCCGTAAGAACAGGACATCTGTAGGGTCTTCTAGCCCAAAGACCAGCGTTTTACAGCCGGTTCCTGACCGTTTGATCTGAAATTCGACGAGGAATTAACTGGACTGTGGAGGATGCAAATGCAAATCGATTCCTAAGGTGACGCAGTCGTATGAAGCGGTCTTCGACAGCATTTGTGATTCTCGGTCTTCCACTGTGCGGCCGGTTTGCTATTGAGCCAGTTTCTAGAAATCTCCTCCAAAGGCGACTAATGGTGCTTCTAACCACATTAAATTCTCTGGCTACTACACTTTATGACTGTCCAGCCTATAAACCTCCAATGACGATGAGTCGTTTTTCTGTAGTGATCTGAGCCATACTTGAGCATTAAATATTTAACTGAATTTATTGGAGGAGCGTCAATCTTTTATAGGCATTCAATAATATGGGCAGAGAGTTTTGTGTTCAGTAAATTTCATGGGATTATCATAAACCTGTCACGAGTTATTGTCAAAAATGTTGTTTTGACCTTGACCTCTTTTATGACCTCACGAATCATGAGGTGAGTAAAATTCAGGTAACCACAAGAAGTTAATGACCGGATGGACACAATCGATAGGTTGACTGATGTCCAATCAGCGAATATCGTTTATAAAAGTAACACCAACATGAAGGTAATCGTGGCCTGTTTCCAGCCTGAAGCTACTCATGCGATATTTCTTTTGATAGTAAATGTTGAGGTCCTTCTCTCTTACAGCTCAGGCGATGTGGGCATTTGACTTTTATCAGAAACACTGAAGCTCAACACTCCTCTCTGAATATTAAATACAAAGAGAGCTAATATCCACACACAAAGCAACATGCCAACTACAAATTGCAATTAATGATAAAGACAATGACAAATAATGAATGCCTTGGCTCCATAGTTAACTATGGAGACTCTTCAGAAGAAGTCAGATTGACCACAGAAATGCAAAGACAAACCAGCATTAAGAGCCTTTCGCCTAACACTGGGAAAGAAATACAAATAACAGTTTATAGAATATGCATCTTTGCTGTAGCAAATGTATGATATGAATCAAGGACCACTTCATAAACACTAATGATGGAACTCGAGGCGTTTGAACTTAAGTGTTCGAAACAACATACTAACATTCTTCATTGAAAATCAAAGAAAACAGGCTGACAAATAGTAAGGTCTGTTGGAAACTAAAATAGTCTACTACACCAAAGAACACGAAAGAACAGTAAGGATAGGCACGATTCTTAGATGACGAGACAAGCGGGCGGCGGGCGGGCGGGCGGGCGGACGGACGGACGGACGGACGGATGGGATGGATGGATGGATGGATGGATGGATGGATGGATGGATGGATGGATGGATGGATAGATAGATAGATAGATTGATAAATAGATAGATAGATAGATAGATAGATAGATAGATAGATAGATAGATAGATAGATAGATAGATAGATAGATAGATAGATAGATAGATAGATAGATAGATAGATAGATAGATAGATAGATAGATAGATAGATAGATAGATAGATAGATAGATAGATAGATAGATAGATAGACAGAACACTAGCGAGACAGACATCCAGAAATCGCTAAAGAAATGTGATAGAAATAACGTTTTAGAATTCAGCTCAACAGTTTGCATTGCAGACATCTTTACAATGACGCTACAGCACAGCAGAAAGCATGCATTCGTTACTTTGTCGGCTGCATTCACTGGCTATAAATGGGATAGGGGTGATGCAGGGTTGATCGGTGGGGGAAAAAGTGAAGAAAGTATGGGAGTCTGACAACGTAAAGATGAAATCAATACGGGAAGAAGACGTGACAATAAAAATGCCTAGGGTTGTAAACGATATACATTCAAGAGAGATCGGGAAGCATAGAAAACATTAACTCCCGAAACCAGTAAACAAATCGTGAGGGTGTGATGCCCGATAAGCATTGAAAAGAAACCAATGAAGGAAAGGTCGAAGGTATCCCAATGACTGGAACAAATCACAAGTGGGCTTCAGAAAAAGGAAACGGACAGATACCGAATGTTTTCTTTATATATTGCACAGGGCTGGTAGATTATACAGGGTGGTTGTAAAGTCTCAATTCACTTTTTATGTAGAACAAATTTGAAAAGTGAAGTATACGATGACATGATGTGCTCCACAGTCCATCGTAAATCAACATGCAGCAAATGTATGCCGTCTGCTGGAGTAATTCTTTGAGCTCCAGAAGAATGATGTTATCAACAGAAGAAAGAATTGTTTTGTTGAACAACTATTTCGAAATGGCGGTCGATACACACGAATGGTTGTTCAAAGATGTATAGTATGAATTCCTGATAAAGAACCTCCTCATCGCATTACGGTTAGAAATTTGTTGAATAAGTTTCTTGCTACGGGAAATAAGAAAGGTACTCCGCGATCTGGTAGCCTTCTGTGTCTGAAGAAAACTGTCTACATATCCAAGACAAAATTCTGAAGGGTTCAAGCAAGTCCTCAAGGAAAATGTTGCACCATGTGAGCAGAGTGCACAATTCTCAAACAACGATTAAATTGTCATCCATACAGGATTTCAGTTATGTATGAAATAAAAGAGTGTGATAATCAATCCAGAGTCAACTATTCCACTGGCATCAAACATTTTCGGCTAAAGAAGACGAGTCAATTCTCGATGTAACATTCTTCTCTGATGAGGCATGGTTTTATCTATCTGGATACCTTAACAGTCAAAATAATCGTATTTAGAGCACCTTTAATTCCGACGCATTTCATGAATGGCCACTACACGATGCGAAAATTGGGGTATGGTGTGTCGTTAGTAGAACACGTTTTATTGGACTACTTTTCTTTGCAGCATGAGCAAATCACGGATTTTGATTAGCACTCATCGACACAGAAGTAGATACTACCAGGGTTACAGACAAGAGGATCGACTTCATTGCACCAGGTTATATCCCATTTAGCTTGGCCTTTTTTCGATGGAAAGCTCGCACAGAACACGAACTCCTTACTCCAACGACGACCTCCGAAAGAAATTGCATTCGTGAAATGAATGGCGGTGTCAGAACAGAAAGTAAGAACTGTCGTAGCGCTAGGAAGGCGGCATAAAC